>JAVUPR010000137.1:8485000-8977500 GCA_036785695.1 Gentiana straminea | reverse complement strand
AACTGTAATACTGAGCCAGATATTTTATATCGTCGAGGACTTAGAACGGGTCAGAACTTATCCATGAGGGGGGTATCTCTTTACTAACTTCATGTAGAACTGGTGTAAACAAGTACAACACCTACAGTTACTTGGGCCGAAAAGTGATATGAAGGCGCTTAAGCCAACGGTAGTAGGTTGTCTATATGCGTAACAATTGTGGGCTTTTCGTGACATTCCAACCATCGTTAGAAGGGGAATTACGCATTATTGAGAGAGGGACATGCGAACGATCATCCTAGCATGTTGAGATGGCAATGCTCGAACGGCGGGGTGTATTCCGATAAACTGGCCTCCAAAGATTTTGCCGTATGGGTAAGTATCGTATTATCCTTTTAATCAATCCACATTTTAAATATATTGTATCTAAAAACGTGTTTTTTTCCTGTATTCATGTAGGAATGCCCGATGATGTTCTGAGAACCGCCGAAGATAGGCAATATGTAATTTCACTAGGGTTGCCGGCGGCGGATGTTACGGCTCTACCTCGTCAATTACCGGTCCCTCCCGTCAGAAACACACCGGGCCGTGCCTCTGGTCATGCCAACGAACGTGAGTGTCCCGAAATTGATGAAGAGGACGCTCGATGTAGCCATTCGCGGCGTACATATTATGCGTCTACATCCGCAAACCAACAAGGCGATGGCACTATAACCATAAATGTGCAGTTGGAAGCACTGAGGCCAATAATTACTCAAATCATCCAACAAGAGCTGGAAAAAACTAACTCCGAGTTAAGTGTTGCGAAGACTGAGTTAGAAAAAACCAACTCCGAGTTAAGAGATGCAAAGACCGAGTTACAAAAAACAAATTCCGAGTTAGGAGATGCGAAGGCTCGATTAAGTAAAACGGTGTGTGGGTTAGCTCAAGTTAATGCTGAAGTGGGACGCATGAGAGGTGAACAGGAAAATATGAAGGCTGAATTGAGATATTTTAAAGGCGAACAAGCAAAAATTTTCAAATGGTTAGCAAACAAGATCAGTAGACATGTATGAATTATCTTGCACAAACGAATTTGACAGCCGTATTTATATTGTTAACACACGAATTTGAATTATCAATAGGCTGGTAATCCGTCATCCCAGTCCCAGGTCGCATACAACCACGAGTCTCTCAGGGTGCTGAGTCAATCCCACAAGGCGGCCACGAGACTGATACACCTCGAGGCCACGATACAGAACCTGCTCAAAATCAGGTATGAATGAGCTTGTAAATACAAATTTCATTGACTTGTTTTGTTACCCTAAATTTAAATTCATATCATTCCGTTTAATTTTCAGGTGACTCATAGTAATGTTGAGCAGTCATCACCGTCCCGGGGTGGGACACATACATAATGCTCTCAGGCCGAGGCCGAGCCAATACACTCACACCTCTTGGCCCAGGTGAAATGAGTGATGACACGTCGTTGTCGTGTGGAGACCTAGACCTGCCTGGTCGAGAATTCGATCTTGGTAGCTATCCTGAGACTGGTTGGTTAAGTGAAGTGAATGTTGATGTGAATCCGGAGATCCCAAGCACGGGCACTTCCACGCTTTTAGGCCAACAAGAAATGCCAGGTATAAGGAGGGGGGTTGGAAGGGGAGATAAGAGACCTGTGGAAAGAAAGCCAAGGCGTATAGGGATGAGATCGACTGCACAACGTTCTTCTTTGCTGAGAAATGAAGGCGGCATGTGGGAAATTCCTAAGAAAGTAACACAACTGCAAGAATCAAGGGATACTCCGAGTAGGAAGGTTGACAGCGACAAGCTTAAAGAGTTTAAAGTTTGGGTCGCTAACGAGATGATAATATATGGAAAGATTAAGAAGGCGAAATAAGAAGCGAAGAAAAGGGGGGAACCGGTGCCTAAAGATTTGCCTAAACTAGCGACTAATTCAATACCATGTGGAAACGATGTTGTTGGAGGCACGCCTCTCGAGTATCCAGCTGATGTTGAGTTTTGGTATATATTGAGGACCCCACTAAAATCACTGTTGACAGATGTAAGCGACTATAATTTTACATATTGTTTTTCATACCTTACTGTTAATTTGAATAGCTTATAACTAATTCATACATTTTCACGAGTAGCATTCATGGGAGTCAACTTTACTGTACTTTGGTGCGCAGTTTAACCCCCGTTTATCACTTTATTGGCATGTTTTGGGTAGATATAGACCTGTTTGAGAGTAATATTGAGAGTTGCATGCACGGGGAGTTAAACTGTCACGTCGATAGGAAACTCCGCCTTTTTAACGAAATTTAACTCTTTTCCGAGCGCTTTTGTCTTGCGAAATTATGCGTGGTGTTTGTTCGTATATATTATTAAAGGACTTAGGTGACTCGAGGACCCGGAAAGCAATGTTTTGGATTGAGAAACATGGTCATGGCACAAAAGTAGAATGACAGTGAGGAAAAGTCAAGTTTGGAGTGAAATCAAGGCAAACTGGCGTTTGCCCTACCTCAAACTGGCATTTGACTCAAGCCTACCTCAAACTAGCGTTTGGCCAGCTCAAATTGGCATTTGACAGAAGTAGCATTGATACTGAAAGTTGAGTTTTTAGGCAAACTAGCGTTCAGATTACCCCCAAACTGGCGTTTGGATGGGTTCAGCCCGAATCAAAAAGCTCATTCAGTCCATGAACTACCGTTCAAGGCACGGAAAACGCTAGTTCACAGAAGATGAAACCCTAATATCATCAAGATTCCCAAGCAAACTAGAGTTTGCCAATATCAAACGCTCGTTCGTGACCGACCGAAGCAGATTTTCGACCTACACTATAAATATGCAGCTCATTCAGCCCCTACATATCTTGGCCGTCATCTGACTTTTCCTAGGCAATTTAGGGGCGATTTTAGTGTAGTTTGATCACCCTTCAATCCTTTGATTCCATAGATTACTTCCTTTGATTCTACACATTTGTTCTAGCTTAGATTTTCTTTTCAAGAACAAAAGATTCAACTTTTTGGTGCAATTATTTCGTCATACTTTTCTGGATCATATTTTCTGCTATTTTATGGTAATGAATTATTTCTCTTTTACTATTCCTATCATGTTTTCTTTTCTTATTTCGTTTAATAGCATAATCATGAGTAGCTAATTGCATGTGTAGTCGAGTTATATGAAAGCGAGCGAAAACCCTAAGGGGGATGAGATTGGGAGTTGTGTAGTGCGTAATATTATGTTTAAATGATTAATCCACGTCCTAAAACTTATTTTAACATCTTTGAATTAGATTGATCACCTAGTTCACTGTCACACGCATCAAACTTATAGATGCATTTTGCGGTGAGATGTGGGATAAGGGGTTTTAGGATCGTTGCATAGATTCGGCCTAGTTGTTAGGTCCGTTTCCAATATAAAGGTTTTTCATCATTGTTCGAGCAACTCTAAAACTTAATCATGTTAGGATAATCGCTTTTCTAAAGGGAGAGTCGGTTAGCTTCATATAGGGTGGTTAGATCGAGTTGTTCAGTCTAATCATTAGAATTATGAGTTGGCACCCGTGGATGTCGTTAAACTACTTAGGACAGGTAGGTCGGTTAAGACACGCTCCCTGTCAAGTCCTTCCTTAGGGATAAAAGTAGCTCATGGGATCATAGTTCGGCTATACATTTTAATACTTAGAAGTAGAACCGGTAGTTTCATCTTTATTTTTGCATTAGTGTAATATCATCCACTATTATTTTGACCTGAACTAAGTTATACGTCTGTGGATTCGACCTTGTGACCACTATACTCCCGTTGACCCGATACTCTGTCGGTGAAAGTTAGCGGTTAAGTATTTTGCTATCAAGCATGTCGATGCCTTTATAGATATATTGAAGCGTCGTATGTTGTTACGCCCGGATCGCTATAAGAAGAATATGGAGGTGGCTTATACCGCTTGCACTCAAATCTTTTACCAAGTTATAACTGAATGGATACAAATGCCACTAGTATTATGTTAGGAAATCACTAGTTTAACGCAACGGAATTTAAAATTTGATTTTCTTTTTCTAGATCGTCTTCGTTTAATGCAATAAACATGTTAAGTAGTTTGACGGAATATACCTTGATGATCTATAAGATCGTCGCTTTGACCGTCAACGGAGAGTAGTACAGTGCGCAAGCCGTCCATGCGTCCGGCCTCTATCGTTGATCCACACGAACTCCTCGCCGGAATCCTCCTTGGATTGCTATCGGAAAAACTCCGGTTGCTAGACCGGCTTTTTTCCTCTCTCTCTAACTCTCTATTAGAAGCTCTCTATTTTACTCAAGAATTATTAGCTCTTGGAATTGTGATGTACAAAAGAGCTTGACACCCACCTCTTAATTATAGTGAGAGGGGCGCCCCTAATAGAATGGAGGAGAAGAAAACATTTTCCCAATAAAATAATGAAAATCACTTAGATTGATTTATCTCTTTTATTATAATATTTTATATTGAATAAAATCTAAATATTGCCAATATCTTATATTGATTATATTTATATTATTACCATAAATCTATTTTTCCAAAATCAATTAATATTTAATATTAATATTATTAATTAAAATGCACAATCCAAGTGTATCTTGTACACTACAAGGTGGCGCCCCAATGTCAATTAATTGGCATCCGGAATATTTTTTAATTAATATAATTTATGTATAATTAATATCTTGTATTTTATTTATTCATAATAAATAAATACCACCATATTAATTTACCACTATAACATTTATAGTCTAGAGATAAACTTTCCTTATTTGGTTATCAACTACAACCGCATTTTAATCTGACTCGACATTCATATGTGTGTGACCCGATAAGCTTCTGAATATGTTGGCTGTAGACACAAAGTGCAATTTACTAAAATGCCCTTCATGCCTAACGATCACGGGATAGCGTCTAGCAACACACCGTGACCCCTAATAATCGGAAGAGTCAAATGCAATGACTACTACATTTCATGTGAACCAGTTACCGTGTAACTTACAATCCTATCGCTGTAATAATATCCATACGATCGTATCTCGAGTGTCAATACATTAACAATCGTATCTTATAATCTGGATATCATGCTCTCTCGGAATAACACGTTTACTCCCACTTTGCAAAGATTCTCGAGAGGTAGACATTCCTTATAAGAAGGCCATTTCGGATATTCCATCCCAATCATAGGATACGCGATTCCCGGATGACCAAACATGTATACTCCGCATGCTTCAATATCACACCTGATCACTACCGCATGATCGCCCCGTGGATAGGGGAAATCTCAATAGTGTTAAAGCATGACAATCCACACCATGATGCCATGAAGACTCCGGTATTAAGGATAATTACACAACCGCCACATAGTGTGACATTTAGTGTAAGTGGGTCAGTCTAACATACGCATTCTCTAATACACATCCACGTACAGTCCAAGTGTCTCTACACTTCGATAGACGAGATCTATCCCTACCTTCAATAAGATAGAAGACATCAAATACGTGCTAGTCTGATCAAACCATCAATGTCTCATTTGACAGTACATATGACTAGAGACATTTAAGCATCAAACTTATTAAAGTGATTAGAGATCTCATCAACCATAATCACTATCATGGTTTCTCTATCACAGTTTGACACTAGGTACGTTACTATATATGTACAACCAATAATATGAAGATAAACAATATATAATAAAAAAAGTGCTTTTATTAATCATAATAAAGTTATTACATGAACTAAAATAGACTGTAAACGACCCGACCCGGTCGGACCCGGTCCAACCCGATTGGGTTTAGGACACCTATTCAACAATCTCCCACTTGGCCTAATGCCAATCACCCATATGCCTAAGCCCTTGGTTGTGAACATGTTTCTCATGCTTTGCTAGTGACAATGCCTTGGTCAACGGATCAACTATGTTATCATCCATGTGGACTTTCTCTATCTTTACATCTCATCTATCTACTATCTCTCTAATCAAGTGATAGCACCGTAGCACGTGTTTGGACTTCTGATGAGACCTTGGTTCCTTTGATTGAGATATCGCCACATTATTATCACAGTACAGTGGCACTGGACCTTCAATGGAGGGAACCACACCAAGTTCAGTAATGAACTTCTTCATCCAAACTGCTTCCTTTGCCGCCTCCGAGGATGCTATGTATTCGGCTTCCGTTGTAGAGTCTGCATTAGTCTCTTGCTTGGAACTCTTCCAACTAACTGCTCCGCCGTTAAGCGTGAAAACAAATCCGGATTGTGACTTAAAGTCATCCTTGTCAGTTTGGAAACTGGCATCTGTGTAACCTCGTAATATTAAATCATCATACCCGAAAACCAGGAACATATCCCTAGTACGTCTCATGTACTTGAAGATATTCTTGACTGCAACCCAGTGACCATCACCTGGGTTGGACTGGTACCTACTAGTCGTACTAAGAGGATACGAGACATCTGGTCTAGTGCACAACATGGCATACATGATGGACCCGATTGCTGAAGCATAAGGGACCTTGCTCATTTGTGCCATTTCCTCCTCTGTCTTATGACTCATTCCTTTCGACAGGTAGACCCTATGTGACATGGGCAACAGTCCTCTCTTGGATTGCTCCATGCTAAATCTCTTCAGCATCATGTCTATATAGGTGGATTGTGACAGACCAAGCAACCTCTTAAATCTATCTCTATAGATCTTGATTCCTAGAATATAGGCTGATTCACCCAAGTCCTACATTGAGAAGTTCTAGGATAACCAAGCTTTGAATGACTGTAACATAGGCACATCATTCCCTATGAGCAATATGTCGTCTACATAAAGCACTAAGAACACAATGGCTCTCCTACTAACCTTCTTGTAAACATAGGGCTCATCTTCGTTCTTGATGAAATCAAACTATTTGATTATCTCATCAAAGCGAAGATTCCAACTCTGAGAAGCTTGCTTTAATCTATAAATGGATCTTTGCAGTTTACACACTATCCTGGCGTCATTGGTTGTGAAACCCTCAGGTTGTGTCATACACACCTCCTCAGACAGGTTCCCGTTAAGGAAAGCTGTTTTCACATCCATCTGCCAGATTTCGTAATCATGGTATGCTACAATAGCGAGCAGAATACTAATGGATTTTAACATGGCAACAGGCAAAAAGGTTTCGTCATAGTCAACTCCTTGTATTTGGTTATAACCTTTCGCCACTAACCTAGCCTTGTAGGTAGTCACGTTACCGTCCATATTGGTCTTTCTCTTAAAGACCCATTTGCACTCTATAGGAACTATTCCTTCAGGTGTTCCAAACTTGGTTGTCTTTCATGGATTCCATTTCAGAATTCATGGCTTCTAGCCATTTCTCTTTGTCATGCCTTAATAGCAATTCCTCATAAGTTATGGGGTCCTCATTTTCCATGAGATACACGCCAGTGTACCTTTCGGTTTCACGGCGTTCCCTGGTGGATCTTTGAGGTGCTAGTGTGTCCACGGTAGAAGTTGACGTCACATCTTAGTGTGGCGTTTCCTCTACTTCCATCAACGGACTGTTATCTGTAAGTGGTTCTTGAATCTCTTCAAGATCAATCTTACTCTCACTAACCCTATTCTGAATAAACTCTTTCTCCAGAAAATGGCCAGTCTTGGCAACAAACACCTTTTGTTCCTCAGGATGGTAAAATTGGTACCCTTTGGTTTCCATAGGATATCCCACAAACAGACATTTGTCAGATCTAGGCTCCGGTTTGTCAGGCATGGTCCGTTTCACATAAACGGGACATCCTCAAGGTTTCATGTAACCCAGTGTTGGTCTCTTCCATTTGAACACTTCATAGGGAGTGGACTCAGCCGTCTTTGATGGAACTCGGTTCAGTGTATAGGATGCGGTTTCTAGAGCATACCCCCAAAATGATTTTGGAAGAACTGCGTAGCTTATCATGGAGCGCACCATGTCCAACAGGGTGCGGTTTCTCCTCTCAGACACGCCAATCATTTGAGGCATCCCGGGAGGGGTCCATTCAGGTAGAATCCCATTCTCCATTAAGTAGTCTTAAAACTCTCCATCTACGTATTCTTCACCTCGATCGGATCGAAGTGTTTTGATTTCTTTACCTAGTTGTTTCTTAACTTCACTTCTAAATTCTTTTAACTTTTCAAAAGCTTCAGATTTATACTTCATTAAATATATATAACCATAGCGTGAATGGTCATCAGTGAAAGTGATAAAATAAGAGTATCCTCCTTTGGCTTGAATTGACATTGGGCCGCACACATCAGTATGTATGAGCTCAAGCAACCCATTGGATCTTATCCCTTTGCCACTATAAGGTGACTTTGTCATCTTGCCAAGTAAACAAGCTTCGCATATGTCCAATGTTAAGGGTGATTTTATATGATTTATAACGTTATATTTTATGATGATTTCCCCCATATTCATATAATTTGCATAGAAATTAAGGGTTTAATCGAATTATTGAGCAAATGAGTTTTAAAAGTCTTTAAGTGTAAACTTGAGCTAATTTCGTGATTTTATTGGTGATTATCTATGGTTTTACACTTTGCGTGTTTTTATGGTTTTGAAGGTACATTTACATGTCATGGAGAGGGATTGAAGGAGCTGAAAAGATACTTGATTGAAGGTTTAATGGAAGGAGAAAGATGCAAGTTGAGGATTGGAATGAAGATTTGAAAGCTGAATGCACGTTTGATGTTCCGTCCAGTGGACTGGCGTCCAGAAGTAGTGGACGAGCGTCCAAGAGGAGCTTTTGATTCAGGATGTTCAGATTTTCAGTGGACGAGCGTCCAGAATTGCATAGGACGGGCGTCCAATCCAGCTCGGCCCGACTCGAAGATTTTATGAAGACTGGACTGGCATCCAGACCCTATGGACGGGCGTCCACGGCACCGCCTCAGCGAAACCGACCTAAAAATCTATATAAGGACGCGTTATTTTCAACCCTAAACACGACAATTCGATCCCTGGCCGCCCTAGGCCCCTTGGGGGCGACTTTCCTGAGTTTTTCCCCCACTTTAAACATCTTTTCTTTTACTTTTTACTTATAGTATTTGCATATAAACGATGAGCTAAGGCTAAGCCTAGAACAAGCGTGTGAAGCCAATCTCTGCAACAACTTGATTTCGAATCTTGGATTGTTTTGTGAGTTTTTATTTAAAGTTTGTATCTTTATTATGTGCTTTATTGATTATGCAATTTATATCGAGAGATGGTTGCTATTTGATGTTTAACGTTTGATGAGAATCGTTGTTAGACCTAGATCACCATATTAAAGATTGGACTTTTAACCTAAAAATAACGAGAGTTGATTAGGTTGAATTTCTAGGTTGCTAGATTGAGAAATCTTACACCTTTTTATGGAAGCGTTAATCTTTAAGATCGAAAGATAGAAGATTAATAGGCGAATTATCTACGAGAGTAGAAATTCATACCTTTGATAGGTGAACCACATCTTTATTAAATCTTCACTAAACGATCTAGGGTAGAAATTGAGAATTGCGAGATAGGTGGATCATTGCTTGTTCTACGTTAGAATTAATTGAAATTATCTTGTGCCTTGTTCTTCGTTGTGATCTTTGAATTTTATTTTCGTTTTAGTTTTTAGAATAGATTTTATTTTCATTAGTTAAGTTCGTAACTTTCCTTCCTGGCTTTGGACTGACAATCCTCTGTCCAGTTTATTTTCCGTTTTAGTTTAGGTTTAATAATAATAGTATCAATCTTAGGAAAATTAATTGAACTAGATACCCCGATTCCCTGTGATCGACTCCGGTATTAATCGCTGTACTATGATCCCTACACTTGGGGAATACCGGATTTATAAATTTTATTGCTTGTTGTTTTCATTAGATAAAATCCGTGACATCCAACGATTCGTAATCGAATTGATCCAACATTCCATCTTTATGGAGTTTGGAAATGCGATTCTTATTTATATGGCCAAGTCTACAATGCCATTTTGGACATGGCTGAGGCACCTACAAGGTTCAACGCCACGGTGGTAAGGGAATTTTATGCTTACGTTTCGCATAACCCCAGAGCCACATATGCTATGGTCCGCGGCGTTAAGGTTGACTTTTCGATTGAGCAGATCAATGCTCATTTTGGGGTTAGACATCCACCAGTGGGCCCGGATGAGTACACATCCTCAAGCAACATTGAAGATTTGGAGAGGATGAACATGATAGCTGAGTTTTTTGGGGTACAATGGAAGCGCAATCCTGCTGGATCCCCCACCATCTTCCTAGAGAACGAGTTATCCTGGGATCGGAAGATGGTCAACAGATTTGTTTGTGCCCGCCTTCTACCGACCAAGCACACGGTATCTGTCACCATGAAGAGGGCGGAGTTGATGTTTTATCTGGAGCAGGGATCTCCGGTCAACATCAGTCTACTGATGCATAGCCGTATTCACGAGCTTGCCGCCATATCTGAGTGCGAGCTGTTGCCATATTTGCCGATGATTGACATGTTTGCCTTAAAGGACGAGGTGAAAATTCTCATCAGTGATAAGAAAGATTTAGAAGACCCTAAGCCGATGATCAGTTCGCATGTCGGTTCAAAAAGTTCCAAGACGGGTCAGTCAGAGAGCTAAGAGGGAGCGTACTCCGATCCTCGGAGCACCATGGACTCAGAAAGCTATGCTAGAGGAGCACTCGTGAGAGATTGCGAGTTTGCACCGCAAGATGGATAGGATTATAGACTTCTTTGGCGTACCTCCATCGACCGCACCACCTAGGACCACCTCCCGATTTTGAACCTAGAGATGACAGAAGGGTTGTTCTGATGAGGATTAGTTCTTTTTCTTTTCGTTGTTGTTAATTTCCATTTTCTTGTTTTTATTTTTATTTTTCTTTCCTATCTAGTTGATGTAGCAGAATAATATTAATATAATCATTTTGTCGTGTTAAATTGTTTTAGAGTTACTTATTTTCTCTTTTACTGCCGCCATTTTATTATACGGTTTCTTGTCACCGCTATTCTTCTTGGTTTGTTTAAGATACTTAGCGCAGATTCTTCATGGATTACTTACGTGAGCCCGATGATCTATACGATGATCCATTTCTTCTTTGGTTCCACCCTTAACCGAAGCTAAGTTCCTTTTCATTTTTCATTTGTCATCTAACGCATTGGGGACAATGTTCCGATTACGTGGGGGGGTAGAGGAACGTCACTTAGCTTCATAGCACTATATTCCGTAAATTGCGTGATTATCTTGATTTTCTTTGATGCACGATTCACCACTTAGAATTTGATTCATTTCGACAGAATTTTGAAAAATTAAGATATCTTTGATCTTTTCGAGTTAATTAACTTCATCTTTGTTTCACGATGTGCGAGTAAAAGTAAATGCCCACTTCTGAAGTAGTGGCGTATTAAGCGCATATTCTGTTATGAGCCACCATTTTAAGCACGTATAACTCACTTCCCTTGGTGTGTAGTCGATAGCATATTGCTTTGACTAGAGTTGACCATGGCTTTATCACGAATCATGTTCCACCAACGCTTATAAAGGCAAAGGAATTTCGGATTCGGTAGTTTGTCATGAGTGGGGCCGTGAGGATAGTTAAATCAATGAGAGTTTACCCACCAAGAAAGAGAAGTGCATTGAAATATATACATCTATATTCTCTTTGGCAAATATTTTAGTCGATGGAGCGTAAGACGCACGACTTTTGCATAGACCGATAAACGCGAGCCTAAGAGTAATATATACTCGGCTCTCGATCCGCCTTGCCAGCTCAATTAATTAATAAATAACATGTTCGAGACTGGTTAGTTTGACTACGGGTTTATGTAATGTGAGATTGTTTGCATTACTAAGCGGTTGTGAAAGTTATTGCACACACACATTGGCTCATGATGTGAATAGTGTTTAATGCTTTACTGATGGATATGAGTGGCATGATCTTGATCTTGACTTTGTGAGGCACAGTTGTTTTTAATTAACTTGTATATTGATCAGAGTGTTGTTTTCTTTTCGCCTTTTTGCTCGGGACGATCAAAAGCTAAGTGGGGGGTAGTTGATAACGCTCTAAATGGTACCAATAATTATACCCTTATTCACCCCAAATTCTGCTCAAGAGATGATAGATAGACTCGTTATTATGTAGAATATATGTTAAATGCTATGTGCATGTTTCCAGGATCGTAATTCTGCATCTATGTTATTTTCCCGAAGATTTGGTAATGTTTTGTCTCATTTTGCGTGTTGTATAGGGTGTACCGAATCTGGAGCATTGGAGAATGGATCTGGACTAAAAGAAGTATATTGGGCCAAGTGATTGAAGTCCAAGAAGAAGCCTGCTGAAGAAAAAGAAGAAAAGTCGGCCGGGTTTACTGAGGGCTAGGGCCAGTAAACCGAGGACTTGTTGGACACGAAATTGATTCTGCCGCATTATCTAGGTCGGTTAGGGTTTTAGAGAGTCTTAAGACGGTCATTGTATCTATATAAGGTCGCATATGCTGAGTATTACATATCTCATCATCATCTTACAATATTATTATCAATTCTTCATATACATTACATATTTTGATGAAATAAAGTTCTTTCAAACTTTTGAAGAGTTATTTCTGGTTTCCTCCCTTTCTCCACCATCTCTAGCTTGAGTAGATCGAGCTAGACCACCATTGTTGAAGGTATGAAGCTTTGAACGTTCCTTTTTGTCTTCAATATGGTAGATCTGTTCGTATTTATGTGTTTTAGTTAATCTGCATGTTTAAAGACCCCATAATTTACTTATTTTAATCGTAATTGAGCAATGTAGATCCAGGGATAGGAAAAGCTGACCCCGGTAACCCGGCGGTCTATACCGGTTTACCGAGGCATAATTTAGAAAACCTAAAACTGGGATTCACTACAGCTACGTTGATCGACAGGTTTAATTAACAGTAGGTTAGATCTGGTCAATCTGCTTATTGTAATCGTAAACTGGCATGAAATACGAATAGTGAAGTGAAAAGTTTGGACATAGTCTAGAATGGACCCTAGGAACGTGCTGATCAATGTCGACAGCTGCCTAGGCGGGTTAGCGGTATGAGTTAGTGCTCGATATCAGCAATTCTAGTTCTTTATGCGTATGGGCTATTACGGACCAATTAAGGAGGGTAGCTTGCGTATAGATTGTCTACTACCATTGTCGGAGTAGATAGGAGTAGGAGTTGCACCCGTAGCTGATAATGATAATGATAATTAAAACTAAGCTCGCGATTAATTTAAGGAAATTATGTGGGGAAGTAAACATAACGATTAACTAATCCAAGTTAGTAGATCGGTGAGAAGAGGGGGAGGAATACCAAGTTCGTTTTCTTATTGTTTATTGTTGGTCCATGACCGCCTCTATGTTGCTTCTTTATTAGGTTAGAATAGTTTATACTTATAGTTGCATTGTCTCCGTAGGATCGACCTTGACTCGCATTTACTATACTACGATGTACCTAGTATTCTTGCTAGTAATATCGACGTTAGTGACTTACACGCGATCAAGATTTTTGGCGCCGTTGCCGGGGACAATGGCCAATTTTAAATATAAACGTTTTATTTTGATTAAGAAGCCATTTTTAACTTATTTTATTTTATTTTGAGTCTTGAGTCGTTCTGGATCAACCCTGCACATGTTAAACTGCCAGAAAAATAGAAATTTCACGGCCGGTTTACCGTGGTTAACCCCCGGGTTACCGAGGCCCAAAAAAATTGAATTCTGACAGCCCCTGTTATTCTGTGTTATTCCCTGTTGATTTTAGTTAGTAAGTCCGCAACAGTTGGGATCACACCCAACTGAAGCGGAAGTTGCTAACCTTTTCCTTGTTTTATTTTGTCATTTCGCAGAAAGATCAGAACACTTCAGAAATTCGATCAAACCGGAATTGAAAAAGAGCAAACAAGTCAAACAATATGCCTAGAACGATATTCAACATCACACCGATTTCCATGTATCCTGGATCTGAAGCAAGAGAGCATTATGAAGCTATTAAGAAGCGGTTGGAAAAAGAGAAAGAAGCAATCAAGCAAGAGCCTGAAGAGAACTTAAAGGAGTATAGTACTTATCGTCCATGTGAGTTCTCTTGTGAGTTAATTGACATATCGTCTTCAGATTATGTTTCTGATGATCCTGAAGAGGATCTTGACACGATGTTTTCTGAGCCTGAGGATTACCCAGACTTAGACACCGTGGTGAAGTTAGGAGACCATTGCACGTTCCGACTCCCGATTTCTGTTAATGGTATATCAGTAGGATTAGGTCTCTGCAACTCTGGCTCGAGTTGCAACATTCTACCTTTTTCCCTCTGCCAAAAGATTAAACTTCCGGTCGTTATGAATCAAACCAGAACCATGAATTTCGTCGATGGAACTAGAGATATGTCTGCCGGTCTGCTTAGGAAGTGCACGATTAGGGCAGGAGGGTTCAGTTATCCAATTGATTTTACGGTTATAAACGTACCAGAGGACCCAAGTGCCCCAGTTTTGTTAGGAATGCCTTTCTTAGCGACAAGCAGGGCAGTCATGGATTTTGATAAGGGGAAGATTATTTTGAGGTTGAATAATGATGCGGTATCTTTTAAGATCTTAGAGCCCCTAGAAAATAGGCCGGAGAGTTGCAAGATGACATATGCTTCAGGAAAGGTGGAAATTATGGAGACAGAAGGGTCATCATAATCAAATCAAGCTGGCAAGTTGCTTTCACTAATGAGCTCGTGTTAGGGTTGACAGGAAGAAGCGATTCAGCAACTATGACTTTTCCATTGTCCGGAAGAGAACTGTAGCAGTTCTTTAACAGTTTCAAACAACTGGCATCATCCCAATCGTGAAGTATATACTGCAAAAAGATTTGACCGTGAGATGCATGTTCGGTAAGCATTTCAACAACTTGTATTATACCTTAATTATCATTTTAATGATTTTAAGGGAGGTAGATGATGTGACCTTAGTTTACTACCGGTTAGCAGATAACCACTTTTACGGTTACTTGTATGGTCATGTTTAAATGAACAAAATGTTCGTCAAAAGGCCCAAAACAATCGGTTTACCTTCATAAAAATTGCATCTCCTTCTGGAACACTTTCAAACATATCTCCTCCTACGTGTTGCACTCCTGCAAGAAACCATAAAAAAGTTTGAATGGATGATAAAAGAAACACTTGAGAAATACCACCCTCACAGCTCATTCTATAGTAGAGTCTAAGATTGGCAAATACAAAACATAACTAATGAAGTGTAGTGTCAATAACAATGTGTTTGTCATGAAATAGAGTAAACTTAGTGTGAGACAATGTTTTGGTGAAGCAATTAGTAAGTTTATCCAGCAGATGGTATGTAACAGACGATCGATTTTCCATGAGCTACACGTCTCGGGTGTAACGAGCATCAAGTATTAAGGGCATGTTTGGTACTGAGAAAAGACTTGAGAAAAGAAAATTTTTGTATTCTTTTCTCGACTGTGTCATGTTTTACACTGAGAAAAGAAAAGTTGATTTTCTCAACTTCTCAATTTTTCTAAAAAATGCTTTATTTTCTCAGAATTCTATTCTCACCCACCCTTGAGAAAATTTGTTTGAGAGAAGATTTTTTTTTCTTTTTAATAAAAAAATCCATATTTTCTTACATTTTTTAATCAATTCTTTTCGTTTCTCGGCTTTTCTTTTCGTAGTTCTATTCTCACTAATATTCTTTTCTTTGTTTTTCTCTATACCAAACATTCCCTATATGTTTTGTCCTGGGGTGGAAAAGGTTATAGGCCAAAGAACTTAGACTTAAGTTATCACACCGACACCGTGTGGTCGGTGTTTGATACATAGGTACAAGCGACTTATGAAGAAGAGAAGTAATCCATAGAATATCAGCTCCAATATTAGCCAAAGCATGGTGCTCTGATTCAGTGCTTGATCGAGCAAAGCATGTTGTTTCTTTGAGCTCCAAGACATTAAAGATCATCCCAAATATAAACTTTATATTGCTCTTACTGTCTTGTTAGGAGAAGAGGGATGTTTTCTAGATGAAATCTCTTGAGGGTCTCATGTATCCGTGTTAATTATGACTAATGAATCAATGCATGGAGGTGACCTAACAATTTGGGTCCTACCAATGGCGGATCCAGAAATTAAGTTCAGCGGGGTCCGTAAATCTTTTTAAGATAAATATTTCTTTTTCACGGGGTCCGAAATATTTTTCTATAGGTAAAAAGTAGCGTTTTCTTATTTTTAACGGGGTCCGCGGACCCCCTTATGTATAGTGTGGATCCGCGTTTGGGTCTAACTAGTTGAGGATTTAGCAGTGTGTAGAGAAGGTGTAAAGGTTGTATACATTGGTGTAATCATGCCAGAGGTTAAACACAACGTTCGGTGTGAAATCGAAACTTTTGAGTTTGGAAGGTCCTCAGATGAGGTAGCAATCACACTTAAACACCCTATGTAATATTCCGATTCTCGGAAAAGGGCAGACGTGTCATTTTGCGAAAACAAAATATTATTATTCTGACTTCTTTTATTGGAGTTAAGTTTTATGAGATAGATATATATATATTTCGAAATTCTATATATATATATATATATATATATATATATATATATATATATATATATATATATATATATATATATAAGGAAAATCGATCGTTTTTATTATAAGGAAAAATAATAAGAAATTATTATTTTGGGGGAATGAGGGAGAAGGACAAAAATATTTTATCAATTAAGTAGAAGGACAGTCTTTTGAAACTTTTGCATAAAGGACAAAACTATTTATCCACTATCGAAATTCACTTGTGTTCGAAATTCACTGTTTAAATTCACTGCCGAAATTCACTGTCGAAATTCACTAATTTTCAAAATACATTGTCGGGATTCACCGATTTTCGGGATTCACCGTCAAAATTCACTATCGAAATTCACCGATTTCGGGATTTCACTAGGGAGATTCACCGATTTTCGGGATTCACCGTTTGTCCTTCTCGCTATAAAAATTATGCAGTTGTCCTTCTCCCTATAAAAAATATGTAGTTGTCCTGTTGCTTAATAATATTTCAGATTGTGTCCTTATCCCTAATTTTCCATATTATTTTTGGGATTTGCTATTTAAGGAAAATACATCCCATTAATTCCCATAACCAAAAAGAAATCAGAAAATTTCCTACGTTCATTGAAAATGGCACAGAGAGCTTTTAGGGCTGAGAGTTTTGTCATCCAGTTGCTAAGTCAGATCTCAATCGTTTTCAGATCAGAGTAGAGCAATGAAATCGTCGTGAAGAGAACGTCGATTCAATACCAGAAAGCTGAGACTTTGTCGAGGTTTCTGCAGTAAGAGGATCAAGGCTTGGATTAGCTTGCTTATAAGGTAAGAGGATCTTCCTACAAGTTAATTACGAGTTTTGTAGGGTTTATGTTAGGATTGGAGGTGATTTCATGCTAGAATTGTTACCTTTGTGTTGCCTAAGGATCTATAGTTGATAAGATAGATAAAAGCTGTGTTTTTATGCCTTTTTCTGTGTATTATGATGTTAAACAAGTTTGAGAACGATTGACAGACCTAAACCTAACCTTGGAAACGGCGCCAGAAAGCTGACGGACATTACCTAGGCTATACAGATCCTAACCGGCGTGTACCGGGTCAAATTGTAGCTCTAGTCCGGTGAGTCGTCGTATTCCTCGGGAAAACATGGTAATTCTTTTAAGTGGGGTTAAACACCAAGAAGCTATTATTAACTCGATCTAAGTCGCAGCTTTTACTTTTTCCTGGGTTAGATTATGTTAGTAGTTAGATTGTTAGTAGTGCATAAAGTAAAATAAGTAAATAAATACTAATAGATATATAGATATAATTAATATATATAAATACATAAATACAATATAAATACATAGACATAAATATATATATAGATATATAAATATATAGATAATTATATATATATATATATATATATACTAATATAATAGATATTTTTGGATCTAGCCAAGAATACGTTACTTGAATCAATATATCTTTTTAGTTAATAAATGAGACGAGATCTTTTCCTTTATGCAAGGAGGTCAATTATATATGAATCGGTGTACTCCTAAGCTAGACAACTCCTCCTCACACGAGCGTATGAAATTGTCATATGTCAAATGTCATCGGTCCAAGGTCCACAACCGCCCCATGCTAATCTTAGTTAGTACGAACAGTACCGAGTACAAATCTACCCCGGATAAAAGAGGTTATTCCGTTCGTCAGACGGCCGATGTTATTCAAGAGGCTCCGGTTGTCAAGCGGATCGATTTAACACAAACGGTGTAGTTTCAATTAAACTGCTGATTTTAACATTATTAAGATCTCGAGTACAAAGTTAATAAGATTTGTTTTTCTAGGACAAATCTGCCCCGGGTAGGAAATCGGGTTCCGTTGTCACGTTTTCACTCGGCCAATTTTACCCTCCGGTTTTTCTATTTTTTATCTCATATCCTAACTTCTCCGGTCGGTTCATCGTCGGGTTATATGTTGCGATTCATCTTGATTAATTACGTCAATCCGAATATATTATCAATACGTTGCAAAATAGAAAAAGATTCATTATAATTAGTTTTAATCATGATTACCGAGTCGATCATTCATTTTACCAAAAGATTAACTAATTCATTTCATATCTTGGCTAGACATATTTTTAGTTTAACATAGTGATAGATATAATATATATATATATATATATATATATATATATATATATATATATATATATATATATATATATATATAAACAACAATAGTATTAACTTGATAAAATTACCCGTTAAGTGCAAATCAAAGCCGTATTCTCTGAAAATAACAACTTCTTCAATAACAACTTTCTCGGTAATTCTCTCGAGTATTACAACAGTACTACCTTTATTTATAAAAACATATATACATACATAGACATAGGTATATACGGGCCCGAAAATAAAATAAAACGAGAAAAGAGATGAAGAACGGAGATGAAGAAGAGGGGAATGGAAGAAATGGGAGGAGGTGGAGAAGAGAGATCTTGGCCAAGAGTGGCCAAGATGGGGCAAGAAAGATCAATGGAGATGGAGGAGTTTATATAGGAGAAGGGTGTATATGGGGAGGTTTATTTGGGAGAGGTGAGAAGTTTGTTGTGAGGGAGGTTGTATTTGGGGAGGAATTATCTCCATTTAGCATGTGGGATAATCTTGGAGAATATTTGTCATCATGTGGAGGTGGTGAGTCATGTAGTAGCATGTGAAGTTTGTTACAAGAAATCATTACATGCCACATGCAAGTAACATGCAAGGAACATGCAAGGAACCTCCCTAAAATCTCCCGGTTCGTCCCGAAGTTCCAGCTGTTCGGTATAAAAATCATAACTTGAGTTGTAGACCTCTGATTGACGTGATTCAAAATGCGTTGGAAAGATCATTTTAGTATCTACAACTTTCATCAAGAACTCTTCCCCAGAAAACGCCTCTAAGTTGGGTCAAATTTCCATCGAGAACTGGTTACGGTAGAAGCACGTAGAACAATTTGATCCGTTTTGAACTTGTAAGCTTGTGGCATCTTTTTCTATCCCTCAAAATACCTCTTTTAGACTCAAAACATGTCGTTACGTGGAATCTTGGTCAATGAATAATCCCGCAATGAACCACCAAAATACCAAACGTAAATCCGACACGACACACCGGTTACTAAACCGGTACAAAACTTATAAAAACTTATAAAAATACGATAATTTATATAATAACTACTACTTATACATTTGAATAAAACTTAGTAATTTTGACTTGATTTGATACAATAATGCTCAAAATGGTATCAATATTGGGGTAAAATGTCGTAATAATGATCATAAATTTATCTCTCATCAACGATTAGGATCGATTAGGGGCCAAAAACTGAGTTTTTGGAAGTTGCCGCGCTTGGTGGGGGCGCACCAAGCCTAGTGCAGACGCACTAGAGGACTAGAATGTGAATTTTGACATTCAGAGTGCTGGTGCGTGCACACCAGACCCGATCTGTGCGCGCCGGGCGAGCAGAATCCGAGTTTTTTACGTACAGAGGCCTAGTGCGTGGTGTAGGCACATTGGACCTCATTTTTGATGAATAAGTTGATTTTAAGCTATGGTATGAGTTTTAATGTTGTTCTTTGATATTATAACATTAAACAAGCTTGAATAAGCCTCGATTGAGCTTCCGATTCGTTTAGTTTCGGCACCGGATGTACTGTTAAAGGGAGTTGAAATTCGGATCCGTCGGAAGGGCATGAAGGGCTTGTGCTTTTATGAATTAAAATTCATCAATGTCTGTGTATGTGCTAGGGCTTGTCCGTGTCTAGGGGTCTAGGTAAGAGAGTAGTATATGTGAGGGGGCTTACTTGAAAACACGTAGGTGGCTAGTTAACAACATAATAACAAACATACTTGTGTAGTAAAAAGATTAAACATCCATCCATTCTTGGTAAGGCACAAGTCTATATCGCGATATGTGTGCGTTCTGAAAGTGAATAACTCTGTAAGTCTTTAGACCCTACGTACGGAAAAACACCACCCCGTAAGTCCGAGACCCTACGTATAGAAGGACTTCGCCGAACGTGTACGCTATCGGAGTCTACCAGACTAGACTTCCGTGGTTATTGGTGTGATCCACCAATATGTTTCACCCAGTTACTTCGTGGTGAGTAGCACTATGCGTAGTGCCCTTGAATGCTGATGTAACATAGATAAGCTAAGTTAGAAACCAATAGTCACAACATGTTGATGGACATGAAGTGAAGCCTAGGTTGAGTCGGTCTCAGAAAGATAATTCATTTAATCATTGTTTATAAACCTTAGTTAATTTGTAGTTTCTACCTCTTATTGAGTACTTTGTACTTACCTCAATGCATTGTTTTTTTTCTCTCTGTGTTTGGGGGAGAGAAGATGAACAGGTAGATCCGGAGTACGAGGAGGACTTTGATGACGACATTTGAGGATGCCGACGTTGAAGCACTTATTTTCTGTTTTTATTATTATACTTTAGACTTGTTGTCTTTGGGGAATTTCTTGTAATTTCTTTAGTACTTTCTTTAGAGGATTTCGTACGTTGTTTGGTTTTCGTTTGGTTTCTTCCGATGTAATAGATGTTACATTTCTATCTTTAGTTGAATAGCAATTATTTACGGTTACTTGCATGGTAATATTGTGCATACATTTTTTGACAATCATTTTGTAGATGTAATGTTTAAATGAACAAAATGTTTGTCAAAAGGCCCAAAACAAGGGTTTACCTTCATAAAAATTGCATCTCCTTCTGGAACACTTTCAAACATATCTCCTCCTACGTGTTGCACTCCTGCAAGAAACCATAAAAAAGTTTGAATGGATGATTAAAAAAACACTTGAGAAATACCACCCTCACAGCTCATTCTATAGTAGAGTCTAAGATTGGCAAATACAAAACATAACTAATGAAGTGTAGTGTCAATAACAATGTGTTTGTCATGAAATAGAGTAAACTTAGTGTGAGACAATGTTTTGGTGAAGCAATTAGTAAGTTTATCCAGCAGATGGTATGTAACAGACTATCGATTTTCCATGAGCTACATGTCTCGGGTGTAACGAGCATCAAGTATTAAGGGCATGTTTGGTACTGAGAAAATACTTGAGAAACGAAAAGTTTTGTATTCTTTTCTCGACTGTGTCATGTTTGGTTACCCTGAGAAAAGAAAAGTTGATTTTCTCAACTTCTCAATTTTTCTAAAAAATGCTTTATTTTTTCAGATTTCTATTCTCACCCACCCTTGAGAAAAGTTGTTTGAGAGAAGATTTTTTTTTTCTTTTTAATAAAAAAATCCATATTTTCTTACATTTTTTTAATCAATTCTTTTCGTTTCTCGGCTTTTCTTTTCTTAGGTCTATTCTCACTACTATTATTTTCTTTGTTTTTCTCTATACCAAACATTCCCTATATGTTTTGTCCTAGGGTGGAAAACATGGTTATAGGCCAAAGAACTTGCACTTAAGTTATCACACCGACACCGTGTGGTCGGTGTTTGATACATAGGTACAAGCAACTTATGAAGAAGAGAAGTAATCCATAGAATTTCAGCTCTGATTCAGTGCTTGATTGCGCAAAGCATGTTGTTTCTTTGAGCTCCAAGACATTAAATATCATCCCAAATATAAACTTTATATTGCTCTTACTGTCTTGTTAGGAGAAGAGGGATGTTTTCTAGATGAAATCTCTTGAGGGTCACATGTATCCGTGTTAATTATGACTAATGAATCAAGGCATGGAGGTGACCTAACAATTTGGGTCCCACTAGTTGTGGATTTAGCAGTGTGTAGAGAAGGTGTAAAGGTTGTATACATTGGTGTAATCATGCCAGAGGTTAAACACAACGTTCAGTGTGAAATCGAAACTTTTGAGTTTGGAAAGTCCTCAGATGAGGTAGCAAACACACTTAAACACCCTAAGAGTGGTGTATTCATGTAGGGTAATTTGTCATTCAAGACCGGGGTAGTTAGGAAGAAGGCTAATAATTCTAAAAGAGTTTTGAAAAGAAAACCACCAAAGACTTTTTTTTTAGTGGTGGTTAGTAGTGTATTAATCGGTGTATTAATTCTTTTCAAAACTTTGGTGGTTAGTAGTGTATTGATCGGTGTATTAATTCTTTTCAAAACTTTAGGAGTTGGAGGGTTAGTAGTGTATTAATCGGTGTATTAATTCTTCTTTGTGCCAGAAAAGTTAGGCCCATTTCAACATTGTGCGTGTCTTTCCTCATAGCATTTCCAATTCAGGCATGTGCATTGGGCAGATTTTATGGACAGGTTCAAAGGACCTAAATTTACCCTCATCATATTGCACTCAATAACTGTGTTAAACTATTTAAGGTTTCTGATTTATATTTCAAGGGATATATCCGTGTAAAACGACTGAAATCATTTACAAAAATCTATGCAATCGAGATATCCATTCGGTACCTGAATATGCAGGAGCATGTTGTACAACATGAGGTAGATCGAAATTGATACCCTGAATGTTAGGGTACTTAGCTATGATTTTTCTGATTGTAATGCCATAGCCTCCACCGACATCAACCAACTTTTTCAGGTGCTGAAACCCTTTGTAGCTTTCTATGATTCTTGTAACTGAAATAGCAGAATTTCCGATCATTGCTTGATTGAAAACTTCATTGAATCTGGGATCTTGTTTAGGATATTCAAACGCATGAGTGCCGTGAACCCTGTTTGAAAAGAATAGAGGATAGAATTGCCACTTGTTATTCACTTATTGGCTAGACTAGATCCTATGACACATCATTATTACTAGTACTAGATTATATTGGGATGTGTGATATTGTTATAACTAACTTGGTGATATAAGGGTGTATGGATGTAATGGTTGGATTATTATCTAAGTAATATAAACTATCTTCTTCTTTACTTGGTATCAGAGCGCAGGTATGGCGGAACCACCGCCTCGATCCGTCTCCGTCACCGTTGCCGGAGGTGAAGGAGGCTCAGCTGCACCTTCCATTGGAAGCAGCATACCAGCTCATGCATCTTCTACTGAGGTTGCTACCGAAGTTCATACACCCATCTCTGCAATTTCTGAAGTTGTTACCGGAATACCAATTTCCGGCATGCCACCGCTGTCAGAGTTCCATTCCACTGGTCTGTTTCCGTCCTTCACTGGATCTCTTCCATTGAATGCTGGTTCTTCTCTAACAGGTCTGAACCCAAGATCTATGTTCCCTTCTCTAATCCATCCTTCTTTACCTTCTCGAAATGATAACACCACCTCACTCTTTCGATCTGCTAGTCCCACCTCTCCGTTTAATACTCCAAGTCCGGTACCCTTCACCAGTCACTTGAGCCAATCTACCACCGTCAAATTGACAAGAGAGAACTACTTACTCTGGCGTTACACGATTCTGCCCATAGTCAAAGGGTATAAACTTGATGGTTTTCTATTTGGAACCACACCTCGTCCACCTCAAATCCCAGGTCTCCCTGTGAATCCTGCTATTGCTGAATGGGAATCTGTTGATTCACTGCTCACTGGATGGTTGCTTGGTTCAATGACTGAACAAGCTTTGGTGGAGGTGGTTGGTTGTTCCACCTCCCATGAAATCTGGTCCACACTAGAGATACTATTCAACAATCAGTCCGAGTCACGAATGCTGGAGTACAAGAGTGCTCTTACTAGAGCTGAAAAAGGGTCTAGATCAATGGCAAATTACCTAGCCACTATGAAATCATATAGTGACAGTCTAACAGCTGCCGGATACCCCATTTCCAAGTCTGAGCTGATACTAGCTACATTAGGAGGGTTAGATAAAGACTATGAAGCTGTTATTGTAAACCTCACAGCTAGAATTGGTTCCTTGTCATGGCAAGAAGTTCAGTCTCAACTTGTCACCCATGAAAGACTGTTGGCTCGGTTCAATCCTTCAGATCATGGCAGTGCTATGAATCCTGCTGCTCATGTTGCTAGTTACAGTGGGAATACTGCTTCAAATAGACCTGTTACTAGGCAAGGAGGCTCAAATCCGAATTACAGGGGCAGAGGTGGAAATACCAGAGGTGGAAGGAATAGAGGAGGAAGACATGGTGGAAATGGTAATAATGGTGGAAGAAATTCTGGATCTGGAGGTCCTAAGGTTCAATGTCAACTCTGTGGGAAGAATGGGCACACTGTGGCCATCTGTTGGCACAGGTTTGAGACAGATTTTCAACCTGCTGAGATAAATGCTTCACCAAGATCCAGTTCACCATCAGCTTACATGGCTACTCCCAATTCAGTGGCAGATCATGCTTGGTATCTGGATAGTGGGGCCACCAACCATGTTACTTCTGACTTGGGTAATTTGAATCATAGTATTGTTTACCATGGCACTGATACACTAACTGTAGGAAATGGTGAACACTTGCACATTGAGCACACTGGTAACACTGTCCTACACACACTTGCTGGTCCTTTATTCCTTAATACTGTTCTTCATGTTCCACAAATAACTAGAAATTTACTCAGTCTTTCCAAACTTGTATCTGATAACCATGTCTTTGCTGAATTTTCTGACAATCATTGTTTTGTTAAGGACAAGGTAACAAAGAAACCAATGCTCAAGGGACAACTCAAGGATGGTCTGTATCAGATAGTGCCACTGGATAATGAATCAATCAAGACCTCCCTTCACTCCAAGCTTCCTCAGTCCTCTGCTGTGTTTCTTAGTCAGGTGTCTACTAGGTCTAGCAATAGCAAGTCCATAGATGTCCTTGATCCTAATAAAGATCCTAATGTTTGGCATAGGAGGGTTGGCCACCCTTCTAGTAGAATCTTGAGTCAAGTCCTGAATGATTGTAATGCTACTGTTAATGAAAAACTTACTTTCTGTTCTGCCTGCCAATTTGGCAAATCTCATGCTTTGTCTCATTTACCTTCTGCTTCTCATGCTACTGCTTTACTTGATCTGGTTCACACTGATGTTTGGGGGCCTGCCCCAGTTAAATCTACTGAAGGATACACTTATTACATACATTTCATAGATGATCATACTAGATTCACATGGATCTTTCCTTTAAAAGCTAAATCTGAGGTCTTCCATATATTCACACAGTTTAAAACTCTTGTAGAAACTCAGTTTCACACCACCATAAAGTGCATTCAGTCTGACTGGGGGGGTGAATATAGGACTCTTGAACCTTTCCTCAAACAACATGGCATAGTGTTTAGACATCCTTGTCCTCATGATCATGCTCAAAATGGAAGAGCAGAGAGAAAGCATCGACATATCACAGAATTAGGTCTCACTTTGTTAGCTCAAGCATCTATGCCACTCAGTTTCTGGTGGCATAGCTTCCAGGCCTCTGTATCTATCATTAACTGCCTCCCAACTCCTGTGTTGCACCTGAAGTCTCCTCATGAATGCCTGTTTGGAAAGAAACCTGATTATTCTATCTTTAAAGTCTTTGGCTGTGCTGTGTATCCCTATCTTAGACCTTTCCAGACTACAAAGTTTCAGTATCACACCACACAGTGTGTCAATTTAGGTCTCAGTCCTCATCATAAAGGCTACAAGTGCCTTGATCGGTCTGGTAGAATCTATATTTCCAACAATGTGAAGTTCAATGAACTCCAATTCCCCTTCTTAGAAGGATTTACTCAAGGTCCTTCAAAGCAAATTCTTTGCACTCCTGATCTTGTCACTAATCCTCTTCCTTTTGGTCTAGCTCATTCAGAGGGGCACAACAACATATCTGTGACTGAGCGAGAACCAGAACCAGTCTTGAGTTGTCCAGAGCAAAGAACAAGCAATGGTAGTACAAGCAATGGTAATTTCTCACCTGCCTCATTACCTGTTTTATCTCCTTTATCCACACACAATCCTGCTTCCCCTGCACCTAGTGACACATCAAATGATCTATCACCACATGTTGCACACAAATCTTCCTCACCCCTTGTCACAACCAACACTGATTCACCACAAATCTTAGAAACTGAGTCACCACATGCCACAGATACTTCTCAAAATGACTCCATCCCTGTAACCACCACTGTCAATAATCACACCTCTTTGAGAACTCACCAAATGCAAACCAGGTCCAAAAGTGGAATATTTAAACCTAAAACTTACAGTGTCTCACTGGCTAGGGTTCATTCCTTTCCTACTGAACCAACCTGTGTATCAGATGCTATGGTGAGTGAGAAATGGAGGCAAGCAATGACAGATGAGTACAAAGCACTCATAATAAAACATGGGATCTGGTTAAGCCTAGATCTAATCAGAGTGTTGTTGGGTGCAAGTGGGTGTATAAACTGAAGCTGAATCCAGATGGGAGTTTTTTAAAGCACAAAGCAAGGCTTGTAGCTAAGGGTTACTTGCAAAGCTATGGAATTGATTTCACAGAGACTTACAGTCCTGTGGCTAAACTTGCAACTGTTAGGATCATTCTTGCTATTGCTGTCTCCATGCACTGGCCCATTAATCAAATAGACATTAACAATGCCTTTTTGAATGGACCCTTACAAGAACCTGTTTACATGGATCAACCAGAAGGTTTTGAAGATCCAGAAAAGCCAGGGTATGTGTGTAAACTGAACAAAGCAATCTATGGATTGAAACAAGCCCCTAGGGCTTGGTTTGAGGCCTTGAAAGGACAGTTGCTTGAGTGGGGATTCACTCAGTCAATGTGTGATATCTCACTGTTTATGTTTAAACTAGAGGGGCAGATTCTGTTTGCATTAGTATATGTTGATGATATTTTGCTCACAGGTAATTCACCAAGACTGATTCAAAAATTTATCAGACAACTTGACTCCAAGTTTGCACTAAAAGATCTGGGGCAAGTATCACATTTCCTGGGAATGCAAGTCACTAGAGACTCAACTGGATTACATCTCAGTCAATCCTACTATGCTTCACAACTGATCAAGAGACTGAATCTGGAACATCGAATGCCCGTGCTACTCCTATGGTACCGGGGACACAAACCACCCCACGACAGAGGTGAGCCTCTAGAAAATCCCACTGCTTATAGAAGTACAATAGGAGCTCTACAATACCTCACCTTGACTAGACCAGACATAGCCTTTGTTGTAAACACCTTAAGTCAGTTTATGCAGAATCCCTGCACTACACATTGGCAGGGACTGAAGAGGCTACTGAGGTATGTTCAAGGAACCCTAGATATGGGACTGCTGTTTAAACCATCAGAAACACTTGATGTTAATGGCTTCTCAGATGCAAACTGGGCTGTATGCCCCATTGACAGGAAGTCTACAGGTGGATATTGTGTTTA
Source organism: Gentiana straminea (assembly GCA_036785695.1). Lineage (NCBI taxonomy): Eukaryota > Viridiplantae > Streptophyta > Magnoliopsida > Gentianales > Gentianaceae > Gentiana > Gentiana straminea. The sequence goes on along the minus strand of JAVUPR010000137.1, from coordinate 8,949,777 downwards.
CCTAGGTGATTCTCTCATCTCTTGGAGCTCTAAGAAGCAAACAGTGGTTTCAAGATCCAGTTGTGAATCAGAATACAGATCCTTGGCCAATCTTGCAGCAGAAGTAAAGTGGATCAAACAGCTGCTCAATGAAATGCAGTTCAGACTACCTAGTATTCCAACCTTATGGTGTGATAACACAGATGCAAGTTCTCTAGCTCGAAATCCTGTTTATCATGCTAGGACCAAGCACATAGAAGTAGATGTGCACTTCATCAGAAACATGGTGCTGAATAAAGAGCTGCAGATCAAATATGTGCCATCTACAGAACAGATTGCTGACAGTTTCACCAAAGCTCTGCCAACAGTGTCTTTTGAAGTGTTTAGGCACAAACTCAATGTTACACATCCACATATTCGTTTGAGAGGGGCTGAAAAGAATAGAGGATAGAATTGCCACTTGTTATTCACTTATTGGCTAGACTAGATCCTATGACACATCATTATTACTAGTACTAGATTATATTGGGATGTGTGATATTGTTATAACTAACTTGGTGATATAAGGGTGTATGGATGTAATGGTTGGATTATTATCTAAGTAATATAAACTATCTTCTTCTTTACTCTGTTGAATGGAACCCCCCTTCAAGAACCGCATCTTCCAATGCATACCTAAAAAAGTAACAACAATGTTGAATTCATTAATTAATCAAGAATGTCTTTCCTCTTAGCTTTTCCAATTCAGGCATGTGCATTGGGCAGATTTTATGGACAGGTTCAAAGGACCTAAATTCACCTTCATCATATATGTCAGTAAGGTGACTTAAACTCTACATTTTGGTGGAACCAATCTGAAGACTCAGCTGGGTGATGGTCAGCTGAGAAGTGTATTCATTTCTGTGCATCAGTAGGGTGGAGTCTGCCGAGCTTCGGCGGGGTAGCTTCGGCGGGGTAACTATCAGCAGGGTGATAGTCTGTCGAGTACTTGAATACGACGGGGTCCCACATCCGTTAATTCGTTATGTGACGGCTATACGGTGTCATTAAAAGGAGGACACGTGTAGGGGTATTTATGGTGCATCGGACAAAGATTCTGGCGGCTAGGGTTTAGGGATTTGTGCCTATAAATACGCTTGTTGTCTCATTATCCGTGTGTGTTGAAATCGTAAAATTCGGTGCATAATAAAATATCTCTTTTACGCCCGTGGTTTTTTACCTCTCCCACGAGGGGTTTTCCACGTTAAATCTGTGTTCTTCTTGTTTCGTTTTTCTCCTTTGATTGTTTATGTTTGATTGCTTCGTTTCTCGTTTCTTGCATCGAAGTTATCTCCATCCGTTTTATAACAAGTGGTATCGGAGCGAGGTTCTGGAGAAAACGATCATACGACCAACTTCATCTTCACCAAGACCTTCGGCAAGGTGCTAGGATCCGTGATAAAGTTGTAATCTTTAGCAAGGAAAGATGTCGGCGGTAAACGTAAAAATCGATAAATTTACGGGAAGGAACAGCTTTTGGTCCGTGGCAAATCAAGATGCGTGCACTTGTTGAAACGAAGCGGGGTTTGTGGAATCCTTTATCGACAAACCAAATACAAGTGCGGCAGATTATGCCACGGGAAGAGAAAGCACATTCAACCATCATGTTGTGCTTATCGATGATGTTATCACCGAGGTTGCTTTGAGGAAGACACCGCGACCAAGTTGTGGAAGAAGCTTGAAAGCCCGTATATGACCAAGTCACCGACCAACAAGTTGTTGTTGAAACAGAGGTTGTTCGGTTTGAAGATGCATGAAGGAAGTCCACCGAGGGAACATCTGGACCACCGAACACAATATTGCTTGATTTAAGGAATATTGATGTTAAAATTGAAGATGAAGATGCAGGCCCTAATCCCGTTGGTGTCATTACCGGCATCATATGAAAACTTTGTGCGGTCTTTCATAGTTGGAAAGGATACGGTAGCTTTGGAGGATGTGAGGTCCGCCTTACATGCCGGGGAGCTTAGACACAAGGTCAGTTGGAACAGACGATCGAGTGCTTGGGCTAGTAGCTAGCGACAATAGTGGAAAAGGATATGGACGAGAAGAAGAAAAAGAAGTCGGTGTCCAAAGGTCCTAAGTCTACCGATGTCGTAATTAATTGTAGGAGCGGGGACATTGGAAGTCCAATTGTCCAAGGAAGAAGAAACGAGCGGGAATGCAATTCGGCACCAGCGGCTTTGGCTACGAGCAATCGATGAGGATCCGGTTCTAGTTGCGGGGATTCTACACACCATAATGATGTGTGGATACTTGATTCTGGAGCATCCTACCATATTTGTCCAAACAGGGAGTGGTTTTCTACTTATGAGCAGATAGATGGTGGTCAAATCTATATGGCCAACAGCAAGGTTTGCAAAGTTGTGGGAATTGGCTCAGTGAAGTTAAGGACAGAGGATGGTAAATTTTGTACACTGAAAGATGTAAGACATGTTCCACAGATGACCAAGAATTTGGTATCTCTTAGTCTACTGGACAGCAAGGGGTTCAATTTCAAGGGTGAAGGTGGACAGTTGAATGTCTTCAAAGATTCAGTTGTGGTCCTCAAAGGCATCAAGAGGGGAACCTTGTATATATTACAAGGATCTACGTATCGCACCGCTTCGCTTTGTTGCATCCTCGCGGCTTCACCGGGCTCGACGGACTCGGTGTGGCATGAGACTTGGTCACATGGGTGAAAGGGGTATGCAGGTTCTTTCTTCAGCAGGTTTTCTTGGGGGATATAAGGTCAAGAATCTGGACTTTTGTGAACATTGTGTGTTTGGGAAGTTGCATAGAAGTAAATTCTCAGCAGGGTTGCACAATACAAAGGCAACACTTGATTATATCCATTCGACCGCTTGGGGTCCATCAAAAGTTGAGTCATTGGGTGGTCACAGATATTTTGTGTCATTCATAGATGACTATTCAAGGATGACTTGGGTGGTGATGATGAAGAACAAAAGTGATGCATTCAATAACTTCAAGCAGTGGAAGGCCCTAGTGGAAAATCAGTTAGGCAAGAAAATCAAGAAGCTTCGTACAGATAATGGTCTGGAATTCTGCTGGACGGATTTTGATTCATTTTGTGCACCTGAGGGTATTGCCAGACATCATACCGTAAGGAATACACCTCGAGCGAATGGTGTAGGCGAAAGGATGAATCAAACTCTACCGGAGAGGGCAAGATGTATGCTTTCTCAAGTGGTTTATCAAGGAGATTTTGGGCGGAGGTCGTTAAAACAACTTGCTACTTAATCAACAGAGTCCTCACACGGGGATCAATCTCAAGACACCATTTGAGATGTGGTCGGCAAGCCCGCCGACTACTCGGTTCTAAGGGTTTTTGGGAGTACGACTTACTATCATGTTAGTGAAGGGAAGTTAGAACCAAGAGCCAAGAAGGGAGTGTTTGTGGGGTATGGTGATGGAGTGAAAGGATATAGAATTTGGTCATCGACGAGTCCGAGTAATCCTCGGCAGGGGACGTTGTGTTTGATGAAAATTCTATGTTAAACTCATCGGTGGGGAGGTCTACGAGTCCGAAACCGGTGTTGAATCGATAGTGTTGAGAAACGGGTGGAGCTTCGGTGGAGTCTGCGATATGCAACAATCGGTGGATCCAAATCAACACTATACTTGATCGGATAATGAACCGAATCCGATCCAAGCCGGTCTGGCGAGACCTCGGCGGGCGTCATACAAACATTGATCGGCGAGTCTAGGCGCCGGCGGAATAGAAGATCTAATGTTGGGATACCTCCAAGGAGATATGGTTATGATGATTTGGTGGATATGCACTCCAGTTGCTTTGAAGATGTAGAGGTTCTTGAACCTACTACTTACGGGGAAGCGATGACATGTACGAAGCATCCCACCGGCATCTTTGCCATGGGAGATGAAATGGAGTCATTATTGAAGAATCGGACTTGGGAATTGGTCAAACGACCTCCGACAAGGGAGTTGTGACTTGTAAATGGATTTTCAAGAAAAAGGAAGGAATAACAAAGGCGAAGGGGTCGGGTATAAGGCACGTTTGGTTGCAAGAGGATTCGGTCAAAAGGAAGGGGTTGACTTTGATGAAATATTTTCACCGGTGGTCGACACACTTCAATCGTGGGTGTTACTAGCAATGGTGGCACGGCGGGATCCGGAACTTGAGCAATTGGATGTGAAAACTGCTTTTCTACATGGTGAGGTGGATAAGGAGATATACATGACACGGCTTTGAGGGTTTTCAAGTTCCCGGAAAGGAAAATTATGTTTGCAAGTTGAAGAAATCATCGTATGGTTTGAAGCAAGCTCCAAGGCGGTGGTATAAAAGGTTTGACGAGTTTCATGCTTCGACGGGGTTACAACGAAGTCCTTATGATTTGTTGTGTTTACTTCGATCTGTTTGAAAGATGGATCATATATCTATCTTGTCCCGTATGTGGATGACATGCGATAGTCATGCGCAAGGAAGTCGATGTTCAAAATCGAAGAACCTTCTTAGTGCTTGAATTTGAAATGAAGGATTTGGGTGCGGCCAAGAAAATCTTGGGGATGGAGATCCGGAGAGATAGGAGTCGAAGAAATTATTCTTGTCTCGGCGGGGTTATGTGCGAAGATATTGGCCAAGTTTGGGATGTCTGCGCAAAACCAATAGATACTCCTATGGCATCAAATGTTCATTTGTCTGTTTATGCTTCACGACCGGTGAAGAGAAGGAGTATATGTCAAAAGTTCCCTATGCTAGTGCGGTTGGCGATCGATGTATGCCATGGTTTGCACTAGGCCCGATCCGGCTCGGGCGGTCGGTGTTGTCGGCGGGTTTATGGCTCAACCTGGAAAGGAACACTTTGGAAAGCCGTTAAAAGGATATTCGGTACCCGAGAGGTACGGTGATGTTGGTCTCATTTATGGAGGTGATATCGGTCCGGTCACGGTTACCGTGATGCGATTATGCGGTGATGTTGACGGTAGAAAATCAATGACCGGGTATGTGTTTACATTGGGAAATGCGGTGGTCGGTGGAAAGCTACTCTTCTACGGTAGCCTTATCAACTACCGAAGCGAGAATATATGGCTCTTACCGAAGCAAACGGCTAAGGAGGGTATCCGGTTGAAGGGGCTAGTCGGTGATTTGGGGTTGCATCGGGATCGGCCGATATATATTGTGACGAGTCTTAGTGCAATATGTTTAGCCAAGGATCGGGTTCATCATGAGAGAACCAAGCATATTGATGTCGGTATCATTTCTTGAGGAATGAGAAGAGGGTTGTGGTGAAGAAGATTGGCACAAAGGAGAATCCTGCTCGATATGTTCACTAAACCGGTTCGAAATAGAGTAAGTTCCACTTTGTCCGGACTTACCGAATATTCAAAGCTTATAATGCGTTTCGGAAACTCTACCGAGGGCGGATCGGTGGAGTGGATCTTTGTGGAGATAGTCGGTACAAGTACATCCGGCATTGACGAATGCATCCGGTACAAGTACATCCGGTTATGCAATCTGTTTGACTCGAGTGAGAGTTGAAGTCAAGGTGGAGATTTGTCGGTAAGGTGACTTAAACTCTACATTTTGGTGGAACCAATCGAAGACTCACTTTGGGTGATGGTCACCGAGAAGTGTATTCATTTCGTGCATCGGTAGGGTGGAGTCTGCGAGCTTCGGCGGGTAGCTTCAGCAGGGTAACTATCAGCAGGGTGATAGTCTGCTGAGTACTTGAATACAGCAGGGTCCCACATCTGTTAATTCTGTTATGTGACAACTATACAGTGTCATTAAAAGGAGGACACGTGTAGGGGTATTTATGGTGCATCAGACAAAGATTCCTGGCGGCTAGGGTTTAGGGATTTGTGCCTATAAATACAGTTGTTGTCTCATTATCCGTGTGTGTTGAAATCTGTAAAATTCAGTGCATAATAAAATATCTCTTTTCTGCCCGTGGTTTTTTACCTCTCCCACTGAGGGGTTTTCCACGTTAAATCGTGTTCTTCTTGTTTCTGTTTTTCTCCTTTGATTGTTTATGTTTGATTGCTTCTGTTTCTGTTTCTTGCATCTGAAGTTATCTCCATCCGTTTTATAACAATATATATTGCACTCAATAACTGTGTTAAACTATTTAAGGTTTCTGATTTATATTTCAAGGGATATATCCGTGTAAAACGACTGAAATCATTTACAAAAATCTATGCAATCGAGATATCCATTAGGTACCTGAATATATATGCAGGAGCATGTTGTACAACATGAGGTAGATCGAAATTGATACCTCATTGTTAGGGTACTTAGCTATGATTTTGCTGATTGTAATGCCATAGCCTCCACCGACATCAACCAACTTTTTCATGTGCTGAAACCCTTTGTAGCTTTCTATGATTCTTGTAACTGAAATAGCAGAATTTCCGATCATTGCTTGATTGAAAACTTCATTGAATCTAGGATCTTGTTTAGGATATTCAAACGTATGAGTGCCGTGAACCCTGTTGAATGGAACTCCCCCTTCAAGAACTGCATCTTCCAATGCAAACCTGAAAAAGTACCAAGAATGTTGAATTCATTAATCAAGAATGTTGACTATAATTTCATTAGAGGATTGTCCTCTCATGCCCGCAAACTAAGTGACATTGTAAGCTCGATATTGGGCCTCAACCCGCAAGACTCGTCTTTAACATAGGTCATGTCGTTGTCGCTCTTATATCCTTGACAGATATGACGCAGGTCGTCCGTTGTTTGACATGACGCATGACATCAATTAGTTGTGTCCATATCATTGCTGATGAATCAATAAGTCCAACATCAAAATCAATTGCCCCGTAACACTCTTTTAATTCAATCCTTCTAGGTATTTTTTAAGGCATTAAAGATATCATGGGATTAAAATACCTTCTATGAAGTTTCCTTTTTAGTCTTTCTTTATTTTAAATTTTCATTTGATATCCTTTTGTTGAATTATGAAAGCCCCACAAAATTTTATTTAGACGGGTTCTATTGGCACACCCCTTTTTATTATTGGCACCCATTTTTTATTACTTTTTCGGGTGAAAAAAACGTCGGTGTCACTGGTGTTCCTTGTTGAACACCAAAGTCGGTGTCACCGACGTTGGTGTTCAACAAGGAACACCAATGGAAAGTCGTGTACTAACGTTTTCTAAAATGTAACACTTTTATAAAGGGAACGTCAATGTCACTAGTGTTCCTTGTTGGCACGACGTTCACTTTATAAAAGATCACCGGATGCCGAAGTAATTTTTTGTAATGTCGAAAGCAATAGGGTGCCGAAAGTAAATAGGGGTGTACCGATAGAACCCCTTTATTTATTGTTTATTATGGCTGTTGGATGAAGTTTTTCAACCAAAGATATAATTTTATAGGGGAATGAGGGAGAATGACAGAAATATTTCATCAATTGAGTAGAATGACAGTCTTTTGAAACTTTTGCATAAAGGACAAAACTATTTATTCACTTTCGAAATTCACTTGTGTTCGAAATTCACTGTTTAAATTCACTGCCGAAATTCACTGTCGAAAATCACTAATTTTCAAAATTCATTGTCGAAATTCACTGATTTTCGGGATTCACTGTCAAAATTCACTGTCGAAATTCACTGATTTCGGAATTCACTGGGGAGATTTACTGATTTTCGGGATTCACTGTTTGTCCTTCTCGCTATAAAAATTATGCAGTTGTCCTTCTCCCTATAAAAAATATGTAAGTGTCATGTTGCTTAAAAATATTCCAGATATGTCATTATCCCTAATTTATCAAATTTTATAATACCATAACTCTCCATACACCATTATAAAATTGCACGTTCCCCACAAGGTCAGCTCTTAGATAGGGGACGATCATAGGCACAACCGCACAAGACTATTTTGCCTCAATGATTTTACATAGCTAAGAAATGTATTATAATGAGTGACATATTGTATTATTTATTATGAGTAATGATAAAGACATAACTATTCGATCATAACGGATGACACAACCTCTTTTTTCCAATTGGATTATGATGTGTTTACATCATGATCAGGTGCGGCTTCATCCTATAAGGTATTATTGGTAGGAATTTTTTTTATACACACACATATGTGTGTGTAATTGACCACTAATTATTATGTATAGACCTGCAATTTTTATGTTTTGACCTATATTAGTTGTATACAATTGGATATACAAACATATATTTAACGAACACAAAAAAATTGACAAAATCCTGGAGCCTCCCCTGATCATGATCATTGAGTGCTACACAATAATCATAATCAAAAGTGAAAAAACATGTTGTGTTATCCGTTGTGGCAGGATGATTGTGTCGCTATCATTACACATTGATTATAGTAAGCCTACATCATAATGAATAGGTAATAAATCATAACCAAGAGTGTAGATAAAGTGACAATGGGTGCGGTATTTTCTCCCCAAACCTTGCTCATTACTAATGCGAGTAGAAATTATTTTACCCGCCCTACCCACGTGGATATTCACGGGTCTATCGATATCTATGAATATCTGGTTTTATTACGGTAGAGGGTCGAGTTTATATAATAACTTTTTTTCTAAAGAAAATTCATATAATAAGAAAACTTTCATGTAAGAAAGAGTGTCTTGGGAGTTCCAAAATCTTAGTTTTAAAATATAATATTAGATTAAACATACATTGAAATAAGTAAAAAGTACTACTCTCGTCCCAAAATATGAAAAAGAGTAGATTTATCTCCTGGATATGACCTAGTGGTAAAGAGGTTGGGTGTTGTAGTGACAGCTGGGCCAGGAGCTGGAGTGAGGAGGTTCAAATCCCGTAAAGGGACGACTTCTTTCAGTTTCTTAGTAAAAAGGCAATCCTCGACTCTGAGCTGCTAAGTCCCTGATTAACATCTCCACTCATTCTGTGGGATCGGACGAGTGGGGACCCTCAAGGTTAGGGTTTAACCTTTTTATGGAAAAAAGTAGTTTTTTTTGTCTCATTATATAAGTCCATTTAGAAACAAATTTATTACATTTTTCACTACTCTACAACTATTGCATTTATAATTGTCAATGGTTATTTCAGACTTTTATCGTTAAAATTAATATTACATAACAAATTTTCTTAAAGTGTATGAAAACTTCAAATTAACTTATATTTTTGGACGGAGGTAGTAAAAGAATAAAAGATTCTCACCCATCAACATTGATTTTGGGTGTATGGGCAGTGACAGAAACATGAATTGATATTTAGGTGGGCTAGTAGATTATATCTGTATGGTCGATTGGACCGGATTAAGACAACTAATTGTTTTGGACTGAATTATATAGGTTTTTTAATATACCAAAATAAAAACATGGTGGACACCATAGTTCCGTCCTTGTGTATGGGTTGTGAAGAGAAAAAAAAAAACAGACTAATAAGCGTTGTAAGAGAATCGAAAATGAATTTTGGTTTGACAATTCATATAAGGAGCATTTATTTGTACCACAAAGATTTTATCGATGCACTACACCTACCGTACAATAAGCATGATTAAATTTTGAAAGTCGATTCTCAAGCTTAAAAACCGACTTTCCGAAAATCAATTCTCAGAATAAAACTACGGGGAAATCAATTTTTTGCTCCAAAATCGATTCAAAAGATCGATTCTAATATGATACAAATAAATGCTTCATTGATATATTGAAAGAATAATATTGTTAGTTAAATTACATTTAGATTGTTTATTGTTATTTTTTTCCATTTTCTTTTTTTTTGTTAAACGTGGTGTTGTGGTGGGGTGTTCTTACGGTACAAGAATTTTATGGTGGTTCAGGACCTATAAAATTCACATCAACTCACTAATTTTTTCTTACAAATAAGACAATGCTTAAGTCCTATTGGTTTGGGGTCATCCTGTCATATTTGTAGTCGGACCACCACAAAATTTACGCAAGGGTACGAGAACGTGTCATATTATATATAGATTGACTCCTCTACGGTAAGAGAACTAGTAATTGGGTTAAATTGACTCTTCTATATATATATATATATATATATATATATATATATATATATATATTCATGGGTCAAGTGAGTATTATGATTGATAGACAACACATATTCATACTCTACCTTACTCACGGCGAGTTTTGAAAAATTAAACTCATACACTTCCGGATTCACAAGGTTGGTGAACGTATGATGAACGTATTCTCCATAATACCATGTCAAGTTCAAGAGATTGGAGTAGGGTTAGGTGCATCAGTCGCTCTAATCTTTACTCTCATGTGGTGACTGAATTTGTCCATTTAATAACTTATCTTTGTCTTTTCATTGAGTTATCATGTCGTTGTTGCTATATTACCATATCACATCTAATTCTGATTGCTGAGTACCGTGTCATATTTATCATCTACCAATGCAAAGGACCTTAAAACATAACATTACTTTGTGACAGATCATCATGTCCACTATTTTATCTTGTGGCTGGAGCCTGACTAGCACCAGCTTTTTCTCCTTATTCTTTTCCGGGAGCATAGTTATCAAACTCGGCCCGGCCCGGCCCGGTGGTTCAACCGTTCAACCCCGTGACCCGTTCATGTAACTGGTCCGGTTCAAACATCTACCATTTTAAGCAAGCGACTAGCTCAAACCTGACGGTTCAACCGGTGACCCGATGGGTCAAGTAAATTTAATGGGAAAAAAACGTATGAAATAGGTATCGAATTGGTTTTATGTTGCAAAAATACTCGAATCTCTCCGATATGATGCAAAACATTATTTGATCTTTATTTGCACTTATTATTTGTTATACATCTACGTCAATATAATATTTTTTTTACTTAAAATAACTTATAAATTTCTTGCAACATTTTACTTAATGTTTTGCTACATAATTCAAGTCATGGTTTCCAACAAGCAATAAATTTAGTTTTTTTAATAATAGCAATAAGTGTATCAACATTCAAATAAAAAATACTTACATGTATCAATAAATAATTAAGAATTGCTGATGTATTTTACCCTTGTATTTTTTTTTAAATATTCTCTTATGATCATCGCATAAACGATATTTTGAGTTTCCAAATGGTAACTTATGAGGTAATACATAGTTTCATATCATTTTTTTTAATTATTATTATTATTATTATTATTATTATTATTATGGCTGTTTGGGTGAAGTTTTTCAACTTTGGATTTAATTTTATTAATACCATAACTCTTCATACACAATTATAAAATTGCACGTTCCCCACAAGGTCAGCTTTTATTAGCTAGGCGATGATCATTGGCACAAGATTTTTTTGCACGAGTGGTTTTAAGTACCTAACGGTTGTATGATAGCGAATGACATAACATCTATATTCTATATTATTATATACTCCGTAATTATTATTATTATTATTATTATTATTATTATATAATATATAGAGAAAGGGATTTAACCCGATTACCCGGAATTTTGATTCGAAACCTACTTTCAACCCGCCTTATACCCGGTCAAAAAAAAAAATGCGTGCAATCTTTATTCCTCCATTCCTCCATTCCTTTTTTTTATCGACACTCTCATTTCCTTTTTTCCCCTGGAAACAGACACCCTCATTTGACATCAAAAAAAAAAAAAAACCCTCATTTCAAAACCCTATGAGCCGTATTATCAGCCTCTTCCTGTATATTTCACGTAATAGGGCTTATTTCTTGCTGAATCCTCTCCGATTTCTCTTTAGGGAAGAATCCACGGCTTCTTCATATTTTTTTCCGAAATGTCGAATCGAAGGACGCTTATTGCACTCCACTTGGCGGGCAATTTTGCGACGGAATTTGTATTATTTTGCGACGGCCTATTCAATAAAATTTTATAAAATTATTTTATTATTCTGAATTTAGATAAAATTTGCGACGGAATTTAAATTCCGTCGCAAAAAAACATTTTGCGACGGAAAGTTTTATTATTTTGCGACGGACTTCAATAAAATTTTATAGAATTATTTTATTATTCTGAATTTGGATAAAATTTGCGACGGAAAACGTAAATTTGCGACGGAATGATTTAATGGGACGACATTGTCGTCCCAAAAAAACTTGTCGTCCCAAAAAAGATTAACCTAAATTAGATAACGGGAAGCCTCTCTCTTCTCCTTCTTCATTTCTTTTTCGGCCACCCACCCTCTCCTCCTCCGGCCGCCTCTTTCAACTACCCACCCCTCTCCTCCTCCGGTCACCACCACTACCACCACTCTTCCTCCGGTCACCACTTCTTCAACCACCCGCCCTCCTTCCTCCGGCGAGCGCAACCACAACAACAACACACAGGGCCGCAACAACCAACCGCCTCCTCCTTCCTCCGCCACATCTCCGGTAAGTCTTTATTGTTTGTCAAATTAGTTGCTTTTAGTTTTATTTTGTTACGATGAACACTTTTATTTCGATATCGTGACCGGATTTTTTTTTTTTTTTTTTTTTTTTCGAATTCGCCATTGATGTCATTGCGCTTCAAGTAGTGCGTGAGTGGTTCTTAATTCTTCATTAAATCTTGCATGACTTCCTTTGTTTATTATTATTTTTTTTATTGTTTGTTTGTTTGCATTGTCCTTTGAATCATTCATATAATAAATTTTGCAAATAATATAGGTAAAGTTAGACACAAAAAGAAAAGAAAAAGGAGATGGACTATATATGAAAAACATAGTCAAAACATAATTGAAAACTACGGCAATCAAACATAATTGTGACATATAGGTATACAACAATGAAATCAGAAAGGGTACATGAAACATTTGAAAACTACATAAAAATAAAAACAATTTAAATAACCACAAGAACGACTATTGTACAAGAAAAAATCATCAAAAAACACACACATATTATGCAACAATGTTTGATCAATTGGTACGTCTGTGATCTGTTTGAATGTTGTTGCCCGCTTGCCCATTCTTCAATCCCTAAAACCCTCCAATAAAACAACAAAAAACATAACATAACTTTTGTAGTCACGATGTCAAAAAGACACTACAAGTCAACTATCTCACGACAGACAGTTTTACTGAAGCATTTTGTAGTCAACTTTTAGCTATGATAAAGACCTTAAATCACAAAAGTTTCTTGAGACAAAATGTACCCCTATATGCAATATATAACATATAAAAAATTCAACTCATTCCAAGTAGTATAGGGTACTCAAAAGTGTGACACATCAGCACATCAGAAAGCTGTAACACAGACTTTCACAATCTGATGCGTTTTTGTTCAGCATGGTGTGTGCTCTGTGTTGCATGAAAATGAGATATTATATATTCGTTTTGTAGCTTGAATTATGAGATTTCCAACCATATAAAGATCATGCAATTTGGTTCAATATTGAGCAAGTTATGGGGGTGTGAACATGGGTGAAAAACAGTCCAACACTTAGAAAAATTCAGCAGATTTTTATCACATGAACCCTAATTTTGACCTAATTCAATTTTGATCAAATTGAACAACTTAAAGCATGATTAGGGTCAATTCTAAGTGTATTAATATAATTAAACATGTTTCACATCATTCGTGTGAGTTTGGACCATTTCCCCCAAAATTCCCAATTTGCCCTTTTTGACCTACTTTCACCGATTTGACCCTATGATGATTCTCATACCAACCTAATGTGTTTTGGATCAATTTTAGGTTGTTACAATGTAAGTTGAGGTCAAATGTCCATTTACCCTTAAGGTCAACTCTTTGGTCACCTTTCCCATTTTGCCCCTATCACATTCTCAATTTAAGCTCATGATTTGTGATCATGCATTTCAAGTGAGGCTTACCATTTCTAGCCTTATGTGATGTTTGAGTTGAAATCATGCCTTTTCACACATACACACAATTGATCCAATGTGATCATGTGTTGTTATCATCAAAACCAATATACTCACATATTTTTGTCAAATTAGTGCAATAAAAGTGGTATGTATTATGTAAACCATTAGGTAACACCACTATGAACTAGCAGGGAATTCATTAATTAAAAAAAAACACGATCGAATGAACTAGCTTTGATATTGTAATGAGAAAAAGAAATATTATCCACTTACTTTGCCGCACTTTTTTTTACGGCTTCCGAAGAAGGTGTTGTAGTTACTCGGCTTAGCAAACAAAGAAATTGCTTGAGGTCGGTGTAGTTAGAGGTGCTACCGTAAATCTCAATAGTTAGGGGATCTATTGCAAACCCCGTAGTTACGAGATCTACGTAAAATCTCGCTTTCCTTGCACATATTATTAATTAGTATAAACGCCTTTTTATTATAATTGCATTTAGATTAGTATAAACGTCATTTTCTCGTGTCAAATAGATGTCGGGTAGAGGTAGAGGTAGAGGTAGACGCGGTAGGGGTAGTTCCGGATGTTGGTTGAAAATGATGATAAGTATGTGGTTGAATTGGTTTGTTGAAAAGGGTGCGCCGTTCCTACCCGTTTGGAAAATGGTACCTGGGGGTACTTTGTTATCCGGCAAAGCCTCCGAATTATTTTGACGTCGAACCTTTGACCATGAATCGAAAATTTAGGTTATAGTGTTGTTAGTTTCATAGTAAGTTGAGTAAAACCCGAGTTTGCAAAAGTGTTGAGACAACCTTCAAAGACTATTGTTAGTCTCATATTTTGTATGATATGATGTGTAGGATTGAAAATGAAGAGAATAGAACGGAGTTGGATGTACGAGAGGTTGGATGCTAACAAGAAATTTAACCCGGTATTTGTGAATGGTGTGGAGGAATTCATAAAACATGCAAAGCAGTTAGATTCGTTTCGGGCAAATAATGGAATGATGAAGTGTCCATGTAGTAAGTGTAAGAACGCCTTTTTATTATAATTGCATTTATATTAGTATAAACGTCATTTTCTGTGTCAAATAGATGTCAGGTAGAGGTAGAGGTAGAGGTAGACGCGGTAGGGGTAGTTCCCCCTCCCCCGGAGCGTCTTCCTCCTCACAGACAGCAGGTTTGGATGATGAGATACACCAGATGAGCGAGGAGGATTTTGGTGTCATTGTCAATGGTGACCTTGGATTGCCAATTTTGGATCCCGATGGGAGATGGTAAGTTAATACATATCTTGCTTTAATTTGTTTGTATTTTTATTTATATTTTGATTAACCAAATATATTAACAACTTATTGTTTTCAATATGACAGGTTTACCGACAACTATGTCAAGAAAATGGCCAAGAACGCCATAATCAGCGGCTTCAACACTTTTGCCACCACGTGGCATAATGCCAGCCAGGAGCAGCAGGATAGGTGGTGGAACGCATTTAGGGTACGTCGTTCATATAAATATAACTATATATAAATATAACTATAATTATAACTATACATATAACATATATATAACTATGTTGCAGGGTCATTTCGGCTTTCGAGTTACGCCACGAGCGCCCGGTTAGGGAAGCTTTTGAGCGGTATGCTATCAACGGGTCCGTGATTATATGTATCGGGCTCAAACAAACCCCCGTGCTCGGCTTTGGATGACCCCGGATATTCTCCGTCGCCCGAGGAGTGGATTGGGAGTCCCGTAAGCAATTATTCAATATTTAATTAACAATACTTGTTTTTTATATATATATATGTATGTACTAACTTGTTTATCTTATGTCGGAATAGGCGTTCCAGAAACATTCGCGAAAAAGAAGCTAAACCGAGCTTCGGATCCGGTGAGGAAGGGAAGATCCCCGGGACACATGCTATGGGCGTACGCGGCGTTATCGATTTCGCTCGGGCCATGGAGGACAATAGAGGAGCGCCCCTATCGGTCGGTGATCGGTGAGTAGTTCGAAGAAGAAGAAGTCGGGCAACTTCGTCTCGAGGAAGTTTGAGAAAATCATGGTACGTTATGTATTCTAAATATTATATATACATTATATATATATCATGTAATTATTGTTACTAACAAATTTATATCATACTTTGCGGGACGTCTTCACCTCGAAGAAGGCGAAAGCCCGGGAGACGCGACTCGACACCCTCGTCGACGAGTCGCGTCTTTATTACGAAGCCGGCGGTGGTTACGACAAGAAGGGGAGAGTTTTTGGCATGGGGTCGGCCGCCTCCATGTACTACGACAGCTGCGCTTCGCTCGACACTCATCCGCCGAGACATACTCTCCGGGCATAATCACCCGTCTCACCCGGGAGATGGCGAGAGACGAACGGACTCATGCGAAACCCGTGCGAGGTTGGAGGAGCTAGAGAGAGACAGAAAGCGTCGGGATGACGGACTAGCGCGGATGGAGGCGTGGATTACCCGGCGGTTAGGCGGCATCCTCCGGAGGGATGCAACCCGGGTACGAGCGGCACGAGAGATGACCATTCGATCATGGACCCGAGGAGGTGACGTGGGTTTAGGTAGTACACCGGGTCTGACTGGGTGACATTGTTTTGATACATTTTTATTTATTTTGGCTTATCGTATCCCCTTTGACATATCGTTTTATTCATTTTTTGACATTTCCCCTTTGACGTATTTTTTGACATATCCCCTTTGATATCGTATTCCCGTTTATATTGTTGTTGTTGATAGCCGGTAGCAATTGTAATGCTACCGGGGAAAATTAAGGCCGTTTTTTGCGGCGGTGGTTTGGCCGGCCGCGCAAAACGTACCCATAATTTTCTCGTTTAATTTTATTTTTTGCGACGGAATATATCCGTCGCAATATGGTATTTGCGACGGAAAAGGCTCATTTGCGACGGATATGAAAAGATCTAAAAATAAATAAATTATTTAATAAAAATAAGTTGCGACGGATTATACATTTTTTGCACGGATTATACATTTTTGCGACGAAATTTTACATGTTTGCGACGGAATATTTCCGTCGCTATTTTTTATTTGCGACGGACTATACATTTTTTTGCGACGGAAATTATAATTTAAAAATAAAATAAAATACGGTAATTATTCGTCGCAAAATCCGTCGCAAATAATTTGCGACGGTTTATCCGTCGCAAAACTGGGGTTTTGCGACTAAAAAATGCGACAAAGAAAAATCGTCGCAAACTATGGTTTGCGACGGAATAACCCTTGTTTGCGACGGTAATCTTCCGTCGCAAAACTGCTACTCCTCCGACTAAATGGATGGCTGCCGATTCTTTTCAATCCGAAAACCACCACTCACCGGCAAAAGCACTTGGAGGCTCAAAGGGTTTTGATTGGCAAGAAATTAAACGAGGGCTCCAAATTGTGAATCATCGCATTGAAAGTAAAATCAGTTCGCTAAAGATGCTTGATTTATATATGGATAATGAAGTTTCTGATAATCAGATTTTTCTAATCAAATTAAAAAAAAGGTACATTCTTTTACTTTTAATTAAATTTCGCCTTAACAAATCTTAGATTATTTTATTTTATTTTTTTCTATTTTAATCCCGATTTTGGTCGCAAAGCCCAGTCGTGGTAAGTAGAAAGGGGCAAAATTAGGATTTTAGTCCTCTAACTTGGCCTATTTTGGATTTTAGTCCTGTTCCGGTGAGGAAAATGGTCCTCTAAGTTTGCTTTTTTTTTGGATTTTAGTCCTATCCGCCGGAAATAGCTAATTGGGTACTGGAATTTTTAAAAATAGTCCTCTAACTAGGCTGCCACGTAAGCGTTTTTTAAAGATTTCGGTGCCCAATCAGCTATTTCCGGCGGATAGGACTAAAATCCAAAAAAAAACCAACTTAGAGGACAATTTTCCTCACCGGAGCAGGAGCAGGACTAAAATCCAAAATAGGCCAAGTTAGAGGACTAAAATCCTAATTTTGCCAGTAGAAAAAGATGCAGCCGCCCCTAGCTGCAGGCATGCTACACATTTTAGGTTTTGTACGGATACACATTTGCTGAAATATTCGTCTAAAGCAGTTCCAATTCACACATATATAGGCATATTGTGTGCTCTGTACTCTATAGCAGCATTACTATAGCTCATTGCTGACAAATCTGAGAACTAAACATGAAAATATACCAGGACTCATCCTGAGCACAAAATGATCTTTTCACCTACATTCGCTGGTGAATCAACATGTGCGACTCTAGAAATGAATGTCAAGATCTTTGACTAGACGGTAGCTGCGACGGGTTGGTGGATTTCATGGTGGACGCCGGCCAGGTCACAATCTTATTGTCTACTTGGAAGAATCGATTGAATGAACAGGTAAAAATTCGTTTTTTTTTCTATCGAATATTTCATTTATTCATAGCTTTTTTTCGATTTCACATATCGAATCATGCATTGAAATTGGAAGAAAGGATTGAATGAACAGAAAAAGTTTTTCCATCTAATATTTTCATTTACTCAAAAACTTTTTTTCAATATAAGTCCTTGCTGTACCAAGGCATTGCTCTCAATTCATGTATTCATTCAGGCTTTTTCGTTCCACCCAATTATTGTGAAGAGATATGGAGAGGCTTGATGATATGTTTCAAACTCATCTGCATTGCAATTTTAATGTTTTTCTTCGAGTTTGTTATTTTACGGTTTTTTTTTTTTTTTTCATTTTGCTAACCATGGATCTTCACATTCATAACATTTTCCTACCGTGTGACCTAGCTGTAATATTTTTTTTGGCTGACACTTACCATTTTCCTCACTCTTGGCAGGAAATGGGTTAACGGATGTGGACAGAGCGACCCAGTTCATTGATGGAGCTTTAGCATCTGAGCAACTAACCTTGCGACCTCGGAGGTGAGTCATGTACAACAAAATGAATCGTTGTTTCTCCATTGCTACTTCTTAAAAAAAATTACTTTCTCCATTCCACACCAGATAAATATGGCTTCCCAACCTTTTCAGCCCTTGATGATGTGTGTATGGGTTCTTTGATAAATTGATGTCTCTTTGTTGTTCACTCAATTGTATGAAAGGTGGGTTATTTGATTGTATGAATGAAAGGTGAGTAATTATTATTTTGTTGGCCTTTATTTATTTATTTTTTCTTTTGGCATGAGGCTGTGCGCACTACTTCAGAGATGTGGATTTGCCTACTTAAAAAGGGGAAAGGATCCCCGACAGTGCAAACATGTACCGCACCTCGTGCGGTGTATCAAAACGACACCGTTTTGTTCCGACACGACGCAGTTTGGATCCGATGTAAAAATAAAAAATAAAAAAAAAGCATCAAAACGGCGTCGACGCCGTTTGATGCACCGCACCGCGAGCTGTGCATGTTTGCACCGTTGGGGATCGTCTCCCTTTAAAAAGGGGAATTTGCTTCCCCTATTCAGTGATTGAAAGAAAAATAGTATATTTTTATTATTATTTTGTTAGGTATGATTTATTTTTCTTTTAATCAATTGAATGAAAGATGGGCTCTTTCTTCAATAATGCAGGGCAAAGGGAGTTGGTAATGTTCTACGGGTTATTCGAATGTTCTTTCATCCTCAATAGGGAATTGCATACGTGGCAGTATGTTGGTTGGCAAATCAATAACCCATGTTCTACTCTAGGAGTAGGTTGGCAAATCATATGATGGGCTCTACAAAAGACGACCACAGTGAATCGGTAAATAGTTATCGAACTGTTTCACTGTTGTTGCATTTTCTGCAGTATATATATATACAAAGATTCTCACAAATTTTTTATTTTGTTTTATTTTTAAGCAGGCCTACCTATAAAAAGAAAAATCTAATACCAAGTGCATTTATTCTTTTTTCACGTTAACGTTTGTCTTTATGTAATTTCTATTTAGCTTTTGGTTAACTCACATTTTGAGATTATTATTTTAAAACTTTATTTCTTTTATGGGTATCCGCAGATATATTTTCTAGGTCTACGCATAAAATCTGCTGATTGATCATGTGAGGATTCAAAAAAAATTCCATGTTCACAAATAGAAAACACCAGTTTGGACTTGCACATAAGATAAGTGTTCATTGCCTTTCAAATCTCTACCCATTACTTTTTAATTTTTACTTCAAATTTCCACCATTGTTGCAATATTTCCACCGTAGTCAATGATGAATGTAAATATGTGTCAAAGTAATGGATATATAAATTTGGAAATGTGTGGTCTTCATGCTGGTTCGTTCATTAATTTTTAGACCAAAAAGGTGATGAACTATATATGTTCCTAATTTAGGAGTACTTATTCAATTGTACTTCATATGTTGGTGATATATTTCGCAACATGGAATCCGTACAAGCACAGTTAGCCACGTTACAGGAAGAAAGACACATGATGTGTTCATTTAACTGCTCTTATGATTCCTTACAGGAACTTTCTTTTTGGATTTTTTGAGCATTTTGTCATTTTATTGACTTTTTTTTTATTGTGGATTTTCATGCTACAAGCCTTTGCTTTCTGCTACAAATTCAAATATGTGTGTAATTCATTTTCATCATTTCACACCATGAAAGCTTTGAGCATTTGAATATTGCTAATATATTTCTTAATATTGTTTTTAGTTGAATCTTATTCTTAGATAGAGTTATGAAGTTTTATATTAATGTAACCCTGTAGTACACTTATAGGAAGTGTAACAATTACAACATTATTGGGCTTCCAAGTATCAGCTTTGTTGGAAGTTAAATCCTGTAAATGCTTAGGAAATCACCCAGGCTAATAAAAATCTCATACAATCTGATGTTGTTGGTCGGGTTCGACTAATGAGTTGTGTTTTATCTCTTTTCAGGGAGATAATAGCTTTTCCGGGGCTAAAATATTGATGCCTCCAACTATTTTGATGCCCTTGCTTTTGTATACCGTCTATGTTCCATCTTAACCGTGGTAGATGGATCTTGGTACCATGGCTAATGTTGATGTTTATTAGGTGATTTGTTTTTTGAGTCATGCAGTAGTTTTCCTTACCGTAGTGGTTTGATGTCGGTATATCTGCAATTACTGTCGTTACATTTTCACATTACTTACCTTCAGGTTATGCATAATTATTTTGTTCCTATGCATATGATCCGAATTTGAAGGGAGAGGATGAGTGTTGATTGAAAAGTAGCGATGTAGCAACGTGGAGGGTGGTTATGTAGGAATATAAAGAGTGATTGACTATAACGACTTGCAGCTGCACAACAATGCTCTAGACTAGAAGGTGTACGTATGAGAGGTTTCTTCGTGATCACAGATACATTCTGTTGCAACTATTCATTCTCTGATTTGCACCTCAATATATAGACAACACATTTCTCCTGATATTTGTCAAAAATGGAACTTCAACTGCAAAACTTGCATGAATAAGGTAGACATGACGGTTCAACCTGTGTGTTGATGGTTCTAGAGGTTATAACATGGTACATGTATTTTTTTTTTGTTATTTTATGTGAACAAAGTGTTTCATGTATATTAAAGCATGATGAAACAACATTGTCATTCAACATGTATATTCTTTTACGAAACCATATTCCATTTTAGCATCAAGCACTACAGTGGTTCTGGTGAGTGGCAAATGCATGGCTGTAGATGAAAGTGATGGTGATGATCCTGCTATAAAGATGTTAAATCTTCTAAATCTTCCACCATCCGGCTGTTGAGTTCCTTTCAGGTTGACATCATTTTTGGATTCGTGTCTCTGCTTAGTGACTTTATTTCAGATTTACTTCTTTTCATTTGTGTTGCTGGCTATGGATCGCTGCTAAAGGATATCATTTGTTTCGTTGGTGCGGTTTTGAGGGTTTGTTTTGGAATTGCGATGCTGATAGGATATTTGCTTATAAACGGCTATGGTGCTGGGAGATGCTCTGGTCTTTTGCTTCATATTTCGGCAACCTTTTTAGATTTTCAGTGGAAATAATTTTTGTTTTTTTAGAAATATATATATTTTTTGTTTTTGTTGTTGTAATATTTCTTGATCGATGTTCAGGTGATCTTCCATCACTTCATTCTTCTTTTAGTGATATTGATCATTTTCGAACCATTTAAGATGCAATATCTATTTTCTTATTGCTTTCACAAACTTTCATGGGAGTAGTTCATCTTTCATCTTAGGAGTCTAAAACTTTTTTTATTTTCATGTTTCATTCTGTTAAACTTGGTTCATCTTATAGTTTTTTCTCTTCATATTTTCCCGTGCATTAAGCACGGGTTTTTGACTTGTATTTTTATATTTTTCATCATGAATAATGATAGACACACAACCGATCGGTCACAACGGGTGACACAACCTTTTTTTCCACCTTTGATTATGATAGGTCCACCTTTGATTTGATTATGGTTGTGTCTTTATCATTACTCATTGATTATAGTGAACTTACATCACAATGGATAGATTATTCATCATAATCAAGAGTGCAGATGAAGTGACATTGTGTGCGGGTGGACACAAGTTTTACTATATCCATACATTACCAATCATTTTTTTCTCCCCAAACCCCGTTCATTACCTATACGGGTAGAAATTATTTTACCCGCCCTACCCACATGGATATTCACGGGTCTATAGATATCCATGAATATATGGTTTTACTACATGAGCATCGAAATTTTATTTAATAACTTTTTTTAAAAATAAAATTCATATAATAAGAACACTTTCATGTAAAGAAAACAAAAAACAAAAGTGTATTGGGAGTTCCAAAATCGTATTTTTGAAATATATTTTGGCGGTATGGGTTGTGATTAAAAAAAATACTAATATATGATGTAAGATGATTGACACGGATTTTGAGTTTGACAATTGATGTTAGAGCATACACACGTATAAATAAAAGCAAAAGATAAGAAGAAGAAAAATCACACATTTCAACCCAGATTTAGATAAACTGGCAATACCGGCCTCTCAAAATGTTGATTCCAGTGTCGTGCAAATAAAAGCTTCATTGATATATAAAGCTTTTCTCCTTATTCTTTCTCGGGAGTAGAGCCCGATGTTGGGGACCATCGAGAGTTCACTCTCCTTTTTTTTGCATGTTTAGTACTTGACCATAAACCAACTTTCCTTAAACTTTATCTTTCTTTCATGATATCAGTTATCATCTTCCATACCATTATTGATGATGCCGAAAATGTGATCATGCTTTTAGCGGTGTTTATATGTAGGATATCTGGCTATAAAAGTGTATATAAGTAGTGTTAGCCGGTGGTGCCCGATGGCGGCACCGGACTCCGGCGGTGGTGCTTTACAAAGAGAAGAGGACGGGGGAAATTTGGCTTTGCCTTTTGTTTTATATCATTTTTTGCCCGGGGTTGAATGGGTTACATAGCCCTCCTATTTATAGGAGGAGGAAGCTTAGGAGCTAAGAAAGACAGGTGTTACATGATATCTTAATAGTTAAGTAAACTAAATATCTAGATGGTAAGTGGATCGAATATCTCGGCGGCGTCCTCACAGGACCGCGTAGGTCGCCCGCTTCGCCGTCCTGTCTTACTCTCGCTCCCTACTGTCTCCATTTATATCATTGTTTTGTTGAACTTGAGGTATCTCTTCCTCTAAATGTTATGATCGAGGTCGCCGGCGGACCCATTTATTGAATGAGATCACGTGTCGGCCCCCTAATCCTTTCTGTCGTCGCGTAGGGTTGAGGGTTTGGAAAGGATCCGAAGGCTCGCGGCTCTAGTTTTGGCTTGCGAGCTCGAGGGTAGTAATAGTTGGTGGCCTCATCCACTAATGCCGGTGGTCGTCAGACCTGAACAAGGATATGCGGACCGAAGTACGATTTTAGGCACATCAATAGCCTCCTACTCCGTGCCTTAATCATTTTCCTGAAATGTTAGGCGGGGAGTAATAGTCTTTGCGGATCTGTTGCCTTGAAATACTGTGATGGCTCGTTTGTTGTGGCGGATTGCCTGTTAGCTTTGCCTAAGTGCCGTACTCAGAGTAGGTCTTTTTGTTGCTTGTGTGTAGTTGATTAATTTAGCCTTTGGTGGCATGAGAGCTTTCAGTCTTGTAGAGGGCTCGCTTGAGGACGAGTTTCAAAATATGACGCCGACCTAGAGGTAGGTCTTACAAGAAGGTTCGCTCGTAGGCGAATTCCAAAATATGATGCCGACCTAAAGGTCGGTCTTTATAAAATGCTTGCTCGAGGGCGAGTTCTAAATATGATGCCGACCTAGAGGTCGGTCTTATAAAATGCTCGCTCGAGGGCGAGTTCTAAATATGATGCCGAACTAGAGGTCGGTCTTATAAAATGCTCGCTCGAGGGCGAGTTCTAAATATGATGCCGACCTAGAGGTCGGTCTTATAAAATTTTGGCATATGGAGCCTGTTGGTGCCGCGCTATTAAGTGGACGGACTTATAGGGCCTTAGGCGACCTTGTTGTCTGAAGCGACTTGTCCACTTGGGACCGTGCTATTCAAGCGAGCGGCCTCGAAGCAACTTCGGGTCTATTTTTGCGACCTCGTCGTCTGATGCGACTTGTTCACTAAGGACCGTGCTTTTAAAACAAACGGCCTCGAAGCAACTTCGGGTTGCGACTTGTTCACTAAGGACCGTGCTTTTAAAACAAACGGCCTCGAAGCAACTTCGGGTCTATTTTTGCGACCTCGTCGTCTGATGCGACTTGTTCACTAAGGACCGTGCTTTTAAAACAAACGGCCTCGAAGCAACTTCGGGTCTATTTTTGCGACCTCATCGTCTGATGCGACTTGTTCACTAAGGACCGTGCTTTTAAAACAAACGGCCTCGAAGCAACTTCGGGTATATTTTTGCGACCTCATCGTCTGATGCGACTTGTTCACTAAGGACCGTGCTTTTGAAACAAACGGTCTCGAAGCAACTTAGGGTCTATTTAGGACCGTGCTGCTCGAGCGAGCGGCCTTAAAGTGATTGGCTTATAGCCTGTTTGTGCCGCGCTATTAAGCGGACGGACTTTTGTTGAAGAGAAAATCCCTGTTGATGGCGAGCTTAAAGTAGAGAGCGTGTAATAAATGGGCTTGCTGATATGGAGCTTGTAATAAAATGAGCTCGCTGATACGGAGCTTGTGATAAAATGAGCTCGCTGATACGGAGCTTGTAATAAATATTTGTTTTGCTTTTTGGTAATGATTTTTCCAAAGTATTTTTGAGCTCGCACCTTTATTTTTGCTCGAAATATTTCACCTTTTTCGAATCCGCTATTTGGGTTTGGCATATCCGTATATATATATATATATATATATATATATATATATATATATATATATATATGTTTTTGGCGAGGTCGAGGAAATTAAAGAATCGAACTTGCTAAAAATAACCGAGCTAAAAGCCTTACTTGTTTTGGTTGAGGTCGATGATTGAATCGAAAAATCCGATGTTTGGCCCCCTTGTTTAAAGCAAGGTCGTTGCGGGCTTGGTTGAAATAAGTTTTGAGTCTGTGCAATCATATGCCCGTGTGAAAATTTTCCATTCTCGGCCCTTTGTTTTTGGCGGCTCGATGACTGAATCGAAAAACTCGCAGTATGCGGCCCCCTTGTTTCGAGTAAGATCGGAGCTATGGCGTAACGAGCTTGCTGGGAACAAATTCTGAACCAAAGTATAAGCTCGAAAAAAGAATTTCCCGCGGCCCCTTTGTTTTGGACAAGATTGAGATCTCGAGTAACTTGTCTGAGACAAATGTTGAGGTCGGGCTTAGAGCTTGCCGAGCTGAAGGTCGAGCTTAGAGCTTGCCGAGCTAAAGGTCGGGCTTAGAGCTGGCCAATGGGGTCGGACTTAGAGCTTGCCGAGCTGAAGGTCGGGCTTAGAACTGGCCGATGGGGTCGGACTTAGAGCTTGCCGAGCTGAAGGTCGGGCTTAGAGCTTGCCGCCGAACCGGTCGGACTTAGAGCTTGCCGAGCTGAAGGTCGGGCTTAGAGCTTGCCGATGGGGTCGGACTTAGAGCTTGCCGAGCTGAAGGTCGGGCTTAGAGCTTGCCGATGGGGTCGGACTTAGAGCTTGCCGAGCTGAAGGTCGGGCTTAGAGCTTGCTGAGCTGATAAACAGTATAAAAGATAGCTCTATCCTTCACTTATAGTGAGGTGAGTTCCCAATAATGAAGCATAATTATTCAAGTCGTAAAAACGGGAATTAATGCCAATGAGAGCTAGTACCTGGAGAGCTCGTTGATAGAGAGTTCGTCGAGGGCTCGTATTTGGCGAGCTTGAGAGCTCGTGTTTGGCGAGCTTGAGAACTCGAATTTGGTAGGAGATAACCCTTAATGTTATATTTTCTTTGTCTTCACTTAACGCATAGCTAATAGAATGACGATACGCGGCGAGGGTCAGTCCGATTAGATAGCATTGTGAACAAGCATCCCTTTCCATAATAACCATACACCATAAGCTTTTCATCTTCTGAATAATAGTGTGCCCTTATTGAAGCCACATTTTCATGCCATTGCACGGCATCTGTGAAAAGATTTTGGCCATTCAATAGTTGGTCTATTGACCTGAGCTATGAGACTAAAAGGGACATTTGTTGTGTCCGCATAATGTACTTATGTACTATATCAGACACCATAAGCCTATCCAGGCATTTCACAGTCTTTGGCATCACAGAACCATAATATTGGAGGTTTGACACGCTCTCATGGATTTTTATCCAAAATCAAATCATAATCACCTCGATTAGACACCAGGGAAGGCATAGAATCAAACTCGTTACACCAGATCATCGGCCTCTTGAGTCAGTGATCGATTCGAGATCTCTAGTAGACTACGCACTATTCCCCGGAACTTTTACGGTTCATCGGTTCCATCTGGACCTCGGTGTTGAGCCGTTCGACATCCTCCTTATTCTCGGCTGTTGTGACCTCTAACCGAGCTGGGGCTTGCTTCACCATCTCGATTTCACTTTAACCTCGAACTTTTGCTCATCAAGCTTCGTGGATTCGTTTTTAGCTCAATGGAGATCGGTCTTCATATTAGACAACTTTTCTAAGTAAATCGGATACTTGAAGGAAAAAAAACCGTATCTTTTTCGGCTTGGACATTAGCTATGGCTTTCTTTAAATCTTAAGAGCAAAAAGAAACGATTCTCTTTCACAAGATTCGGAACCATGTGTAAATGTATGTGAGAAAGAATGAATTAAATGAATTGTTATGGCAAAGATTCGAAAATGAACAAAACTAAATGCTGGGTAGCTGTAGAGGTATATGATTTCATCTTCAAGAAGTAACTTTTTAGAAGAGCCCAGCTGAATTCATACCTCCAAGCGCGTGAGGAATTGTTTCGATCTGTATCTTAGTAGATGATATTTAGCCCAAATTGCTGCAAGCTTCAACCAATAGATCATAAACTCCCAACTCTTTCAATGTTTTGACAGCTTCTTCATCCTCCTCTTCCATTTTCGATTTTTTCATCACAGAATCGATCCCAATATGCTATATTAATTTGGAAAATATCTCTCAAATTATAGTGGCGGATGTGGATCTTGATGTAGATCCAACCGGAAAATCGAAAAATGAGAGATTTTGGGTCGCCGGAAAATTTTAGATCTAGCCGGAAAAGTGACGAAAATGTCGATTTCCCGGTAACGGAGCCAACTGATGATGCCGAAAATGTGATCATGCTTTTGGCGGTGTTTATATGTAGGATATCTGGCTATAAAAATGTATATAAGTAGTGTTAGTCGGTGGTGCCCGATGGCGGCACCGGACTCCGGCGGTGGTGCTTTACAAAGAGAAGAGGACGGGGGCAATTTGGCTTTGCCTTTTGTTTTATATCATTTTTTGCCCGGGTTTGAATGGGTTACATAGCCCTCCTATTTATAGGAGGAGGAAGCTTAGGAGCTAAGAAAGACAGGTGTTACATGATATCTTAATAGTTAAGTAAACTAAATATCTAGATGGTAAGTGGATCGAATATCTCGGCGGCGTCCTCACAGGATCGCGTAGGTCGCCCGCTTCGCCGTCCTGTCTTACTCTTGCTCCCTACTGCCTCCATTTATATCATTGTTTTGTTGAACTTGAGGTATCTCTTCCTCTAAATGTTATGATCGAGGTCGCTGGCGGACCTATTTATCGAACCTAATCCTTTCTGTCGTCGCGTAGGGTTGAGGGTTTGGAAAAGATCCGAAGGCTCGCGGCTCTAGTTTTGGCTTGCGAGCTCGAAGGTAGTAATAGCTGGTGGCCTCATCCATTAATGCCGGTGGTCGTCAGACCTGAACAAGGATATGCGGACCGAAGTACGATTTTAGGCACATCAATTATCTTTGATGTTATCACATAGCACATAACACCTTACATATGACGCATGGAACTACATAAAATACTTCTTATTGTGATCATACACTTGCATAAGTATAACCCCAATGGCAGGTACACTTAACACCAACTCAACACAAACAAAATATAAAAACGTGAACAGAGGCTTTCTCATTAGCATTAGCATTAGACTGTTCTAACCGCTTTTCTTATGATATTGTGTTGGCTCACTCCGTCATGCGGCCGTGATCTTATATACGATACACCGGACGCGGTTGAGTGTTCATTCGATCCAAAGACCCCAAGGCCAGGCCGAAACCTATCCGTTTTGGGGTTCGATTCCGCAAGTGATCCATAAGCATCGGTAAAAAGCGAAGCATATCCGGAAGCCGATACCAACAAGGCGGTAGAGAAAGACTCCCGCTAATAGAAAAGGAGGCATATCTCGCCGATGATAACGAGAGCGACACCAATAGCATCCCTTCCGGTTTCGATTGATATTGAGTTCCATATCCTCTTACGGATGTAGAGAAAGATCCAAAGCAACTGTTAGGGGTGTTGCTTATGGTTCAATTACTTTGACTCGCAGCGGCGACTATCTCTGTTCTTTGGTCCCGGCTGTGGATGCTTCGCCGGTCTTGAATCTGGAATGGACTATGGCTCTCGAAATGGGAGAGATATGGAACCGGGCGAATAGAAGCCGGAACTAGCACATAAACCGGTTGGGGTGCAACCAACCATGGGATAACGATATGAAGCAACGAGTTTTCGAAGCTTCCAAAGATGCCTTTGCTACGGGTTCATATGATGGCGAAACTCCCGAGTTTGGTACTCGAACCGGCTCATAATATGCTTCCTCTCGTCCCGCTGCTAGTGTCGGTTGGTACATTTTATACGTGATACAACTTTCCAATCTATCTACCCACTTACTAATCTATAGCACGACCAATCAACTGTCAATGCTTGTGATAAGTACGAGTGCACATCGTAGTCCCCTGCATTCTCGGTTAAAAGCATAAATAGAATTCTCAACTCGAGATGTTAGATTGTTTTAGAACTCGTTGGTCATAATGTCTACATATTGAACATGGATTTCAAGTTGTCAACTAATGATTGGCCAACTCCTACTTTCGTATTGATACCAAAAAAACGGTTAAACCCTAACCGTAAGGGCCCCCTCGCCCCCGATCCCACAGGAATGCGATGAGAGGTTAATAAGGCAACCTAGCAGCTTAGAACATAGGTTGCCTATTATACATGATACTGGAGAGCCCAACCCTATGCGGGGAGTCGAACCTTTGACCTCCAGCTCCCATACCAGGTTGTTTTTACACACTCATGCCTTCACCACTAGGCCATATCCAGGGGATTACTTTCGTATTGATACCAAGATCACACTTTAACAAGTTAATGTGTATAATTAATAGTTAACATTAAGGCATGTATCAATTCTATTTTATGTAACACATGTAATCAATCCTATGAACATGATTTCTAATCATTATAAAATTGTTCTTACAACCGGAGGTAAATACTATTTTTCAATACAACCGACATGTTTGAAAATAAAGAACAACTACAAAAAGGAAAACTATAACATCGCCAACTCCAAAGCTCCAATCCCAGGCTAGCATTCCAGGCTCTTTATCATACTCAACATGTACCTGCAACCTTCTTATTCCAAACAAATAAGCGAGCTTATACATGAAACTTAGTAAGGAGAGAAAAAGATCAAAAGAGAGATTCATGGTTGTCAATTGTCGGGAGACACGACATGAATCTACTTTATCCACTTTCACAAATAAGTTGAAAGCATAACTTGTAACATAAGAAAACTATTTGTAAAACATGGCTTGAATTCTTTAAAAAAAACATGGCTTGAAATGTAAAGGAAAGTCACTATAAAACCACGTTAAGCAGTGCATATAAAATATGCCTACTTACTATGTCGGTTTATCTGGCATGTGTTTGTTCAGTTACATTAATTACTTACATACTATGTTTAGTCTACTGATCAAACTTACGTAAGCAATTTACCAACCCATACTTCGTTTGCCCACTAACTGTATCATGTTCGTATCTTGTTTGTCGTGTTCTTGTTCCATACTACTTAGCATGTCCGTGTTCTTGTCTTGACTATCTTGTTTCGTGTTTCTTACTGACTTAACATAAGGACTTGGTGAAATACGGGTAATATGACCAGTCATAC
This sequence comes from Gentiana straminea, assembly GCA_036785695.1. NCBI lineage: Eukaryota > Viridiplantae > Streptophyta > Magnoliopsida > Gentianales > Gentianaceae > Gentiana > Gentiana straminea. Next base: position 8,919,584 of record JAVUPR010000137.1, on the reverse strand, counting down.
ATCCAACGTGGGTCTGGGTCGCGGTACCCCGCTTGTTACATCGTCTTAGGAACGACATGGATAATACAACTAGTCATACATCTGACATGATCCTACGTTCAGTACCATGGTACTCCGCTCAATGCATTGCAAGATAACTAGCTATAAACAAGCAAGAGCACATAGAGCACATAGATGTCACGCTAAAGTCCATATCTAACCTACTAGAATATACAAAAGACATAACAACACCGAACTATCGTTCTATCTTCACTATTAACATGAAAGCATAACCAAAAAAAACTATCCAAAACTCAAAATAACTTTATGAAAATATTGCTGACGACACAGAACGACCAGAAGGCCAATACGGGTATTTCCCAGTGCGCTTAACCAAGTGCAGTGCTCGGTTCAGTGTGCCATGCAAAGCCTAGATTCGCTTCCTGAACCGAAACTATCCTGCAATTTACTCTTAAACACACAACATGTCCAATTTCATGCAATTTAGAGAAAAACAAGATTGAAACGTAATAAAACATAATCTTTAAAAATGAGTATGGAATCTTTTTTATAAGAACAAGCTTGTACATTTTCGACAAACCGAAACCATACAACGAACGAAATACGATTAACCTTCAAAACCTTATGAATCTACGAACAACCGAAAACCCTAACATCAAATGTCAAGAACCTTAACCTAACATAATTATATTGCGAATTAAACGGGGAATTACGATGATACCTCTAAAAGAAAAATCCAACTTCAAAATTGTTGCAGAATATGGAATCAATTCACAATAGAGATTCTAATCTACAAAAACGAGCCAGAAAGCCCGAACTTGGTGCGCTTAACCGAGAGATGCTCTCGGTTCAGCGTGCCGGGGAAAAACAGAAACACAAAATTATGTATTCTGGGCTGTCTCGAGAGCCTTTTATAAGGTATTGATACTCCTAAATCGGTTTTTGATGACTTAAGGAAAAAGAAATATTAAAAATATTAAAAAGATAAACAAATTTCGAATGGACAAAAATACTCGTACAAAGAGGTGAGAGGTTTCTCCGAGAAAATTATCTCTACGTTTTAGAAATATCCAACCAATTAGACCGGCGGTCCGACACTTTATTATTCACAACAAACTTAATGAAAATACCGGTTACAACAAATCTTCCCAAACGTAAATAATGTTGTTAAACGAATAGAACCGCTCAGAAACAAGCTCGTGTTCGACTCGTTATTATTTATGAACGTCATTTGTTTAGCTTAACGAACGAAGCTTGAACAAGATTATAAGCTCGTTTCCTAAACTAATGAACACGAATATACTCGGGAACATTCGATTATGTTCGTGAATATGCTTATATAGATTAATACACATTCTAACTCTAACACATATGATGATAAGTCATGTATTAATCTAATTAATATTCTAGAAATTTAGTTTTGTTAATGTTGTTGATACTATGATGTTTGATTATTGATATCTTAACGAGCCAAACTCGATCCGAGTTTGATCTTGAATACGTGTACTAAGCCAAACTTGAACAAATTTACTTTATAAATAAGCTGAGTTCAAGCATAATTTTTTATTCGTTTATTAAACAAACATTCACGAACAAACTTATGATCTTAACGAAGCAAGTTTGAACATATTTTTCTGTCGTTTATTAAACGAACAATAAACTCGTGACCTAAACGACCACAAACTTAAATATGAATACTCGATCCGACTCGACTCGTTTAAAACACTAAACTAAACGTATATACTCGGTCTAGTAGTAAATTGAGAAATTAGTCCCGCCACATTTCACGGCGCAAGAAATTAATCTTATTTATATCAAGATAAACCCCCACAACGGCCTCAAAATCTTTAAGCCTATCTTCACTTTGCCTCCAAAATACGCTCCTCCCCGCCACCCTCTCTCTCCTCTCCGGCGGCCCCCTTCCGGCGTTACCTTTACGCCTTCACGTTCAGCCATGGGGATACTTGCATTGCCTTTAGTAACGTCGCTTCTTCTCAAACCACATAATCCTCGGCTCTTCTCCTTTTTCAGGCAAACACCGCTCAAGGCTTCTTCTACTATTATTAGGCAACGCTATTTTACCAGAAGAACTTTTGCCTCCGCTTTGAACACGATTTCTTTAGTCTCTCAAGACTTGTCTGAAGAGCAGAATAAGGCGGAGGAAGAATTTCCGGCGAAATCATCTGTTTTGACTTTTCAGCAAGCAATTCAGCGCCTTCAGGTTTTTGAATTTCGCTTCCTTTTTTTGTCGTGCTCTAATTTTGGGTTATTTTCGTTTGATTTCCAAGCCAATTCGGGAAATCATTGTTTTTTTGGGAGACTGAAACGTGATTGCTGAAAACAATTACAAATAAGAATCGTCTTTATTGAGCAAAAGTTTAGGAAGAAACAATATTTTTGCACTAGTTGGTTTTTGATTTTAGCTTTCTTTTCCTTTTTCTTTTGGCTCTAACTTTGGGTTATTTTCGTTTGATTTGCAAGCGAATTCGGGAAATCATTGCTTTTTTGGAGACCGAAACGTGATTGCCGCAAAGTATAACAAATAAGAATCGTCTTTATTGAAGAGAAACAATATTTTTGCACTAGTCAATTTGTTACAATACTGTTTTTCTTCAAATTACTCAGCATCGAGTGTTGATGAGTTTTGTTTACCAGTTGGTCTCTGCACTAATTTACTTGTTTTTTGGTTGTTTAAATGAAGTGTTTGCTTGGTACTCCCGTCCGTCCCAAATATTCCATTTTAGTCCCATAGTATAGGTATTTCTTAAGAATCGATGCAAATTTTCCTATTTTATCTAATTGCGTTTGGGTTTTCAACAATTTGGAGTGGAAGGTAATTTTCGTCTTAATACACTAAAAAATGGATTATTTATTAGCTTGTTTAATATATGTGGAAAGGCCTATAATTTGGGACTGAGGGAGTAATTCTCAGCTAAAAACAGTGCATGTGTATTCCTTTGCTGGAACTTTGATATTGATATAAACCGCATAGGTGGTGATCATTAAAGGAAATGGTTTTAAGATGCAACTATTAGAAAATAATGTCGTGGTGTAAAAGGGGGAATTGGTTATTCGAGTGGATGTGGGATATCTTGCTCGTGAGAAATACTCAAGATTTGGGTATTATTAGATCATGCAACTTGGGATGAAGATTATAAGGATGATTGGGCAAGGGTGGGCAAGGGTGATCGGGAAAGAGGCAACACTCGAGAGATTTGGGTCTTGATTTACAGCTCTATCTTCTACTTTTTTTTCTTTCCTTTTCTTCTTTTAAACAAATTATTTTGGTAATGATCAAAACTGCAGAATCCCTCACGAGTAGAAACTACTTAAAATACACACTTCCTACCATCAAAAGAGTATTCTCATGTCAATATTTCACTATCATCATCGCTTCTGTTTCCACACTGTAGCCTGGTTTGCTGCTGTGCTGAACTATCCATTGATTCCCTTCCAGCCACACGTTGGTTTTGCGTTTTAAAACTCCTCCTCACTTTCTAGCAAGTCATACGATTCCACTATTCTTATACTTTATATTTATTTGTTCTACTTTCTTTATTTTCTGATTTTGTTATTTTGATGGTTATTTCTTTTTGATGTTGCAGGAGTATTGGGCTTCTGCCGGATGCTCTATAATGCAATGTAGCAATACAGAGGTTATTTACTATTTATATTAAAAATACACATTTGAATCATAATTATTGTTCTAGGTATGAAGGCATAATTTGGTATACTGGTAGGGACTTTAAGGAGGCAATAATATTTGACTTAAGCATAGCTGGATGCTGCATGGGCTGGCATTCTCTACATAGTAGTTTTTCTATGATATTCAATTAATCACATCATTGGTAGTGAAGTCTCATGAGCCTTTTGTTATTGTTTAAAGTAGTTTATATGACACTTACCATCTGCATAGAGTTTAAAGCACATTTACCTGTTGATTTTGTATGTTACAATTGTTGGAGGGTACCAAAGATCACTGCATACACATGCTTAGCTTTCATTCTTTTTAATGTTGGTGACAATTTTTGGCTTAAATGATTAGCTTGTCAACTGCTCATCTCTTTGTTTGGATTGCATCATATTGAGCAGGTTGGAGCTGGAACTATGAATCCTCTCACATTTCTGAGGGTTTTGGGCCCTGAACCCTGGAATTTTGCGTAAGTGTGTGCTTTGTCAATTGCAAGAAAACAATGGATACATTGTATGTTTATCATTATTATGATAATTTTAACGAGGAACTACTACCTCCGTCTAAAATACAAGGCCTTTTGGCCTTTTTGTTTGTTCCATAATATAATGTCTTTTAGATTACCAATGAAGCATATATTTCATTAAGTAAACAACTTTTCATTAATTAAAAACTACTGCATTAATGATAGTCAAAGGGTATTTTAGACTTTATTATTAACTTTTATGACATTCTTCTACTTTCTTAAACTGTGTGAAAACTCTGAAACGCCTAATATTTTTTGACAGAGGTAGTACATGTCATTGAAGTACTCACTCACACAAGGAAATATTGAAAGGTCACCTCTAGTCTTTTAACTCCATAAAAAGTACAGGAAATTGGTAAAAAGTCCAGCTTTTAATTTTTGTTTGCATAGAGACCCAAACTTCTTTTCACGGTGGTTTTTCACTATAAGTTTTTTCAGTTGCTGTGGGTTTTAAGTTTGAGTTTTATCAGTTACTGTGGGTTTTTCACTACACTTTGTCTTATTATTCAAGAACAAATATGCTTGTGTTTTTTTTTTTTTTGAGAATTAATGTACTATTTATGTCATTCTGACCAAATTTCTCTAAAACGTAAAGTCATGTATAAACCTTGTGTCCTAAGGTGTGGAAAAGGTGAAAGTGTATACCTTGGAATGATTTCAAGGCTTACTCTAGTTCTGGAATTGTTCCATGATGGAATATTAGAATAATCTGCTATTGGTGTTTTTTACTTTGTGGAATAGTTTAATCAATGAAGTGCTTGAAATAATTTAACCAGAAGAGAATAACCAGGTTATGATTGGAAATGTTACTTGATCCTGGTTGGTTATGAAATGAAAAATCAACAAAGAAGGTATCAACCTGAGTAGAGTTTCCCTTTTGTGAAAATGGGACAACTATTATTTGTTAGTTGACTAGGGTGTTAAAGAGTACTTTTTATCTCCTCAATTACACTTCAAATATGTCATACACAAATGCTTTACAACTCTGTTTATTCATCTAATTATTAATTAATCACGTGACACGTCTTTAATGTTGAAGTAGCCCCTGCATAAATAATGGAACTTCTCTTCAGCTTGTTAGTCTTGGTACTAAACATTTAGCTTCTGATTGAAGGTATGTTGAACCAAGTATTCGGCCTGATGATAGCAGATATGGTGAAAACCCTAACAGGCTTCAGCGTCACACTCAATTCCAGGTTATTTTTATTTAATCACGGGGACTTAAAATTTCAATAATGCATGTAATATTTGTTAATTATGGGTACTATTTTGCCTATTTCAATTTCTCATTAGGTAATATTGAAGCCTGATCCGGGGAACTCACAAGATCTGTTCATAAGGAGCTTATCTGCTCTAGGTCAGCATGCATCATTTTAGTTTTGTTTTTCTTTTTTTTTTTCCTTTGTGCTCTTGTTGAACATTTGGTTTGGAGAATCTAGTCACTTGAACATAACAACATCCTATTTTATTTTCTTTTGCTTTTTTAGTGACCATGTAGCTTTATGTAACATGATAAGTACCCCATTTCCCCCTTTAATGTACTGGTTTTGTTACTTCAAGTGCATCCTTGAATGTACTACCATTTGTAGATGTTGTATGCATTTGTTTCTTATGATGCCAAAAAGTTAATATTTTTGTGGTGTGCGCATGCCACTATTTTGGTTGAATGCCAGCAATAAGTAATTTTGTTATTGTTGATTCTCAAAAATGGTTATGTTGCATGCTTTATGTTGTATATTTATTAAATTGTTTCTTAGTTGTTCTATCCTATCTAAGTAGCTCAAATGACAATCTTTTTTTCTTTCTTTTTTGTTCTTTTTGTTTTACATCTTGGATTTTCTGTTGTCCGTCTTTTGTGGTTTTCACAGGAATTGACGTGAAAAAACATGATATACGTTTTGTTGAGGATAATTGGGAGAGTCCGGTAATTTTTCGTTTCCCTGATACTTGGGCATGCTGCTTAACTTCTCTACAAACTTCACACATTCTACTTCATGTAATTCATAATTTCATATTGACGTTCTTTCTTCTTGCATTCTCTTATCTCATGTTTTAAATATATTTGCACTATGAACTTGACAAATGATCTGTTTGCATAGAACAAAGTGAAGTTTTTATGCACTTTTTTTTTTTTTTTTTTTTGATTAGTTTCACTTGTTGAAATGCGTATAGGTCCTTGGTGCTTGGGGATTGGGCTGGGAAATTTGGTTGGATGGAATGGAGATCACACAATTCACATACTTCCAGCAGGTTCTCTCTCTTACCTACTGTTGGAATGAAGAAATACTTGTGGCTTTTATTCATATTATACCCTCCGTCCCAAAATATTAGGCATTTTAGCCTTTTGCACAAAGATTAAGGAAACTAATAAAAGAAGTATTTTGTAGCAAACTAAGACAAAAATACCCTTCATCGATAAATGAGTTTTACACATTGGTATACCAAAAGATGAACATATTATCACTTAATTTGGGGATGAAATAGGAAACAATGCATTAAATGTTGCAATGGTTTGTGAGAATGCCTTATAATATGGGACAAAATTAAAGAGTTAAAATGCCTTATTTTCTGGGATGGAGGGATAATTAATCATGAACAGGCATGCGAAATGCTGCTTATCTCATGTTGCTATTATCCAGCGTGGGTCATTATGAGATTTTTTTTTTCTGTTGCTTTTGTTACACACCTCTAGGCCGGGAGTCTGCCGCTGATGCCTGTATCCGTGGAGATAACTTATGGTCTTGAACGCATCCTCATGATACTTCAGGTCAATCTTGTGTCTTACTTAGCTCTTCTTGTTTCCAGTTGTCTTTGAGTGAACTTTTTTAGAAAAGTTAAGTGTCCAACTGCAGGGAGTTGATCATTTTAAGAAGATTCAATATGCTGATGGGATAACATATGGCGAACTTTTTTCAGAAAATGAGTACAAACAATGCTTCTTTTACTTTCCTTTATGTCGCACACCGCCGTAATGCATAATTAGCCCCAATCTAGTTGCCAATTATTATGTTTTTTTTCCCTTCCTTATTTCAGAGATACTTTTTTCCCCAAGTAGGACAGAGAAAGATTGTTAATGATTCCGTTTTGGTTGTTGATGGAATCTTTTTCCTCAGTATTATATTGTTTGGTTTCTCTTTTTCGTTGTTTATAATCTGTCTTATTGGATCGGGTTGGAACTTTTACAATCTTTTATTGTCAGATATGGTCTATATGTGTTTGTACTCTTGTGCTTTTGTCCCAAAGCACAACTTTCACAATTTTATGTTTACATTTCTATGTGTGTATGTAGGATGTGCAGGTAGTTCCAATTTTGTAACAGTTCTCTGCCAATTAACTTTGAACAAATCATAGCTAACTCATGCAAAAATGAAAAAAAATTCCATTGAGATTAAGATGCACACAAGCTCTTCGTTCAAATTATTGGGTGTCAATGAGATTTAGGTGCACCATCTCCTGTATTGGTACATTGCTAGTTTACCACTTTATCTGAAAGTTAATGCTGTTCATAAAGAGTGTATATTTGTTTATTCTATTGTCTACTTGTCCCACTCCCCGTGTTGATGATGTTAGAAATCATAACCTCCATTTCTGTGGTCCAGGAAGGAAATGAGTGCATACTACCTAGAGCATGCCACCGTTGACCATATGCAAAAACACTTTGACTTTTTTGAGGCAGAAGCACATTCTCTTCTTGGTCTAGGCCTTGCCAGACCCGCGTATGGCTCTTTATTTTCTTGCGTATTTATTTTCATTTTTATTAGTTAGGTTATCACAGACTGATATTTATATTTATCTTATCTTTGATTAACACCATCCTTTGGCCGTGCTAGGTATGATCAGCTTTTGAAGACATCTCATGCTTTTAATGTTTTAGGCTCTAGAGGATTTGTTGGCGTGACAGAACGTGCTCGCTACTTTGGTCGCATGCGTAGGTGAAGTTGTTATTTACTTCTGCGTTTTGTTATTAGGAGATAATCTTGTTTATCTGCACAAATCTGTTGCTGAGATAGTTAAGTAACCCATTTTTTTCGGGGATAAGGTTGCGAGTTTCTATTGCTAACTCTATTCAAATTTTGGCTGGTTTATACCATTTTGTTTGAGTTTGACTTCTCCAGATTAATTATGGTTGAAAATAAAAAGAGAGGAAATGTAACTTATTACCGTATTTCTTGTATTGTCCTGCAGTTTAGCTCGTCAATGTGCACAATTGTGGATAAAGACCAGGGAGTCTCTTGGTCACCCTCTGGGTGTTTTTTCTCAACATCGTAATTCTGCTGTTCTTGGAACAGCCGTGGAGGAAGCAGCAAAAAAGGTTTGGTTTTGAGATGCTATATTATTGTTTCTCATTAGCTTTTATATTCTTATCGTGTGCCCTAGTGTTCATAGTGTTCAGGCTGAGATGTTGCTTAGTTGATGAATTTTAGGGGTTTATGATTTTCACTTATTGAGGAAAAGTCCATCTTTTCAAGTTGTGTATGAGGCCTGGGGGTTTTATCTTTTGCAATAATGATAATGTATGATACAAAGAAATACAATAGTAGATGCTTAATTCTAGGACATCTTGACCACAAAATATTTAATCTTTTACTTGGTGTAAGTATAATATTTTGTACAAGATTGTATGCATTTTTCATTCCAATTGTCTTCATGAAGTTTGATTGAAAAATTAACCGTTGACATTTGGCAATTACTCCAATGCTTACAGGAAGTACACAGACCCCATTCCTCATCTGTGAGATATGTTAGACGTCTTTGAACTAAAAATGATTGGCATGCATTCTCCCAAATCGTTTTTTAAGCACTTGTTTATTGCCTCTTCTTCCATACATTAATATTGAGCTGCTACCAATAGAACAATGATCTGTTATAGTCAGCGAATTAGCAGTCCAATTTAAGCTACGACTCTCTAGAAGTTGTCAATTTCTTTTTAGGTCTTTTGAGTAAAATCTATTTGCATATATCTTTTCATGCTTTCATAGTGTTCTTACAAGCTACTCGGAAGCTTTCTATTTATGCTATTATACAACCTGTTACATTTTCACAGAGATATTTTTATCGAGTACAATTTTATCTGTTCTTGTTGAGTCACAATCGTTTTGCTTTTACTTGTTTGTGGGCGGTGTAGGTTGTCTATTTTCTCTTCCATTCATTTGATCTTACCTTGGGATCATAATTTTTATTTTTTGGAATTGGGTATTTGTACCACAGGGCATCAATTTAATTTTGGAATTTTTCTTCCTATGGAGTATACATCTGTGCAGAGACTGTTTTTATTCTCTTACATTTTTTTGTCCAGGTGCCTGCAGAGCCACGCACATTCGTTCTTGAGATTGGAACAGAAGAATTGCCCCCCAATGACGTCACGAATGTGTGCAAGCAAGTATGTGAGCTCCTCCTTTTAATGGTTGCCTTAGTTTGTGAGTATGTACTTATGTATATGTATAATGTGAGTATATGTATAATGTGAGTATGTATGTATTTGTGAGTAAAATGTCATTTCATTTCATTGAGAAAATATAGCATGAGACTATACAACCAGCGGAGGATATGTGTAAACAAAACAATAGAGTAAAAATTCCTCCAAAGGCATGTCAGCCATTTATAGTTGTTGAATCTTCACCTTTGGCCATGATTTAAATGCTCCAAAGGTGCACTCCAGCACACTCTCCTAGGTAGTCATGGGGTAGGTCAATTTGATATTTTAACATTTTGCATGGTATATAATATATTATTCCTCGATTGTAATGAAAGACTTGAATTTATTCAAATTTGACAGTGTTCTTAAAATCGATAAAAGCAATCGCCTAGGCACCGCCTAGGCCCTAGGCGCACCCCGAGCGTCTCGAATATACCCTAGGCGACCTCTGCTGGGCAATCCGGTCTTCTGGGCGGTGCTGGGCGCCGCCTAGGCGACCTAGGCGATTAGGGTTCCATCTGGGCGATTTGACATATATATATATACAAAAAAACATAAAAAAAACATTTCTAACAAAAAAAAACTTAGCTGCCGCCTCCCCCCTTTCTTCTTCTTCTTCGATTGTTATCCCCTCCCCCTCCCCCTCCCCCTTCACGCCGCCGGCCAAAGGTCTACCATAGGTTCCCATCACCAACTCAAAAAAGCCATAGGTCTACCAAATGGACCTTCCTTATTCTTGTACATCACCAACTCATTGTTCATCAAAATGTTTTGAATGTCTTCATCCGTAAATAACCGATCCATACATTCATAGACCGCATTCATAACCCTAAACCCTAAAACCGCCTGGGCGCCCTAGGCCCTAGGCCCTAGCGCCGCCTAGGCGCCCCAGTAGCGCACCGACTTCGCCTAGCAAGTTTTAGAACATTGATTTCTGATGTTCATTGTATTGCTGCGAGGCTGTTATTCTTCAGTAACATATGCTCATGCTATTACATGTGCATAATGTAGGGAGATCCAATGTACTATTGACTCGTGCATTTCTATTTGGGAACTTATTTTCTTGATCATTGCAGCTCAGAGATTCATTGCTGCAATTATTGGAAAAACATAAGCTGATTCATGGAAAAGTTGAAGTTCACGGCACTCCGCGTAGGCTAGTGGTAGGTTTTGGTTACTGTTTCTTTTTTTCTGGCAGTATATGGATTTTTTTCATCTTCTCATCATTATCTGCCTGGTAGAGGTGGGTCGATATTCTCTGTTAACACTTGAGACTTACATGCTCATGATTTTTTTTGCTGGTCTTTCATACATGAAATTCAGAGGTTGTGAGATTTATTTGTTCATCCGGTTTTACACTATTACTTTTTGGTGACGCTTTAAGAATATTGTGTATGTTGGCTTTTCCACCCTTGTATGGGGAAAATGATCGGATATCATAGTTATTGCAGCATAGCTTTGTGGAATGGGTGGCCATGGCTGAGTGTTTGGAGGAAGCAGATTCGTTTGAACAATGTTACACCCTGTCCCATGTTCTAGAAAAGAAAAAAGATGGACCAAAATATAAGCTAGGTCTAAGTATCCAAGGTTTATTTAGGTTAATCATTTTAATCCAAGCGATGACAAGCCGTAAAATTGTCACGGTGTTACCAGGCCCATGGTAGCACGACTCAGACCCAATTTTTGTGGCGTTACAGAATGGCATCAAAGTCGACCATCCGAGGAATTAAATGCCACTCCATGTGACTCTACAAGACAAAGTGTTACATGGTGGACAATAATGTGTTTGACCCAGTGAGAATGCTGATCCTCTAAGGGGTTGATTCTAAAAACCCGTGTCACATCAGAATTGCAAAAATCGATGGACTGATTCAGAAGTTGGTTTAAGTAATAAGTATATAAGTCAATTTGCTGAAAAGAATAGCCGTAGTTTTTTTAGAAGAGAATAGTTATTCTTATTATTATTAAAACTTGAAAAATGTACATTTATAAATACAAGAGGAATAACAGCTACCTCCTTAATTACTTCAGCTTTTTCCTAAATATCTGTTGCCAGCTAAGATCCTTTAACCAGAATATTAGATTTTAGATACATGCTACGGCTGGGATAATTGAAACCTCAGACATTTACAATATATTTTACTAATTTGATCAAAAGCATCTAAGGTCAATTTGCGTTAACCGTTTTAGGCTATGTGAGTACTTGCCTAAAAGTTACTTTTAGTGTTGCTAGACCCATGGTAGCACTGCTAGGCCCAACTTCTAAGGAATTATTGACAACTAACCTGGGGCCCAGGTTTCACCTAAAGCATCAAGTGGGATGATGCCTAATTTTTTCTGGAATATAACTTCAAAAATTGTTGACAAAAGATTGTAGTCAGCTTCGTAAATAGTTTATGCATTTATGGCGTATCTTAGTTTTCATTTGAAAGTTTTATTTTGTTGTAAATTGTAAATTATCCATTGAAAGATCTTGTTTTCCTCCTGAATTGTCTTTCTTGGCAGGTAAAACAGAATATGTTTATGTACGGGCAGTTGACTCCTCACGACTTGCTTTGGAGGCAAGATAGTTTTCCATGAGCTTTCTGTTTCTTGTTAGCATGGGAACCAATAACAACTTTAGATTTTATGTCAGTTGGCAAATCTGGGCACTTTTTTCTAGGATGATGCTGAATTATATTGAGACACTCTTGCATGGTTTAGTGACATGTATATCTGTTGCAAGTTACTGCTCCCTCAGCTATAACCAACGAAATCCAAGTGCAAGGGCCTGTTTCTTGTGTGTTAATATTTCCTTGATTAGGCTACAGATCTTATTTACTCATTGTTGTGTCAGTATATTTTACTTGCAAAAGATAAGTAAAAAAACTTGTATATCTACCGTCAAAGAGGAAAAAATAGGATTCATGTTCTCTAATGCAATTTTATAGGACTTTGTGGATATTTTCCTTCTGTGCATGGATGTTTTTTTGTAAAGTTTGACCATTCTTGTGGCGAATGCTTTATATCACGTTATGTGATATGCTTGGAGCATGACGGTCTTTTATAGATTGATGATGGTACTATTCAGTGTGAAGACATTCTTTTATAATTTCCAGGCTTCTCTTAATTTCCGAAGTGATTTTTCAGTAGAGAGTTTGCAAAGGTATTGCTAGGAGATCTGGATTTGTATTATACTGACATGCCTGTTAGGAACTAGCTCATTCTTATAGTGCTGTGTATTTTTAGGTGTGCTAGTGTGTATGTTCTTCCCTTACCTCCTCGAGCCAACTTTGTGTATGTTCTTCCCTTCCCTTACCTCCTTGAGCCAAGAGGTATATAAGGGTGGTGTGTTGTATGATGGCTCAACTTTGGACATTAATAAAACTATTCTTTCCCTCTCATCTTCTTCCCCTGTTCTTCCTCCCCCAATTTCCCCTCCTTTCATACTCTATTTCTCATCTGAAAACCCTAGTTATGGTAGGTGCTTAACAATGCCATTGCATGAATGAACTCCTTTATGAAGTTGAAAGCCATATTTGACATTAGACTTCTTATATGATCTTATCCCATTTTGATCCCTTGTTTTCCTTAGAAGATTTTATTGGAAGTTTGCCTGCTGTGTGCTGTTTCTTATTTTGGCGGATGAAGACGATATTCTGCAGATTACGACCTGCAGTTAGATCTCTGTGTATGGGCTTAACCTTAAACATGTAGGAGTTGTTAATCCTGAATGGTGGTTTTGTACCTCATGTTTTTCACTCTTGTCTGCTTTTATGGTTCAGTTCAGATTAATCTTTTTCCCATTATTTTCTTTATGACTTGAGCTATTTTGAAGTAGATTTGTTGACCTGTTTCTGATGATGAATTTGCAGGTGTTGTCTGAAGAGTTACCCGTGGTAATTGCCAAAATATCATTTCCCAAGTCAATGCGATGGAACTCTGAGGTAATTATAGTATTGCCAATTTGTTTCTACTTGGACCATCCTATACCATTGAAGATTTGAGCAACCTATTTCAAAGAAAATCTTAAATTGTTGTACTTACATTTGAAGTATGCCAAAATTATTGATGTGTCTAATTCTTCAATTGTCTGTTATTGTACCTGCAATTCTAAGCGGCAAACGACTTGTCATAGATTTAGGACCTTCTATCTCCTAGGTAGTTTCTTCAATGTGTGTGATGCTCGAAGATTTCAACACTGTCATATTCTCGTTCAAGATATTAATGGCAATTCCTTGGACATTGGGCTTAGTTTGAGGTTATCTAATAGCACAATATTATAGGATGAGTTTAGGGAATGGGAACCATTTATTCGCTCGTAAGTGATCGTAGTAGGCTTGCTTTTGATTGTAAATTTTCTCCTAGAGAAGATTGACCTCAAGATGCAAATAAGAAAACAATTTTTCATGCTTCTGGGATTTAACTAGGGAACCGGATTTACCTTGTATCTTCTCCTATGTTCAATCTACCAATCACTTCTTGAAATAGGTCTTGAAATCTGTGTTAATGCATTGCACTTGTTTATAGGATTTTTCATGCGTCAGAGAAAATCCTGTGTATGTCGTTGAAACCTATCAATGGATTAAAACCAGAAACCAGATTTGTCGAAGTATTTCAATGTTTTATATTACTCCCTCCGTCCCATAATATAAGGCCTTTTGACTTTTTTAGTTTGTCCCATTATATAAGGCCTTCTAGAATACCAATGAAACATTTATTACATTTTTCCTTCTCTTACTCCTAATTTAATATCATTTCAACAACTTTTCATTGGGTATTTTAGATTTTTATCATTCAAATTTATGACATTCTTCCACTTTCTTAAATTGTGTGAAAAAGATGCCTTATATTATGGGACGGAGGGAGTATTATGTTAAAAAATGCTATAAGCACCGAAGTTAAAAACTGGATGTTGCTTTAATCGGCTTTTTGTGTCATGTCTCAAGGTAATGTTCAGCAGACCCATTCGCTGGATTTTGGTTCTGCATGGCGATGTTGTGGTTCCCTTTACTTTTGCTGGTCTGCTAAGGTGACAGTAGCTTTATTCTGCTCCAATCTGATTGCTTTTTTTAGTTACATTCATGTAATTGGATGACAATACTATGATAGTGTATTATGTGGAAGACATTAACTCTTCAAAGTAGTAAATTCATGTTTTTATCCCTTGAATTGCTCACGGTTTTTTATCCAGCTGAAGGATTTGTACATCAGTTTAACCCAGAGTAGTTTATTTCTTTTAAATCAGCAACATTATTAATACAGATATAGTACAAAGTATGCATCTAGCAAAGCCACAAACAAACTCAAAACAAAACAGAAAAAAACAACTACTCTCAACTACCTGAAGCTGCCAGTTTGACCAGTATTGACTAATGTTACAACCAGCTTATCTGTCAATAATTCTAAATTCAAAACCAAATTGTACAGCTAACTTCCCAACTCAGGGTTGTATTTCACCAAATTTCTCCATCTGGACACAACTAGACTTTGAGAGTCTTACATAAACCATGTGTTTTAAACTAACAATGCTTTCATTCGGTACTCTATCGCAGTGGAGATCTTTCTCATGGTCTTCGAAACACACAATCTGCTACAGTCAAGGTACTTGAATGAATATATTTCTGACAATGAAGGTGACAAAGTCTTCTTTTATGCATGGAAGGATAATAATTTTTTTTGTAATTTCGAAATATTGAGTATGGTACAGGTCAATTAATTGGTAAGAAACATATGCAGATAACAAGTGCAGAATCTTACATGGATTACGTGCAGCATGCTGGAATTTCTGTTGATTTTGAGGTATTCTTATCTGAAATAATTTTATTTTAAATCCAGTACTTCGGAGTTTAATGATTGAATGGTATTTCTCTGAGGCGTTTTTGTTGTGAAGAAACGGAAGAAGACAATCTTGGATAGATCGAATGCCTTGGCTCAACGTGTAAATGGGCACATTGTTATGAACATGGATTTACTGGAGGAGGTAATGTGAGATAGTCCGGATGTTTCTTTAATTTGACATTTACTTTTTAATCAAGTGTACCATCTGACAAAAAATAAAATAAAATGTGCAGGTTACAAATCTTGTCGAAGCACCTGTTCCAGTTCTTGGAAAATTTGAAGACAGCTTCTTACAGCTTCCAAAAGAACTATTGATCATGGTAAAGCGTTTGAAAGAATTGGATTCTTGTCCTTCTATGTGTAATTTTTATTTTTATTTTTTTGGGATCCTGATATTGAATCCAACTTCCAAAGAGAAGTCCTTGTTTTTGTTCTACATTAGATCCTGATATTTGATGACTTTCACAGGTAATGCAGAAGCACCAGAAATATTTTGCCATAATTGACGAGCATGAAGAATTATTGCCATACTTTATATCTGTAAGATGCCAAACTTCTTATGTGTGATTCTCTTTTTATGTCTCAAGTGTGAAATTTGTGGATTGTACAAGTTTATTTCAAATTAGTCGTACAGTTAAGTATTGCACTGCAGGTTGCAAATGGAGCAATTAGTGAATCCGTGGTTCAAAAAGGAAATGAAGCTGTGCTGAGGTTAATGAGCTCGTCCAATTTCAGTGGTTGCTTGAAACCCAAATTTCTCTTTCCCCCTTCCCTCTCTCTCTAAAATAAAATATAATAAAAAAATACAAAGATAAAATCTTTCTGTTCACTGCGGATTGGAATAATAATATTTGGATGCTATCTTATTCTTCTGTTTATTAATTTTTTTATTTTGGTAATTCAATATTTTAAAAATGGCACATTAGCTTCCTCTGGTTAGAGTATGATTAGCCTCAAGCATTTAAAAACTTACAGATATATATATGGATACAAAGCCTAGCAAAAACCTATTACAGACTAGTGTTAATCATATGACTAATACTGCAACTTAAAGAAATAAGCCAATTCAACTTGATCTTCCCCACTTTCCTCCTTGTCTTAGCATACATCTTTTTACCGTGGAAATTCCTTGATCTACTCCCTCTTAGATTTTTACACTCCTCTCCTGCCAGATCCCATATGTGCAGCAGAGAAACGCCAGAAAAAAATCCGTCCGAATCTTACTTGTCCCCACATCAGCTAAGGACCCTTCACCCTTGATTAATTATATCCAGTGGATGTACCCCTGGTGACAGAGTGTTTTCTTTTCTTTCAAAATTCCTATCCGACCTTTCATTGAATGCTCCATTAGAAAAGTAAATGCTTATGTGTCTCCATTAACTCCTCACAGCTGTAATGGTTCCTTTGAATCAGCCCCCACTGCTGAAGTCCATCCTTGGTGCTTAATCTCTCGAACCCTGCAACCACAGAATAATTGAATACCTTGGAACTCTTTCTTCCACCAAACAACCTTTACGCTCAGCCTAATGGGCTGCCCAAGTCGTAAGAGATTTCCCTGCACTTCTTGTAGACATAATGCGATTGTTTGTAGGATTCTAATTGGTCACCGCAGACTGTTTTTCTTAGGAGGTCCTCAGAGGTGTTACCAATAAGGAATACAACTCAATCACGTTACCCAAGAAATAAAATAATATATTAAATAATATACTAAAGAACACATAGCATTCCTCCTTTCACATGGTCAGACCCACCGACTGTTCCTGACTTTGCCACCGTAGCCTCTTGACTAAGGCCTGATTTAAGCTTAGTTGAATTGCTGTAAGCCATATCCAGCTGCCCTTTGGTATGCTATCTGTCAAACGTGGCCTTACTATTGAACCTCGATTTTTATCTTTTCAGAGCTCGCTATGAGGATGCAAGGTTTTTCTATGACATGGATACAAGTAAAAGATTCTCTGAATTCCAGTGCCAACTCAAAGGCATTCTTTTTCACGTAAGTTTGTCTAATTTATTCGCGAGTTTTGCATTATTCAATCCCTCATATTATTGTATTCTTTATTTTGCTTACTGCACTTTGGTGGTACTGTTGATTGACCTTTAACTTGGTGACCTTCTTAGTTCTCTAGTTGTGCTTTTTTTAGACCAGGGAAAAGCTGAACTAAAACTGTGCATGTTTGTTTTTTAGTAGTTTCCTGCATACAACAATGATGTGTTGTGAAACAGTTGCGGTTTAATATTGCCTGGTGCCACTTTTATATTAGTTGATGTTGAATAATATTGATACTTTTTGCTCATTCCATAAGATAATTACTTGTAATGCTCCTGAACAGGAGAAGCTAGGAAGCATGTTGGACAAGGTCAAACGCATAAAAACTACTGCTGCTCAAGTGGGCATATCTCTTGGATTATGTGAAGATGAACTTCATGTAATCCAGGATGCTGCATCATTGGTTCTGTCAGATCTTGCCACTGCTGTTGTGACGGAGTTTACTTCACTTTCTGGAATAATGGGACGCCACTATGCCCTTAGAGATGGCTATTCAAAGGAGGTTAACTCTCATATAACACTAGTTTTCCAATAAGTGGAATGGCACTGCTGTTTTTGCTCCTTTATCAATCTCTTGATCATTGGTCTGTTAATTTTGCTCATCTTACTGGTCCCCGTAGATGCGTGTATGTGGTATTCATTGTTTTGGGTTTTAATATTAGATGGTGATAATATACATTGCTCTCAGTGGGTATATATAATCTTCACATGCATCTTTGGCTGGAGGGATGTTCTTATATCAGGATTTTGTAATCAGATGCTCTTGAATGGCGAGAAACAAAACAACAATTCAAGTTTCTGAGAGTTTCCCACTGTCTTCTTATTATTGAATACTTGGGGCAAGCTGGTAAATTTGCATTTTTAGGACAATATATTCCCTTTCAACTCCTACATTGGTTTGTCTCACGTGGTTAGCAATCCTATTTCTGCGAGAATCTAATGTCTCTTATGATTGACAAAATTGCTCGTCTTTTTGATAATGAAAGTCTGCTGTGGAGATTTTTCTTATGGTGATGTTCAAGTCCATTGAGTGGATGGGTTTCTTCAAATATATTTCAGATAAAGCTGGTCCTGGGATGCCATTTGGGTTACTTTATTTTATTTTTTAAATATTTATACGGGGTAAGGGGATGTGAATTCAACGTTGGTTGGTCCCCACCAGGAGGTGGAATGCCTACCACTAGTCCAAAATGTAATTTTTATACCACTTGGGGTTGGGAAGACCCTCATTCAAGTAATTGCCTTAATGATATGTAATGTTCTTCACTTTGTCTTTACTTTCCATATGTACATCGTCTTTTTTGGATCATGGTTCAAGTTGATTGCCATTCGTATACAACTGTGTCATTGCTAGCTTGTTTTTCATCTTGGCTTTTGCTTTCTAACAGGTTTCTGAGGCAGTGCGTGGTATAACACTTCCAAGATTTTCAGGAGATGTACTTCCAGAAACCGAGGCTGGGACAGTACTTGCAATTGCTGACAGGTTTCAGCCCTGCTGCATCCTCTAGTGTTTTGATCTCTTTAAATTAACTTGTCTACGTCCACCATCATGAAATCATGTATACTTGAACTGTTCCAGTTTGGATTAGGAGTCTTTTGTATGACATTTGGGATGCTATTTTCGTTTTGTTTTTCCGTAGATGATAGTGTGTGTTTTAAAACCTTAGATGAATGAGTTAATATGAAGTAATGCAATGTTTCCCTTTAGTTTAGTTTTTGGGGCCGTTAGCTAGCTGAATAACTCCTTCGCGGAAGTACGAGACTAAAGATTTAGCTATCTGTAATAACTTGTATATAATGACGAGATAGAAATTACACGACCTAGCATTTTAAGTTCATCCCCCCTCCCCTCCCCGCGTTCTTCTTAAGAAAGTACAATACCATCCTAGCTTTATATAAGGTGATACCAAAGCAAAATAGTCGGATTGATAGTTGTTGAGAAAAAGGGCAGTTTGGTCTTTTTACTGTTTAAAATGAGTGCAGTAGGGTTTGTTAGGACTAGTAGCCGCTGTTTCCTTTATTAGAATATTCTGTCTTGATTTTATATTATTGTGATTGTAACAGCCAATCTTAATTGATTCCTAAAATCAAGGAATTCAATTCAGAGAAGGCTCTAGGTCCTCTACCTATTTAAATCAAGTCTCCTATCATTGTAAAATGCTTCGTCTAAGAAATAATAAAAAAATTTCCTTCCTTCTACTTTCATAACATGGTATCGGAGCCACCCTTTATTGTATAAGTGTTGAGCCTATTTGTTGGCCTTGTGTGCCCGGCCCACACTTGAGGGAGCGTGTTAAAGTGTCCCACATTGGGAACTTGTGGCTCTTTCACCCACCATATTAAGAGATGGACTTCCCTCACCTCACAACCTAGGTTTTGAGGATGTGACTCATCCTCTTATATGGTGGGTGAAAGAGCCACAAGTTCCCAATGTGGGACACTTTAACACGCCCCCCAAGTGTGGGCCGGGCACACAAGGCCAACAAACAGGCTCAACACTTACACAATAAAGGGTGGCTCCGATACCATGTTATGAAAGTAGAAGGAAGGAAATTATTTTATTATTTCTTAGACGAAGTATTTTACAATGATAGGAGACTTGATTTAAATAGGTAGAGGACCTAGAGCCTTCTCTGGTATCAGAGCCTAGGTTCAATCAAGAATCCTAGATCAAAATGTATCTCCGAGCCGCAATGACCAGCGAGCTGAGTTCCGGCTCTTCAAATCAGTCATCTGGAGTCACAACTCCAGGAGGAGTAGGAGATGATGGAAATTCCACCAATATCTCACCTACGATTCTTGTATCTCGAAGGTTTAATGAAGCATCAGCTTTAGTTGCGGCCACGGGAAATGACCGAAAGGCGGGAAGCAAAAGATGTGGTGTGATCATTGTAAAAAACAAGGTCACACAAGGGATGTCGTTGGGGAATACATGGAAAACCCCCAACCGGAAACCGGGGAATCGGTACAATGGTGGAAGAGACAACAACAGGGCAAATCGGGGGTCATCGAACCAAGTGAAAAGGTCTCAGACAATTTGTCTTTCACAAAGGAGCAATTAGACCATCTAAGCCAACTCCTAGCCAATCACAACAAACCTCAATACAACCTCACCGAATCCGGTAATGTCTTTGCCCTTTCCATTCATAAATCTCACCCGATACACACTTTGGATCATTGATTCGGGTGCAACGATCACATGACACATGCCTCGAAAAATTTGACTCCTATTTTCCATGTGGGGAAATCAAAGGGTTAAGATAGCGAGATGGATCCTATCTTGTCATTGCGGGCAAGGGATCCATTACTATCTCACCAAATTTAACCCTACATAATGTGCTTCATATCTCTAAATTATCCCGCAATCGATTTACGTTATTAAATAGGTCTCAGAGACCAATTGTAGAGTGATGTTTTCTGCCATTGACTGTAAGTTGCATGATGTGACTTTGAGGAAGGAGATTGGCAGTGCTGAAGTCCAGAATGGTCTCTACATTTTGGAGGAAAAAGATCATGCCAGGAATAAGGAAGAACTAAGGAGTGCTTGTTACCACTCATCCATTGTGTCCAATAATGAAATCATAATGTGGCATGCTAGATTAGGACACCATGGCTTTAGTTATATGAAAAAGCTGTTTCCTACCATTTTTTTAAATAAAAAGATTTCTGAATTTCATTGTGAAATCTGTGAATTATCTAAGCATAAAAGGAGTGTCTATGTTTCTCAACCATACAAACCAACCAAACCCTTCACACTCATACACAGTGATGTTTGGGGTCCATCCAAGCAGTCCACTGTGAATGGTAAGAGGTGGTTTGTGTCTTTTATTGATGATCATACTCGTGTATCCTGGGTTTATTTGTTAAAAGAAAAATCTGAGGTTGAACAGGCTTTTAAAATCTTTTATAACATGGTTAACACTCAGTTCCACACTAAAATAGAGATCCTCAGAACAGACAATGGAACAGAGTACTATAATAATGTTTTAAAAGAGTTTTTTTTTTTTTTTTTTCCAGAAAATGGAATTATCCATCAAAGCTCATGTGTCAATACACCACAACAAAATGGTGTATCAGAAAGGAAAAATAGACACTTGTTTGAGGTGGTTAGATCCCTTCTTCTTGCTTCAAGGTGCCCTAAGTACCTGCGGGGAGAAGCACGCTCACGGCGGTGTATCGATCAACGACTCCCCTCGGGAGCATTGGTTTCGAAAAGCCATTGGAAAAGCTAAAAAAGAGCTTTCTGAAACTAGATCGATCCAAGAACTTCCTTTAAAAAATTTTGGCCGCATTACTTTTGCTCACACATACGATCGGGGTAAACTTGACCCAAAGTCCACAAAATGTATGTTTGTAGGATATTCCTCTAACAAGAAGGGATATAGGGTCTTTGATTTCCAAAAACAAAAGGTTATTGAAACAATGGATGTCACCTTTTTTGAAAATAAAATGTATTGCAATCGACATCATCTTCGGGGGAGTATTTAATGAACCAAGAAGATAGTGTCTTTGGTTTTCAATACGATCTTGACTTTCAATACAACCAATTTGGGGTTGACTTACCTAGTATATCACATCATGAAGAAGTAATGGATAGACACAATGATGAGGCGATACCGGGCGACTGGAGACAACTCAACCCCAAGGACACCCGATCAGGCAACAAAATTCCAAGGTCTCACTTACTTCAGGAGGTATCCTAAGTCCAAAATGGGGAGAGATACTAAAGTTCAGACTGCTCAAGATCCAGAACCAGAGCTACCATTTGAGCAAATGGACAACAGTGGCAGGAATACAACACTTGACTCACCTTCACCTTCCACACAAAGAAAACAGAAAAACTCCCAAATTGGTTCGAATCCATAATCCAACACACCAGTACCAACCCAAATCCAGACACTACTCTACAAAACCAAAATGAAGAACTCATGCTTGATGTCCCAATAGCCATCAGAAAACCAACTAGGGAATGTACTAAACACCACTAGGTACCACTATCCAAAACAACCTAACCTACAAAAATCTCTCTCCCACACATAAAGCCTTTATCTCAGCATTTCGAACACAAAATTCCTTCCAACATACATGAGGCTCTAGAAGTTCTGAGTGGAGGACAACCGTGCATGAAGAACTTAAAGCATTGGTGAAAAATGACACACTGGGAATTGGTGGAGAAACCGACGGGAAAAAAACCGATGGGTTGTAGATGGATATTTACCATCAAGCACAAGGCTAATGGTGAGATTGAAAGATACAAGGCTAGGTTGGTGGCCAAGGGATACGGTCGGACTTATGGAATTGACTACTCGAAACATTCTCTCCAAAGGCTAAGCTAAATACCGTAAGAATTGTTTTCTCTGTGGCGATAAATTTGGATTGGCCCTTGTACCGATTGGATGTGAAGAATGCCTTCCTCCACGGGAATCGAAGGAGGAAGTGTACATGGACTTGCCCCGGGGTTTGATCTTAAAAATCCTGGGAAGGTGTGCAAACTGAGAAAATCACTGTATGGTTTGAAACAAAGTCCCAGAGCCTGGTTTGATAGATTCAGACAGTTCCTTCTAAAGGTAGGATTCAAACAAGGACATTCTAATCACACCTTGTTTGTAAAGAAAGGAGCAGGGAACAAGGTGACTGTGCTTGTGGTGTATGTGGATGACATTATACTCACAGGGGATGATAGAGCTGGGATTGAACAAGTGAAGAAGGAGATGAAAGAAGAATTTGAAATCAAAGACCTAGGAAGACCGAAGTACTTCTTAGGAATGGAGGTGGCTAGATCGAACGGGGAATGGTGGTATCTCAAAGAAAGTATGTTTTGGACTTACTAACTCGAAACGAGGATTGTTGGGATGTAAACTGCTAGTACACCTATGGAGGCTAATCGAAACTTACAAAAAGGACGGATAATGAGGAAGAAGTGGACGAGAGAACAATTCCGAGGCTTGTGGGAAAGGCGATATATCTAGCTCACACTAGGCCTGACATATCATATGCTGTGGGGGTGGTCAGCCAGTTTATGCATTCCCCTAGTCAGTCTCATTATCAGGCAGTCATCAGAATTATCAGGTTGTAAATGGTTGTAAATGACAGATGGATAAAGGAGCAATGTCTTTGTCGACGGATGGATAAAGAGCAAGTCCAGAGGTGGTCCGGTCTATCTTGAGAGAACGTGGAAACTGGCCGTGTTCTGCTGCTAAGTCGGCAAAAAAAGTAATTTTGCAGTACCCCTACACTCACATTTTTGGGGGATTTTCTGTTAAAAGAAAAGAGGGAACTTTTTATATTACTCAATGATAAAAATATGATTATTACATTTGAGTCTGCCTCTATTTAAATAGATACACAACCTAGAGTCTTGCCTGATTCAACTTCCTTGATTTTAGGAATCAAATCGCGCATTTATTGTACCGGAATAACGACCAAAATCGAATAAAATCAAAATATAACCACAGATATTAATGCTGGATTTTCAACCCTACTTAATTATAAAATAAGTAAAATGACAGAAAACCCCTTAATCTTCAACACTCCCCCTCAAGTTGAGCATAGATGTTGATCATGCCCAACTTGCTTGAGAAGTCTTCAAAATTCTGCTTCATTAGGGCCTTAGTTAGCCCATCAGTTGCCTGCTGGGCAGAGGGCATGAAGGGTATGCAAATCACTCTAGACTCTAGCTTCTCTTTGATGAAGTGTCTGTCTACTTCCACATGTTTGGTCTGTCATGCTTTGGATCGGGTCATTGGCTATGGCAATAGCAGCTTTGTTATCACAGAATAGCTTCATAGGAACTTCTGGACTTAATCTCAGATCTTCCAGGACCTTTTTTACCCAAAGTTCTTCACATATCCCATGAGCCATAGCTCTAAACTCTGCCTCTGCTGTACTCCTTGCCACCACTGTCTGTTTTTTACTTCTCCATGTCACAAGGTTCCCCCATACAAAAGTACAGTAGCCTGTGGTGGACCTGCTCTCCTTTGAACCAGCCCAATCCGCATCTGTATAGACTTCAATACTTCTTTTCTGGTTTTTCTTGAACAACAGACCTTCACCAACTGTTCCCTTCAAATACCTTAGGATTCTAAGTACAGCCTGATAGTGTAATTCACCTGGGGAATGCATAAACTGACTGACCACCCCTACTGCATATGAAATATCTGGTCTGGTGTGTGCAAGATATATTAACTTGCCCACAAGTCTCTGATAGTGTTCTCTATCCACCTCATTTTCTTCATCTCTCATTTTTGTCAACTTTAGGTTACTTTCCATTGGTGTGCTAGCAGATTTGCACCCCAACAGCCCTGTTTCTTGCAAGAGATCTAGAACATATTTCCTTTGTGAGACCACCATACCCTTGTCTGACCTTGCCACTTCCATTCCTAGGAAGTACTTGAGCCTCCCCAGATCTTTAATCTCAAACTCCTCTTTCAGCCTTTCGGTTGTGTTCTTAATGCCCTAAGTATCATTTCCTGTTAGGATAATGTCATCTACATATACCACAAGGACTGTGACTTTTCCATCAGACCCTCCTTTTATGAACAGGGTGTGATCAGAGTGCCCCTGTCTGAAGCCAATCCTCAACAGGAACTGTCTGAACCTATCAAACCAGCTCTTGCCACAAGCTTACTATTTCATTATAGTAGGTTGTGACATCATTATTTCCCTGCTTTAGGTTCCACAATTTGGTTTTCAGATTGTAGATCTGTGAGGAGTTTTCGATATCTGAATACAACTCCTTTACGGCCTCCTATATATCTTTGGCTATTTTTAAAAACATATGGGGCCTTGCAATATTCCTCTCCATCGATTTAAGCAGCCAAGCCATTGTCATGGAGTTTTCAGATTTCCATGTGTTGAGCCTTAGATCATTCGCTGCTGGTTTCTTTGCCTCTCCAGTGATGTATCCAAGCTTGCCCCTTCCATCAATGGCTAGCATAATCGTTTGGGACCATTCTAGATAATTGGCCCCACCATTTAATTTCCTTGAAACTAACACGATGGGTGAAACACTTGTTTGAAGAGTCATCAACTCCGGTACTAGGTCCTCTTTGAGCAGTAGTGCCGGAGGTTGGGGTGGTGGAGCCGCTGCTGAGTTCACTGGCCATGGCGGCTCTGAGATACATTTCCGATATTCAGAGTTTAATCGGAACCGGTCTCTGATACCTTGTTAAAAGAAAAGAGAGAACTTTTTGTATATTATTCAATAATGGAAAAACTTGGTATTACATTTGAGTCTGCCTCTCTTTAAATAGATACACAACCTAGAGTCTAGTCTCGATTCAACTTCCTTGATTTCGGGAATCAAATCGGCGCATTTATTGTACCAAAATAACGACGATTTTAATCGAATAAAATCATAACATAACCGCAGACATTAATACCGGATTTTCAACCCTACTTAATTATAAAATAAGTAAAATGACAGAAAACCCCTTAATCTTCAACAAAGATCCATCTACAACCCACAATTTTAGCTCCTTTAGGAAGCTCAACAAGATCCATTGTCTTATTTCTTTCTAGAGCCTCCGTTTCATGGCCTTAACCCAATTTTCATCAGACAGGGCCTCAGAAAGACTCCTAGGAGTAGGACTGTCCAACAGGTTTTTTATGAACCTTTTGTGTTTTTGGGATATTCCGTGGTAAGACAGAAAGTTTTTCATAGGATATAGGGGTTTTAAGGTGCTAGCCCTCACACTTTTCCTTTGAGCAATAGGCAAATCCACAGGACTTGGAGTGGTAGTTTCTGTTCCAGAATTACTGGGGATACATTGTTCATCAGTGCAGGGAATAGTTCTTGTTGTTCCTTCCATGTTAGAAGTTGATCTGGGATCTTTATCCTCATTGATAGGAACAATGTCCTCCAGACTTTTCCAGTTTTTTCTAGTATAGATGATAGGTGTTTTTTCTGTGTGAGAAGAATCTTGTACTCCCCCTGCGGATTCATGCATGCCAGGAGTAGGGTCAAGATTTTCATCTCCTCTAGAGATAGTGACATGATTCTCATTTACTAAAGGCATAGAAGATGAATCAAGCAGGTACATGTCTTTCTCATGATCAATAGTGGGCATCTCCCCCTGAATTGAGGATTTATCAGTATAGTAAGGGCACATCTCATAGAAGGTTACATCTTTAGAGATGATATACTTCTTAGTAAGAGGTTGGTTACACTTATACCCTTTTTGAGTATTAGAATACCAAATGAAAATGCACTTTAGAGCCTTGGGATCCAGTTTCCCTCTATTGGGAAAATGGACATGAGTAAAGACCTCACATCCAAATACCTTAGGCGGTACACCTTCAGAATTTAGGAAGGAGGGGAACACTCCGGTAAGAGTCTGTATATGACTCTTTTTGTCTAACACTTTAGTAGGTAATCTATTGATAAGGTGAGCAGCAGTAAGAACTGCCTCACCCCAATAGCATTTAGGAACATTCATATGAAAAAGGAGGGCCCTAGTAGATTCAAGCAAGTGTCTATTTTTTCTCTCAGCCACCCCATTCTGTTGTGTGGACAGAAGAAGATTCATGTATAATCCATTTTTCCTCGATAAAAGGATTCATAAATCTGTTAAAGCAGTCCCTTGCATTGTCTGATCTTAACCTTTTGATCTTGGTATCAAATTGGGTTAAGATCATGTTGTAAAACACAGAGAAAATATGAGTAAAATCAGACTTGTGTTTTAGCAAGTACACCCAAGTAGTTCTGGTGCAATCATCAATGAAAGTCACAAATCAATGGGCACCATTCACATTAGGAAAAACAGAGGGCCCCCAGATATCACTATGAACTAGATCAAAAGGATTACGAGACAAATTAGATAAAGCACGATAATGAACTCTTTGATTCTTGGCAAACTCACATTCATTGCATTTAAATTTTTTAAAATTTGAACCCTTACACAAATTAGGAAACAAATGCTTTAAAATTTGAAAAGATGGATGCCCTAGTCTCCTATGATACAAAAGAATTCTATCATTATCAGCCTTAGAAAGCATAGAGGCTTTCTAAAAATCATCTTTATCTTCCTTCTGATCTTTTACATAGTCGAGGCCACCTTTAATTCTAGCAAGACTAGTCCTCCTCATGGTTGTTAACTCCTGAATCACACAGAAGTTAGTTGAGAATAAAACATAACAATTTGAGTGAGTGGTCGATCTCTTGACAGAAATTGGATTTGCGGACAAATTAGGTACATGAAGAACATTTTTCAGTACTAATGACTCATTCAACATTACATTCCCTGTACCAACAATTTTAATAGAGTCACCATTAGCAACTGTGATGTATTTGCTAGTATCACAGGGAATATAGTCAGTGAATGATTCCAGCAATTTTAATAGAGTCACCATTAGCAACTGGATGTATTTGCTAGTATCACAGGGAATATAGTCAGTGAATGATTCAATAGAGGGTGTCATATGATCAGTAGCTCCAGAGTCAACTACCCAGTCCTTAGTAACCCTTTGGTTTAAGAGATTGAGGGAGGCCATACCTGAAAAAACCATTGAAGAAGATGGATTTTCCAAGGTATCAAGGAACTTCCTCAATTTTTCAATCTCAGATTGACCCAGGCTAGGGTTTTGACCAGTGGAACTGATTTGTCCCTTGAGAGTTGCTTTCAATTTTGTTGGTGTTCACAGCATGTGCCAGGGCATTGTTCTTGCCTGGTCTCCCATGCAATTTCCAACAGAAATCCTTAGTACGTCTGCTCTTTTTGCGGTGAGTGCAATAGAGGTTGCCCTTATCACTAGTTTGAGGCTTTTCTGTCCAGAATATCCTTGGACTCATTTGTCTTAGGATATCCAGACTTGTTTTGCCCAGCAAACAGGGCAGAACACTCAGTTTGTGATATCAAGCATGACACCTCTCCTACCCTCTTCTGTTCTTACCATGGAGATGGTTTCATTGAGGGTAGGGAGGTCACTCCTGCCCAGAATCTGCACCCTTATAGGGTCAAATTCTGATTCAAACCAGACAGAAAAGAGAAGATTCTCTTTTTTTCTACCATCCTTCTAAGTGTGGCAGCGTCATCACTATCCTTCATCTTAATGCATTGATACTGATCTAATTCCTGCCACAATCCTTGAAGGGAGCTAGAGTATTCAGTAATAGATTTGTTCCCCTGCTTAGTGTTTTGAATCCTTACCCTTATTTCATAGATTTGAGCTGCATCAGTGACCTTAGAATAGGTCTGCTGCACAATATCCCAAATCTCCTCGGCAGAATTCAAGAACATGCAGGTATCACTCATCTCTGTGATCATGGAGTTCCACAGCCAGGACATCACCATTGAATCCTTTTCATCCTAGCTTTCAAATTTTGGATCAGTAGCAGGAGGACCAGTCCCCAATAGATGGCTCAGTTTGCCTCTACCTTTCAGGAAGGTTCTGACAAACTGAGACCATTTTAGATAGTTTTTTCCATTCAGCTTGTAAGAAGCCTGAATGTTTTGAGTTCCCCTGTGATTATGGGGTTTTCAGAGGTAGAAAGATCAGTGGTAATACTAGTAGCAGTAGATTCAGCAGCCATTGATTAAGAAACAGAGATTTGAAATTCAAAAAATTTGAAGAAATCCTAGAAAAGAGGCCCAAGTCTCTAATACCATGTAAGAATAGAAAGAATGAGAGAAAAGCAGTCTTATTATTCAGAATAGAAAGCTCATTACAACTAAGAGACCATAACACTTATATTTATAGAAGGGAGGTCCAACGGTAATAAATGAAAAAGTAGGAAACACTATTCCAACGGCTAGTTGGACCGTATTTCATCTGTCTAAAAGACAAGGGAAAAAACAGGAGGATTTAGCCACTAATTTACAAAGATATTAGGGCTAAATTAAGCAATAAAACATAAATAAAAAAACTAATCAAAAGACTTAATAAAAGACTATCTAGGAAACCTGTTTTAACGGTAACGAAGAACAGTTTTCTTTTGGTACCACCATTTTGCTTCATACATCACATATTTTTATTACCATCAACACCCTCATGTTAAAAATCTGTCTGATAGAAACGTCGCCGTGGCTGTCAATCATTATACAAATAAACTCCGCCAAAACGAATGTTAACCACCGTCCCAGTGGGTGACGTTTCATGTGGTTTTAGGAAACATGAATATGGCAGATGTTTACTGTTTTCTCCATAAGCTTACTGTTTTCTTTTTCCAAATTGCAATTGCAGGAAGATGAAAGAATAAGAAAGAACGGGCTTGCTTTACTCCGAGAAATTGCAAGCCTCCCAAAAGGAATTGCAGACCTCACTGTACTGCCAGGATTTTGAACACACATTTCCCAGAAGCTTATCGCGGGCTATGAGAAGTTTAGTGAAATCTGTACAAATTTTTACATCTGGCTGGCCTAGGAGGGTATGGTCGTTATCGTCTTTTTGGCTGTTAACATCCATTCATTCGTGTTTGATGCGACGCCACACGAGAATGAATATGTTTTGCCTCTTAGTGGTAATTGTGTAATCTTAGGCCCTTAAATTAATTGGAGGATGCAACACTTCTTTGCATATCAAGTTTTGACTGTGAGCTTCAGGTATACATAGAGGGATCCATTCTATTTTTTATATATTTTTTTTTTGGGGTGGGCAAGAATTATTCGGCACAAGTTTTATACCCGACGAGAATCCTGATTCGTCCCGAATCAAATAATAATAAATTTTAGGAAAAATTGTTGGAATATGCAGCTGTCCTTATTAGTCATTTTATATTTATTATTATGTCAGCATTTATTATCTATAAGCTGCGTATTTTGCCTAAACAATATGCAGTTAGTTTGTTATTTATTTTCAGATAAATTAGGAGAATAAATGCTGTTAGGAGTTTGTTTTGGTTTAAGTTGTGATAAGATAGAGTTGTATGCTTATCCAACTCTTACTGAACTGTGTATTTAAAGGGATTAGCACATTGCTAATTCATTATCTCAATATAATAAAAGGAGTTTACATTCCTATAAAACTCTACATGGTATCGGAGCGGCGTTCCTAAAATCCTGTTCGCCAATGAACTATAGGGCAGCAGCCATGGCCGGAGAGAGATCAGCCACCTCCTCTAGTGTCATATCCGGTGGTCTTGGTACATAAGGAATGACCGGGAATGATGAGAACTCAAACTCCTCCTCATCATCCCTGCTACTTACTTCCCGTAAACTAACCGGAAAGAATTATCTAGAATGGTCTAATACCGTTCAGTTGGCTATTGATGGAAGAGGCAAACTTTGTTATCTAACCGGTGAAGCCAAGGCACCTGAAGAAGGAGATTCAAAAAAGAAGCAGTGGAAGTCTGAAAACTCTTTGGTCAAGGCATGGTTGATCAATGCCATGGAGCCAAACATAGCAAGACCCCACATGTTTTTATCCACAACAAAGGACATGTGGGATGGAATTAAGGAAATGTATTCTGACATTGAGAATTCGTCCCAAATTTACGAACTCAAAACCAGAATATGGAGGATTAAGCAAGATAACAGAGAAGTGACTGATTTCTACAATGAGGTAGTCTCATTGTGGCAAGAATTGGATTTGTGCTACAATGAGACATGGGAATGCCCCGCGACGGTTCCAAATTCCAAAAGAGGAGGAAAGTGAAAGAGTATACTCCTTCTTGGCGGTGTCTAGAATCGAATTGGATGAGGTCGAGAGGAAGAATTCGGGAAGAAATCCTCTACCATCCCCGAGAGGTGTTCTCAGAAGTCAGAAGGGAAGAAGCCAGAAGGAAAGTCATGGGAAAGCATGCCACAACAACTGCAGATGGGGAAGGATCAGCACTAGCAACCACCAGAAATGAGGGGAGAAACTTTGGCAATGGCAAAACCAGGCCCAAGTGTGAGCATTGTAAGAAGGTTGGCCATACCAAAGAGATTTGCTGGGATATCCATGGTAAACCAGCATGGAAAAACAAGGGTGGAGGAAGTCAAAAAGAAGAAGGGGGAAGGAAAACCAGGCCTCAATGGACTCTGGAACAACACCTTTCACTCAAGAACAACTGGAGCATCTAGCCAAACTCCTCAAGATCCAAACTCCCACAAATTCCACACCAAACTGCTCTTATGTTGATTCAGGTAATGCAGCTCTCCTTAGCTCCAAACAAGTGGTATCATGGGTCATTGACTCAGGAGCCACAGACCATATGACCAGTAATTCAGAGAGTTTTTCCACTTATGTCCCTTTACCTGGAAACCAAAAAATCAGAATAGCATATGGATCCCTTACTCCTATTGCAGGAAAGGGATCCATCCCTATCACATCACACATAACACTTAAAAATGTTCTTCATGTACCCAAACTAGCCTGTCATTTATTATCTGTTAAGAAACTCACATTGGACAGAAACTGCAATGTTGTTTTTTCTAAGGATAATTGCTTGTTTCAGGACAGGGACTTGAAGATGATGATTGGCAAGTCTAGGAGTGTGGAAGGCCTCTATGTGTTGGACCAAGAACTCTGCCTAGATAATTCTCCTGTTTTAAAATTTCAATGTAATTTTGTTTCCAGTGTGAATCTTAATAAGATCCTTCTCTGGCATTCCGGATTAGGACACCCTAGTTTATCCTACATGAAAAAATTGTGTCCTCAGTTGTTTTTGAATAAAAATGTTACATCTCTGAATTGTGAAACGTGTGAATTGGCCAAACTTACCAGAAAACCCTACCCCATTCAACCTTATAAACCATCAGCTCCCTTCTATATGATTCACAATGACATATGGGGACCCTCTAGGGTCAAAACACTAGCTAATAAAAGATGGTTTATTTCATTTATTGACGATCACACTAGACTTACGTGGATATATTTGTTGAAAGAGAAATCAGAAGTAGAAACAGTGTTTAAAAACTTCTATTCTCTTGTTAAAAATCAGTTTCAAACACAGATTAAAATCTTTAGAAGTGATAATGGAACTAAATACTTTAACTCAATTTTGGGAAAGTTTTTTGAGGAAACTGGCATAGTACATCAAAGCTCCTGTGTGGGAACACCCCAACAAAATGGAGTGGCTGAAAGAAAAAACAGACATCTCCTAGAGATAACTAGAGCTTTGATGATCTATGCTCAGTGTCCTAAATACCTTTGGGGGGAGGCTGTTTTGGCTGCAACCTATCTAATCAACAGAATGCCTTCCAAAAGTTTGAACTTCCAAACCCCCCTCAATAGGTTTAAATCTGTTTTTCAAGATAACAGATTGTTTTGTGATCTACCTGTCACGGATTTTATTAACACAAAATAAACAAGTAATAATCCGGTTTACCTCAAGTATAAGGATCGCAGTATAGAGGCTATGCCGGGTTGATCTTACGGGGAACTGGACTGTTGTTAATCCTAGCTTTTGTTTTAACTAACTATGTCACGAAAACTAAACAGGGAATTATACTAAACAAATATGCAGAAAACTAAACTAGACAGAGGCTGAACACCAATGCTAGGAAAGATACGGGTAACGAACTTATTAACTAAACTAAACTACGTGCAAAAAGCAAACTAAATTAAAGCTAAACAAAACTCAAGTTGCAAGGATTTAAAATCAAATTATAAAAGGCAAACGAGGATTGATCCACCTATCAACATGTATTGATCTCCTATCTCGATTATATGTGGTATTTATCTAGGTTGTGATTCACCTTACCTAAACATGAACCCTAATTCCTTAGGTAATTCATCTTTTAACCTAGTATCTTCCAATGCTAGATTAACGCGTTTTAAGATCGAAGGTGTCAACTTTTACGTTTAAATCTAGTGATTAGACTTATTAACTTCCGTTATTATAAATCTAAGGACTATTCTTATCTATGGTGATCTAAAGGTTAATCATGACTTCCATCAATCATAAACATAATCATACATGCAAATCTTCCGATATAAACGCAATTAAACATGGATAAACATAAATAAGAAACAACCTTAATAAATCACTCACGGTATAATCGAAACACGTAAATCAATCCAAGTTGATGGCTTCACAATTCTCGTTTGAAAGAAGCTTTAGCTCCCGAGCATCCTCGGCAACTCGCTTTGCGAAAAAAGAACATAAAAAGCTCGCTCTAAACTAATCTAATTTAAAGTTGCAGAAAAGTGAAAGGAAAAGAAGTAAAACCGCAGCCTTAGCCGCCCCTAGGGTTTTGGGTTTGTATAATGTCGAATTGTCGTTTTTATGTGCGAAAATAGGCAGGTATTTATAGAGGTTAAAGTCGGTTCTGGCTGAGTCGGCGGACGGACGAGCGTTCAGTCTGATGGATGCTCGTTCACTTCCTTGAACTCTCTTCAGACGCTCGTCCGTCCTCAGTTCAAACTCTCTGATCTCTTTTTGGCACCTTGGACGCTCGTTCGACATTTCAGACGCCCGTTTGATCTGGACGGAGTATGGACTGAGTATAGACGCTCGTTCAGGGTGACTTGAAGGTGATTTCTTCATATTTATCTCTTTTTCTTCACTCCACTTGATCATTATCTCTTTCTTCAATCACTTAGCTCGAATTTTAATTTCTTTAAATCATCATTTGAGCCTTATAATTGCACCTATAACACATGGAAAATGTCGCAAACTGTAATAAAGTCCACATAATCATAATTTCACCATAAAACCACATGATTATATTAATATTACGATTAAGTCTTTAAAAACATCGTTTGCTCAATATTTCAATATAAGACCTATTTATCATGCAAATTATACAATTAAGAGGGAAAATATCATAAAATATACTCTTAAAAACCATAGAATTTCACCCTTAACACTACCCTTAAGGGTGTTTGGATGCGTAGGGTTTATTCATCAGAATACAGGCAATAAGTTAGACCCTAGAGGCAAGAAATGTGTCTTCCTAGGGTATTCTTCCACTAAGAAAGGGTATAAGTTTTTTGATCCCTAGAGAAGAAACTATATGTCACTATGGATGCCACTTTCTATGAACACCTATCCTTTTTCAAATCACAAAAACAGTCCCAATCTGAGGATACTACCTCTGATATGATTCTCATCCCAGAAACTAACACAGAACTAGGAATTACATTTGATCACACTGGTGCAAATGACCAAACAGGGGAGGAAGGTGGTCCTATTGAAAATGGGAATAACCCTTTGGAAACTTTTAAAGGGAGAGTTTATCAAATGAGAGGAAAAAGGTCTGCAGTAGCCTTACACACTCCAGATGAACCAACAGAATCTCAAGACAATCCTGGTACACAAGATCCAAGGGAAAATGGTAGTGCAAAGTCTAACCAAGGTGAGTCTTCTGACAGTGAGTCATCTAATGAAGAACCAACCCAACCAGAAAAAAGAGCCCCTGATTACCTGTCCATTGCCCTGAGAAAACAGCCTAGAAAGTGTGCCAAGTACAACAAACCAACCTATCTTATGTCCAATCACATCTCATATGATCACCTATCCCCAAAATACCAAGCTTTTATCTCAGCTACCCGAACCACTCAAATACCTAAAACCATCCAAGAGGCTCTAAGTGTTCCAGAGTGGAAGGGTGCTGTCTTAGAAGAAATGAGGGCCTTGGAAAAGAATCAGACATGGGAGTTGGTGGATCTACCTAAGGATAGAAGAACAGTGGGGTGCAAGTGGGTTTTTATAGTAAAATATAACACTGATGGGTCCATACAGAGGCACAAAGCTAGGTTAGTAGCAAAGGGTTTCTCACAGACTCATGGAGTGGACTTTAGTGAGACATTCTCACCTGTTGCTAAACTCAACACCATCAGAATCATCTTATCTATTGCAGTGAATCTAGACTGGCCCTTGACACAGCTAGATGTCAAGAATGCCTTCCTACATGGCAATTTAAAAGAGGAGATTTACATGGAGAAGCCTCCAGGCTTTGAGGAGAAGTTCCAAGGGAAGGTATGCAAACTGAAAAAGTCCTTATATGGACTAAAACAAAGCCCTAGGGCTTGGTTTGAAAGACTTATGCAGGTTTTGAAGAAGATTGGGTTCACTCAGGGGCACTCTGATCACACCTTTTTTTGTAAAACAATCAGTCCAAAATAAATTAACCATCATTATCGTGTATGTGGATGACATGGTTCTGACAGGGGATGATGTAGAAGAAGCTGCTAGAGTTAAAAAACAGCTGGCCACTGAATTTGAAATAAAAGACTTGGGTCCATTGAGATATTTTCTGGGTATGGAGGTAGCCAGATCAAAAGAGGGCTTGGTTGTATCTCAGAGAAAGTACACCTTGGACCTGCTGGAGGAGACTGGAATGACAGATGCAAAGCCTACCGGCACACCAATGAAGTTCAATGTGAAGTTAGGGGAAGATACTGGTGAAGCCCCTGTAAACAAAGAGAGATTTCAAAGGCTGGTAGGAAGACTAATATACTTGTCTCATACTAGGCCAGACATTGCATATGATGTGAGCTCCATAAGTCAGATTATGCACTCTCCAACCCAAAAGCATCTTGATGCAGCCCGTAGAATTCTCAAATTCCTAAAGGATGCACCTGGGAAAGGACTGCAT
The DNA here is from genome assembly GCA_036785695.1 of Gentiana straminea. Classification (NCBI taxonomy): domain Eukaryota; kingdom Viridiplantae; phylum Streptophyta; class Magnoliopsida; order Gentianales; family Gentianaceae; genus Gentiana; species Gentiana straminea. The sequence continues at coordinate 8,883,623 of JAVUPR010000137.1, read as the reverse complement.
TTTCAAAAAACAGAAGAAAAAAAAAGGGGCATAAAAGCTTATACAGATGCAGACTGGGGAAGCTGTGTCAAGACCAGAAGATCTGTGACTGGGTATTGCACCTTTGTTTGGGGCAATCTAGTCACATGGAGGAGCAAAAAACAGAATGTGGTCTCAAGGAGCAGCTCGGAATCAGAACTTAGGGCTATGGCTCAAGGTGTATGTGAAGAAATGTGGATAAAGAGGGTACTACAAGACCTAAGAGTCCAGTGCAGTATGCCTTTGAAGTTGTTTTGTGACAACAAAGGGGCAATTGATATAGTCAATGAACCAGTGCAGCATGACAGGACCAAGCATATGGATATTGACAGACATTTTATCAAGGAGAAGATGGAAGAAGGCACTCTCTGTATTCCATTCCTTCCATCTCCTAAACAGACAGCTGATGGCCTCACCAAGGCACTGATGAAACCAGATTTCCAGAAGTTTGTCAGCAAGTTGGGGATGAAGAATATTCATGCACCAACTTGAGGGGGGGGGTGTTGGAATATGCAGCTGTCCTTATTAGTCATTTTATATTTATTATTATGTCAGCATTTATTATCTATAAGCTGCGTATTTTGCCTAAACAATATGCAGTTAGTTTGTTATTTATTTTCAGATAAATTAGGAGAATAAATGCTGTTAGGAGTTTGTTTTGGTTTAAGTTGTGATAAGATAGAGTTGTATACTTATCCAACTCTTACTAGACTGTGTATTTAAAGGGATTAGCACATTGCTAATTCATTATCTCAATATAATGAAAGGAGTTTTCATTCCTATAAAACTCTACAAAAATTGTTTAATGTATCATTATTTATGATTACCTGATTATTATTTTCTTTATTAAATTTAGCTAACAATTACATTTCCCACATGTATCATTTTTTTTTTGCTCAGTTTGTAGTACTTTTTGTTTTTTTTGTGTTCAATATTTCTCATATTTTGGGTCATACTCAAGCCTAATGATCGTATATTTTGTTACGTGACACATAAATTGTGTATCTATTCTTTTTTTCTTTTTCTTTTTCTTTTAAACATAATATGCTAGACATAGAACAAAATCAAATCCAATTGATTTTTCACCTTCAAAATGAGTGTCTAAGTTGAAGAAAAAATAAATAATTTATGGGTCCTTCACGACATACCTTTGAATTTATAATTGATGTAGTGTTTGTGTAACATATTTCGAGATATATTTCCTCGATCTGAGGGGATCCTCATTGTTGGGTCTTGATACACTTCTGGTACGGGGTCGGGGTAAAAAATAGATTTTCGGATTCTATGATGACGGAATTCAGGTAAGAGGATTATAGGACGTGTCCTGACCGGATTCCACCCCTGCATTGAACTTCTCATTTCGAGGTGTGCTAGAAGGATCATCAACCATCACCCGCCACCGCCATCATCCACTACACCACCAACACCTGGAGTCGTGTCACTTGCCATCTCCTACCAAACCACTTCTCAAGCTTGATCTCAACATTTTTTTAAAACAATCTCGACATCATTTCTCTGCGCAATCAATTATAGACAATTAATACTCAAAATTTTCTTTTCTCAACATTTTTTCTGACAGCTCATCGCATTGTAGTTCTTTTGCAATATAATACTCCATCCGTTTAAAAATACAAGGCATTTTAGGTCTTTTCACACATAATAAAAAAATGGTTGAATGTCATAAATTTGAAGGTTAAATGTCTAAAATTCCCATTAACTATCATTAATGCAATAGTTGTTAAGTAATGAAAAGTGGTTATTAGATTGATAATAAATTAGGTGTAAGATTGAGAAATGAGTAATAAATGTTGCATTGATATATAACATATAATGACTTATATTATAGGACAAGTTAAAGAGGTAGAATGACTTATATTTTAGGACGGAGGGAGTATAAAATTAAATAGTTCAAATTTAAAGAATGCACGTACAGATTGAATATGAAATTCTTACATATCAAAGTTGATTTTTTTTAACATGATACTTGACATAAGGTGAGATCGGTCACCTTACACGTGTCATTCATCGGCTCATACAGAATAAAGATGACCACTTCTGCACGTAAGCCGACGTGGGCTCAACTCGGATTAGTAATGATACGGATACAACTGTTATGTCATAACGAGTAACACAATGATCATCTACACCGTTAATCATGATGAATTAATTTAGATCCATAATTATCGATTGTTGTGATACATTGGTTTGTGCCCGTACCATTAGACTACTTCTCATGTATAGACAGACCCGTCAACATTTAATCAGCCGCACAATGAAAATTGTGTGTGTGAATTTGCTGGCATATTTTTTATGGCCGAGTAAATCCTCGTAACAATCTTCATTCTTATGAAAGGCAAACTAAACTATACTCGCACCGTCCTCCTTCTCAATTATTTGAATTAATTTATGTCCTTTTCCTTTTTCTATTTCATTCCAAAATTAATCTACTTACGTACACAAACCCTCTTCCTAACTTTTCACTATAAATTGCAAATGCAGCCCAACTTTCTTCGTCATCATTTATACATGAAAAAAATTAAAAACACCTCAAAATTACTTCTTATTCTTTCTTCAAACGATTTTACACTTAAACTCGCAGCCACAACCACACGCTTTCTTGTTGTCTTCATATATATAGCTTAAACAAAATGAAACTTTCTCTTTGGATGGCTAAAACATGCAACTTTTTGCACCAACAACATGGATCAATGATGTCTGTCTGCATGGCACCAAGTGAGCAGCAATCAATGAAGCCCATTTCAGATTTGAAGATTCAAAGCTCATTTAACACAATTGGAAGCAATATTTCAATGCAGAGTACTTATGAGAAGTTTAGAGGTGGTGGTGGTGGTGGTGGCAACAATAAGTTGAGTGACAAGTGGATGGAATGTCAAGGAATCAAGAATTGGGAAGGCTTGCTTGATCCACTTGATGATGATCTTAGGCATGAGATCTTAAGGTATGGTGAGTTTGTTGAAGCGGCGTATCGTTGTTTCGATTTCAATACGACGTCACCGACGTATTCCACGTGTCGTTACCCTATTGAGTCTATGCTTAGTCAATGCGGGATTCGTGAGACGGGGTATAGAGTTACTAAGAGCTTGCATGCCACGTCGTCGGTTAGCGTGCCACGTTGGATTAACGAGAAAGTACCGAACTGGGTATCTAGTCAGTCGAAGTGGATCGGTTATGTGGCGGTATGTGATGACAAGGAGGAGATTGCTAGGTTAGGAAGGCGTGACGTTGTCATTGCTTATCGAGGCACAACAATGTGTACGGAATGGCTAGAGAATCTACGTGCCTCGTTGACATGTTTACCGGATGACATGGCGGCACCCGAAGGTAATTGCGAGCCGATGGTACAAAAAGGTTTTTTGAGTTTGTACACATCGTGTAGTGAAAATTATAGGAGTTTACAAGATTCCGTAAGAGAAGAAATATCAAGAATCCTTCAACAATATTGCGATGAACCCTTAAGCGTGACCATCACGGGGCACGGTGTAGGATCGGCACTTGCAACTCTCACCGCATATGACATTTCCAACACGTTCAAACACGCCCCTTTAGTGACGGTCGTATCATTTGGCGGGCCACGAGTAGGTAATAAAGCCTTCGGTTCTCAATTAGAAGAGAACGGTACAAAAGTGTTACGTATTGTCAATTCAGACGATCTTATTACTAAAGTACCCGGTTTCTTTATTGAAAACGATGACGTGGAAGACGGAGATCACGTACATTTGGCAGGAAGATTGCCAGGTTGGATTCAAAATAGAGTGGTGGATACACAATGGTTGTATGCTGAAGTTGGTGAAGAATTGAGATTTAGTAGTAGGGATTGTCCAGATGTCAACAAAGGCGATGTGGCAACATGCCATGATTTGAAGACTTATTTACATTTGGTCAACAATTTTGTTAGCTCAACTAGTCCTTTTAGAGCTACATCCGATTTGGCTAAGTGCACGTTAACCAAAGGGTGCTGCATATGGATTCTCAAATGTGTTATTCTATGTCTTATGTTCCGCAAAAGCAAGTAACAAAAATTAATGAATCTGTAAGTTGAAAAAATAGTTAAAGCAAGAAGTTAAGTATACCATGCGAACAAGAATTCCTCTTATTGATCTTCTACTACTTACGGAGCATGCATTTTGCACGAAACTTATTCATTTTTGGGCTGATAAGTTTCGCGGGGGTTTTACGGAAACAGATTGACATCTCTAAAACACACACATATGATGTATTGGTTGCAGTTACATTCTAGTTAAGGTAATTGTTAGTTTGTTTCCTTCGTTTGTTGCCATGTGTGCTAATTAAGCTTAATTTTTAGTTGTTCTTTTTCGATGACATGACGGTTATGAGGATTTTGTAGTTTCGTTTTATTTATTTGTTATACTACTAGTTTGACACTGGTGGTACTTCCGATGTGTTGTTTGCACTTTTGTGATGCAGATAATTCGCGGACATTAAGTCCTGCATTTGTTCCCACAAACTTTGTTAAGACCTTTGAGTGTCTGTTTCCTGAGTCTTAGTTATTTCTTTTCTTTCGTGCAATTTTCATTACTCTGATATGGCGTCTATTGTCTCACATTGGACACTTAGTATTTTTTTACCTAACATATTAAGAGTTGGACTTTCCTCACCCACATCCTAGGTTCTGAGGATGAGGCACATCCTCTTATATGGTTTTGGGCCTAGATTTTCTATATGGTATCAGAGTCACCCATTTATATTGCAAGTGTTGGGCTCTTTGTTACACACTTGAAGGGGCATGTTAAAGTTGTCTCACATTGGACACTTAGTATGTTTTCATCTATCACATTAAGAGATGGACTTCTCTCACATCAAAACCTAGGTTTTGAGATGGGCCATGTTAAAGTTGGCTCACATTTGGCACTTAGAATTGTTTCACCCATCATATTAAGAGATGAACTTCTCTCAGCCTAGGTTTTGAGGATGAGGTCTCTCATCTTATATGGTTTGGGCTTATGTTCAACATGGTATCAAAATAGGTGATCCTGAGTTCAAACTTCACTCCAAACATAGTTTTCCCAACAACAACAACAAAAAATCCTAAGTGTTGGGCCCTCTCTCCCTCTTCTATAGGCCCAAACTTGAGGGATGATCGCGTGTAAGTCGCTTAATACTAGCAAAAGGACTAGGTCAATCGTAGTATAGCAAGGGCGAGTCAAGATCGATCCCACAGAGACTATTATTTAATTATGCTAAACACAATCAAAATTCATAAGTCAACCGGATAGGGTGGTCGTTGACCAACATGAATAAACAGTAAATAAAAGAGTTGCAAATAAACTCATGGTCAATCATATATTGAATAGACACTAACCAAACTATTTACAGCTAATCTCCCTTTAATCCTTATCTGATCCGTGTGTGTAATTAAGCTACGGGTGCAGTCTCATAACCTTATCTACTTTCACTATAAGGACAGTAAACGTCTATGTGCAACTAACCTCCTTCGTTGGTTGTATTAGCCCACATGCATTAAGTACTAGAATGTGCCGGCTTAATTAAGACCGAGAACCTTCCTAAGCAGCTATCGACTATTACTAGCACGTTCCTAGAGATAGATCCAGAATGTGTCCTAACTAACACTTCACTAACAGTCCTTCATGTTAATTTACGATGTACGACAAGAAGAATGGCCAGATCTAACCTATCGTGAATTAAACCTATCGATCAACGTAGTTGACGCCGAACCACAGAATCAGGGTTTACTAGGTGTCTCGATTCGACGATAAAGACCATCGCTGAATCGAGAGAACGCAACCCATAATTATGCGTTTAATATTAACGAGTCGAATAATAAAGATTAAGGTTCGTTTAATTAATTCATAGTTGATTAGATGCAAGCATAGTCTAGATCTATCACAAGAACAATCATGAATCCAAGATGCGAAATAAAATATTGCAATAGATCTTACCCATAACGAAGAATAGATCCACTCCTCGATTCTCTCTCCGGCAATCATAATTGATCCGTGACGAATATAAACCAAGCACAATTCAATGATGAAAGACTCTTGACTTATTTGCAAGAAATAAAAGAAGAAAAGAAAACTTTAATAACTAAAAGACTACATTGTATCTAGTTGATGGAATAATGAATAATAGGATGAATGAATGGATTATGAATGATTGATTACAAATCCGTAGCTATGATGGCCTTATATAGGTGTATAGACCGACCTAAGTTAAACCCTAATCCTTGGATGACAAGAAAACGCGTTTTTGGAAGGTTCTGGGGGCTTGATGAGTCGCCGGCCACTCTCGATGAATCGAGGTCATTTTCATACTTTTTATTCTGCCGACTTAACTTGGAAGGTTCTGGAATACCCTAGGCCCGTTCCTTTCATCAGATTGCTCCATAATCCATCCTTAACTCGTGGCCTAAATCACCAATCAGATTCTCGGGTCCAATCTCCGCTCGAAACACTTCAACCTTCAGCTCCGTTCACTTCTTTATCAACTGATTCTTACATTCAGCCCAAATTATGCTCCAAACACTTGTTCATCTGTCAATAAAACCATAGCACACATAGTAGCTTCTATTTCTAGTAAATAACGAATAAAATACACGGTTAATACGCATAATACCAATTTAGTCACTCCGGACGTGGCTTAATCACATTTAGCTAATTAACCCATGATTTCATACATATTATCTCCATTGAGAACACAAATCCGGGGTAAGTTGATGGTAAAATATGATATCAAGTTGACCGTCATCAATGGAGCGTATTGAGATATAATATTAATTATCTCCACCAGCTTAAGATTTTGAGAGATATGATAATACAACACCGTCATCATTACATGTGGTTTAATATTTTATTCTAAAAACCACATGTTGAACACACAGTATCTGCTTAAGTGCTTCTAAGAGCGAAGTGTTACACCATGTGACATGTATTATATCGTTTCAGTTGTACCGCTTTTAGTATATGAAAAATTAATATTATCATATACTATAACCATCGTACCATAATTATATTATACAAAATTATAATACCTTCGTCTCAAAAAAACTGTCCAATTTTCGAAAAGCATTTGTCCCATAAAAAATGTCCATTTAAGAAATCAAAACATCATTTAATGCGATTTTTCCAAATATACCTATATTCTAACTTTTTTTTTTCTGTAATCATTTCGTTTTCCAAAACAAGAATTTATAATAAGATAGGGGTATATGCTATATATGTTCATATACACTTAAAATATAATATATTAATTATTTTTTTAATCTGTGTGAAATACAAAAAATGAATATTTTTTTACAGGACACAGATAGTAAAGATTTGGGGTGGGAGAAAACATGTGTGTGGAAGAAAAATGCTGATGCAACAACGTAGGTGGCTGAGCAGTGCCAAATTCAAACATAACGTGTGAGTGTCATGTGACCTCCATGTAAAACCTGCCATACACATTATTTACGTTATATATATATATATATATATATATATATATATATATATATATATATATATATATACTAGTATCCGTACACCGTGCAAAATGCACGGTGCATACGCCATTCCGGATCGGTGGATGTAATTAGGGTCTTTTTTTGTGTGATATATGTTGCGATTGTACGAAATGAGTAAATACTATAAGGAATCATAAAAGCTTTGAAACATTAACTATACATTATCATAAGGTGTTTTTCAAAGCACATAAATAGGGGGCTACAGGGACATGACATGGCATGTGTTGTGTTATACCGAATGTGATAAATATATTCCGTATAATATACTTAATACGTTGTATTATAACGTAGCATGAAGTATATTACGTTGTACTACACCGGAAGCAATATTAAACGGACACGACGAATGTGGAACACCGAATTTAAAAAACAAGTATAACACGAAACGTCATTGTATAACAAAATAATTAAATGGCCGACGGGAAAAAAATTAACTAAAATCTACCACACGTCGTAATAAAATTGATGTAAATTTCTTACTATTGTCCCAACTAATAACAACAACCATTATTGTATCTTAAACATCTAAATAGACAAACCGCTTTTAATAACAATGTAACGAACTAAAGTAAGATAACATAAAATATCATTAAATTGTTTAAAAATATATTAAACTATAATAACGTGTATACGTAAGTACGCAATGAGCCATACTACTAAAAAACCGAAATAATACTAAAATTTATGTAAATTTGTGAGTATTGTCCGAATTAATACAAATAAAATAAATCCATAGAAATATGTCGTCCATCGGTAGACGGCACTAATGAATCGGAGAATCCGGAAGGAAAAGAGGAATGAATACACTATATAGAAAAATTTCGCGTATAGCCGTAGACATCAACGGAAAAGTGATAGGAAACATCTACTAATAACAATAAACTCATTTTAACGTGTATACTAAAGTCCGACACTCCTAAAAAAACCGATATCATAATAAAATTGATGTGAATTTGTTACTATTGGCCGAACTAATAACAATAACCACTATCGTATCTTAAACATCTAAATAGACAAATCGTTTTTAATAACAATCTAACGAACTAAACTAAGATAACATAAAATATCATTAATCGTTTAAAATATATATTAACTATAATAACGTGTATACGTAACGACTCACACTCCTAGAAAACCGAATAATAATAATTAGAATCGAAGGGAAAGAAGCATAAATATATTATTGTATAATGCAAGGAACGGAAAAAAAAAATAACACGTCACGAAGTCGATATTTATAATAATAAAAGTCTACAATGAAATAAAATCGAAATACGAAACGATACAATGTAATACAATAAGATAAGAAATCGGATAAAAAAAACTCGAAAGCGTCGCAAAAAAAAGATTGGAGGATGTGAATAAAAAGAAAAGACAATATATATATATATATATATATATATATATATATAGATACATATATATATGCATGTATAGGTGAAAAGGGAAAAGTTAGAGAGAAAAAAAAAATCGTAAATGTGGAAAAGTGTACCAGGAAAGAGAGGAAAAAAACGTCGCTAGAAGTCTTAAAAGAGAGGGAAAAACGTCGCTATAAGTCTTAAGAGAGAGGGAAAAAATATAGATACATATATATGCATGTATAGGTGAAAAGGGAAAAGTTAGAGGAAAAAAAAAAAAAAAAAATCGTAATGGGAAAGTGTACCGGAAAGAGAGGAAAAAGCGTCGCTAGAAGTCTTAAAAGAGAGGCAAAAGCGTCGGTATAAGTCTTAAGAGAGAGGAAAAAAAAACCAGAAAATGTCGGGCCAATCAGGGCCCGACACGTGGCAGCACCACAAGGAGCAGAAGAAGCGCCCTTGCTCCTTTATTATATATAAAGATATATCGGTGCTGATACATGCACTACTTTCTCCCACTACAATTGCTCACTACATTCTACTCGTTACGACAATAATAATGGTGTTAAACAGATTTTACGACAATATTATATCATATTACCAAAAAACGCATGTAGTGTATGTGCACTACACCTGTTGTGTAGTGCATATATCATTTTCATATATATATGCTAGCTGACTTCTCAAATACCCTCTAGTCCCAAAATGTATATCGTTTAGCTTTTTGAATTTGTCTCTCTAACGCCCCGCTCCCGCATACCGAATCTTTATCCGAAAACGAAACGCTCAGCACATATAATATTAAATAAATTCAATATTATATGTAAGTCTCTACTACGTCGTATCGAGTTTGGCAAACGAAAGCTAAAATGACTCGGCAAACCATAATAAATGCTATTAAGAACAGAAACTCCACACATACTAAAGATAGAAATGTAACTTACAACAACGAATTTCCAAAAGTTACAATAAAGTACGAAGTCTAAAGAAAAGTACAATACTAATCTTACATAAGTCTGAAAATAAATATACAACATAGTCTGATACATTTAATAATAAAAGAAACAATAAACATCAAGTGAAACTTGAGCTCAAATGTCGTCCCCAAAGTTGTCATCCAACACATGTTCAACATGTTCGTCTTCTCACCCCAAAAGCATACAACAAACATGCAATTGAGGTAAGTACAAAGTACTTAGCAAGAGTAAGAAGCTAAAGTATAACTAAGTCTTACAATGTTGTAAAGGTTCATTGGTTATTAACAAGTTATCTTTATGTAACCGACTCAACTCTTGGGTTCACTTCATGCTCATCATAATGTCGTGACTATTGGTTTCTAGCCTAGCTTATCTTTGTTACATCATCATTTAAGGGCACTACGCATGGTGAAATCCACCACGAGATATCGTTTGCAACATATTGGCGGATCACACCAATATCCACGGGGAAAGCCCGATAGTGTACACGCTCAGCGGAGTCCCTCCGTACGTAGGGTCTCGGACTTACGGGATGGTGTTCCTCCGTACGTATGGTCCAAAGACTTACGAAGTTATCCACTTTCAGAACACCCACATCACAATATAGACTTGTGCCTTACCAAGAATGGGTTGATGTTTAATCTTTTAACTACACAATTATGTTTGTTATTATGTTGTTAACTAGTCACCTAAGTATCTTCAAATAAGCTCCCTCACATATACTACTCTCTTACTAGACCCCTAGACACGGACAAGCCCTAGCACCTACACAGACATTGATGAATTCTAATTCATCAAAGCACAAGCCTTTCATACTCTTCCGACGGTCCCGAACTTCAACTCCCTTGAAGAGTACATTCGGTGCCGGAACTAAACGCATCAGAAGTTTAATCCAGGCTTGTTCATGTTCATTTATTGTTATTAGATCAAGAGATTACATTTAGAACTCATCTTGTAGCTTAAAACAATCAAAATAACATTTAAACAGTGTTGGGGGCGCCAACACCTTTGGGGCGTGACAAAACTGCTTCAGAAACTTCACTAAACTCTCTGTTCAGTTTTAGGGGCGCCAAACATGTTGGGGCACGCGAAAAATGCATTAGAGAGTTCACAGAACTCTCCAAAACAGGTCTGGGGGGCGCCAAAATGCACCAGACTGTACTATAATCAATTTTCTGCACTCTATCGATTTCTACTCAAACCCAACCAAGTTTAACATCAAAATATACATCCAAAATACATCAAAACATGTTCTAAACATGCTATAACACGTCGCATTACAACAACAACAACTAGCATGAATTATAACCACAAATCATACCCAAAACGCAACCTTAACATCATAAAACCTTAATTAAACATTAGGAAGAGCCTCTTACTTGTTCAAAGCAAACTCCAAGACAAAACCTGCAGCACTTCCTCAAACTTCAACCAAAACCTATTTGATCACAATTAAACTTAGATTAATTGATGATTACAAGCCTCTAAACCAAAAGAACTACGAATCAAACCGAACGAAACCTTGAAACAAGATCATCTCTTGATGAAACCAAGATTAGGACTAAATTCTTACCTTCTCAAAACTCTTCCGCTGATTCTTCCGCTGATTCTATCCCTCTAAACGATTCTGAAATCCGTTGAATAACTTGTGAGAAATCGAAGAAAGTCTATTTGACCTTTTCGGTTTGCTCTCAACGTTGTGTTGAGTTTGAACGTGAATTTTCTGATTAGAATTTTGTAACTTCTGACTTAATGGGGAGTTAATTCCCCAAATATAACCTCCATTAATCTTTATTGCCACAATTCCCTTTATTTCCATTAATTGCAACTTAAACCCCACTTAAATATATATATGTATTTCGAATATACATACATATAATACACTTAAATCCATAAATTAAATAAACATAATATACCGAACTTTACAAATTGACACGTCTGTCCTTTTCCAAAGTTCGGGATATTACAGTCTCATAATATAAGTTTATTTAAAGTATCAATATAGAGTATTTATTACTCCATCCGTCTCGATTTGGTTAAGATTTTTTGGAACTCATAAATTTAAGGGAATTATATTGTCTAGTTATTAAAAACATGACTAATTTACAATTACATTCATTTTATATTGGTTTTATATTATTAATAAATTCTAATCTGTCAGCATTTTAGACATTTAAGAATCAAAGCAATTTTAAGTCTAAATATTAGTTATGAGACTTTATTTGGGACATCTATAAATGGAATAAGTCTCAAACAAATTGGGACGGAGATAGTACTATACTTTTTTCATTTTACTTGAATTTATTATCTATCCACATACTTTATAATTATTATATCCATGAGAATAAAATGTATTCTTAACGTACTATTTAATTTATGATATTTAACAATTTTAATTCATATAAAAAAACCTCTAAATGAATTTATATTTTGACAAAAAAAAAGGGGAGGGGGGGGGGGGGGGGGGGGGGGGAATGGGCCAGAAAGATAAAAAAAAATCATAAATTGGTCGAGAAGGACGTTACTCCATGTTATGTGATTATAAATGACAAATTTATAATAAATGGACAAGAATACATTTTTTTACACATTGAACACGTAATAACGCTAGATAAAGTGTAGTAACAACCAAGAAACAAGTAGTAACAGCCCATAAAATGTCGTAACATCCAATGAAAAGTAATAACAGTCTAAAAACAAGTAATAACAGTCCCGTAAAATATCGTAACATCCAATGAAAAAATAGCACAGTCTAAAAACAAATAGTAACAGCCCCATAAAATATAGTAACGGGCAATAAACAAGTAGTAACAACCCATAAAATAGATACAATTACATCAAAAAAATATAGTGCCGTTAAAATATTAATAGTAACAACCCTAAATCCAAAACTTTTTCAAAAAAAAAAAAAAAACTACATCCTGCTTCTCCGCGTTCAAATCCGATCGTTCAGCTCCGGCGTCACAGCCGTCACCCCTCTTTCTCCTCCCCAAACCTTAATCCCCAAATCGTTCAATCTGCTCCAATCGTTCAATCGTTCTTGGCCGGAAAATGCGTAAATTGGCCGGAAATTGGACTCGGTTGGACAGTGGACGGAGCAGTGAAGCAGTAGCCGGATTTGATCGGATTTTCGATCGGATTTTTGCTGTTGAAGGACAGATCAAATCGTTACTGTTGAAGGACGGATCAAATCGTTGGAGAACAGAGTTGCTGCGGTGGTGTTACCTCGAATTGGAGTGGCGTTGATGTTCCACGGCCACTGCTAATCGGAACACCGTCGTAGCTGTTAATGGAACGATTGTTGCAAAAAAATTACGCTGGTGTTGCTGCGAATGGAACGAAGAAGAAAGGAAAAAAAAAAAGGGGGGGGGGGGGGGGGGGGGAATTCATATTTGTTTATGAAAATAAATAAAAAAGGTAGTGTTGAAAGTTTATATTGTTTTTGTCCTGATTAATTTTCAGTTTCTTTCAATCCTGATTAATTAGTAAATATGTCGTTCCTGCCAAAAACCTAAAAATATATATCCTTATATATAATAAAGGAACAAGGGGCGCTTTCCTTGTTGCCTTTGGTGCTGCCACGTGTCACTACGTGATTGGCCCATACAGTTTTGCATTTTTTTTTAAATACCCTTTTTGCTTTTGTTATATCTTTGGGCTTATAGCAACGTTTGTGCACTTTTTTTTTATTTTTATCACATCACGGTTTTTCTCTTCTTACTATGCGCGTTTCATTCAATAATATTATGTGATTACTTACAAAAAAAATAATATTATATTATTATTATTCTATGGAATATTGTAATATAATTATTGTTATAAGTCGTTAAACTTTTGTTATCACCCGGACAAAATAACTGGTATTTTACTACTATGTTGGTGTTTTTCGATTTCTTTTTTTGTTTTAAACTTAGTTTTTTCCGTTTTTTTTTCCGTAGTCTTTTAAAGGAACAAGGAGCGCTTTCCATGTTGCCTTTGGTGCTGCCACGTGTCACTACGTGATTGGCCCATACAGTTTTGCCTTTTTTTTAAAAAAAATACCCTTTTTGCTTTTGTTATATCTTTGGGCTTATAGCAACGTTTGTGCGCTTTTACTTTTTATTTTTATTTTTATCACATCACGGTTTTTCTCTTCTTACTATGCGCGTTTCATTCAATAATATTATGTTATTACTTACAAAAAAAATAATATTATATTATATATAAGGAACAAGGGGCGCTTTCCTTGTTGCCTTCGGTGCTGCCATGTGTCACTACGTGATTGGCCCATACAGTTTTGCCTTTTTTTTTTTTTAAAAATACCCTTTTTGCTTTTGTTACATCTTTGGGCTAATAGCAACGTTTGTGCGTTTTTTTTTGTTTTTTTTATTTTTATCACATCAAGGTTTTTCTCTTCTTACTATGCGCGTTTCATTCAATAATATTATGTTATTACTTACAAAAAAAAATAATATTATATTATTATTATTCTATGGAATATTGTAATATAATTATTGTTATAAGTCGTTAAACTTTTGTTATCATCCGGACATAATAGCTGGTATTTTACTACTATGTCGGTGTTATTTGATTTCTTTTTTTGTTTTAAACTTAGTTTTTTCCGTTTTTTTTCCGTAGTCTTTTGATGGAACAAGGGGCGCTTTCCTTGTTGCCTTGGGTGCTGCCACGTGTCACTACGTGATTGGCCCATACAGTTTTACCTTTTTTTTAAAAAAATACCCTTTTTGCTTTTGTTATATCTTTGGGCTTATAGCAACGTTTGTGCGTTTTTTATTTTATTTTATCACATCACGGTTTTTCTCTTCTTACTATGCGCGTTTCATTCAATAATATTATGTTATTACTTACAAAAAAAATAATATTGTATTATTATTATTCTATGGAATATTGTAATATAATTATTGTTATAAATCGTTAAACATTTGTTATCACCCGGACATAATAACTGGTATTTTACTACTATGTTGGTGTTTTTTCGATTTCTTTTTTTGTTTTAAACTTAGTTTTTTCCTTTTTTTTTCGTAGTCTTTTGAAATCGTTTTTACGTACAGTTTGTTTCTTAGGAACATCGGGTTTCGTATTTTCGTTTGATATCACTTTGAATTTAACTTTATATATGTTTGACTATAACGCCGGTATTGTGTTTCTTATTTTGCTTTTAGTTTGTTTTTTGTGCTCCTCTTTCATAATCTTTTCAAATCGTTTTTCATGTACGTTTCGTTTCTTTATCACTTCGTGTTTTATGTATTCGTTTCGTAATTCTTTCAAATTTGCCCTTGTTTGTGTATGTTCCGGTCACAATTATATTGTGCTTGAAAAATGTTATTTATAATTTTATGTATGTATGTTTTTTAGTTGTGTTTTTATCGTTACTTTTAATTGTTGATTCTTATATTTTATGTGTCGTATTTTCCGCGTTTGTTTAAATGTCTTCGATATGTCGTATGTCGGTATATTATTTAACTCTTTTTGTTGTTTTATATCGAACTTTCCATTATACTTTTTTAAATATTAAGTGTCTTCGAACTCTCGTTTGTTGGGTGTAACTCTATTAATCAATCGCTGTTGTATAGTTTTATAAAGAAGTCGGTGGACAAACTTCCCGGACGTCGTTTACGGGAACAAATCTAATTATTAAAACCGAAAGATTCGACTATAGTTTTTTTTTTATAGGTTATGCGATTGCGTACAAGTTTGACACAAGTTAGTTTAATAACTACCAAAATAATTATTAAATTGTTTCTTAGACTTTGTTAATGTTAATAGTAGTTATTAGATATAGATACACCACTTACATATAGTGACATGTACATAGTTTTATTATAATTACTACTACTTTTATATAAGATACTATATGTAATGTAATAATATAATTTACATAAGTGCAATAAAAATAAGTGTTACTTTATTGGGAAGTGGTGTGTGAGGGGTGGGCTTACAATATCAAACGTGGGATGAGGGGGGGGGGGGGGGGTTTGAATTCATATCATTGTATTTAAGCTAAATAAACACTACCCCTTCATTTAACAACCCACACAATACCCCTTCGATTTCCAACCCAGTACCCACTCCACTTGATAGATTCCAATCTGGAATTGGCATGATAGATACCCACCAACATGATAGATACCAATCTGAAATGGGCGTACGCACCGCGCATTATGTACGGTGTAACGATATATATATATATATATATATATATATATATATATATATATATATATATATATATATTTTTTTTTTGGACCGAGCAGTACGTTACTGTACGTAGCATGTGAATTAAACAAACTTTACTTTCCAAGTATGTAAACTTTCCCATTACAGCTGTAATAATTTTTTTTTAGAATGTCTTTATATTGTATAACATGGCAAAAAGCCTTCTAAAAGAAAAGTATACGTGGCAAAAAAAGTGTACACACCACACATGGCTGACTGTACATCTGATACTGTACCAGCAGAATAAAAAGACACAGAAATTATGAACTTGATGTTAACTGATCTCCGATTTGGACTGTGCCGTCCGTCGGGAGATTATTGTGTGGTATCTCCATACGGTGCGGAGACATCGCGTGGCAACTCCCACACCACACAGTTTTATTCTGTATTTAAACTGTATGGTTCTGATCGTTTCTTTCATCACTTCACCCTTAAATTCTCTCACCACACAATAACTTCCCCCGTCCGGAAGCTCGATTTGTCGTTCGTGTTACAGAATTGCTACTGACACAATAATAATGTAACGTCGCATAATAAAAAGTAATAGAATGTTCAACCTCAGATAAGTTTGAGACATAAATGACTTGTGAACACGAGTTATTCATTCTAAACCAAACGATCGAGGGCGACGGTCTAAACACTTGCCCATGGAACAAAATCTCTAATAGCGAACAATATTGTTCACAAAATAAACACATTTGATTTGTAAGCTCTTGTTTGTTTGTTTGTTTTTTTTTTTTTTTTTTTTTTTTTTGTTGGTTGAGAAATTTGTTTGTTTTGTTTAAGTCAGCAAACTGAACTCAAACACATAATCAAGCTTAAATATTTAAAGGGAAATTTGAAAAAATATGCTTAAAAAGACAAATATTTATGTGGTATGCCTCAAAAGATAACATTTAGAAAATATGCTTGTAAAGCAATTCGTATACGTAGCTATTACGTAGCAATTCGGTAGCGAATACGCAACGAAATGCTTTTCAGATATATTTTCCAAATGTTATTATTTTAAAGCATATCACACAAATATTTATCTTTTTAAGCATATTTTTTCAAGTTTCCCATATTTAAACGAATGACACGATGCTATGATGCTACGAAATTGAAACATCATACATAATATTGCAGATGAATCCATATGAATATCAATTGAATAAAGGGTCGTCAATAATATTAAAAAAATTAACAAAAGGATAACCAAATATTTTTCACTCTGTCATAATTTTGGACTCATTGATCATTATGTAGCCCCATCATAATCAATGATGTAAATATATGATAACGTCGAAATTATCACGGTGTAAATAACGGTGGTTTGTGGTGGATATCTGGCGGTGTATTTGTGTAAAATTAAGCCGGTGGTGCACGGCGGTGATGAAGGATTCACGGTGGTGGAGAACAATAAAAGTGGAGGAGCTTTTCTAGAGAGAAATTGGCAGCATGTGCCTACTTTTCATAAATTGTGTATATCTTTCTATGTTACATTGAGACTCTATATAGGCAAGTTACTGATTAGGATTTAGTTAATGACAATAAGAGCAAATTAAGTACAATATGACACTAATTAAACTAGCGACCATCCATGGGACCGATGCAGGGCGGATCCAAACACTTAGCTGTTTCTTGTGCATGTCTTGTCTCTGTCTTGTTATCCTCGTAGCATCCTCATCTTCGTATGCGGGCTCGTTCTTTTGGAGGACTTGCTAGCCTGGGGAATAGGCGGGCTGGCCCCCGAGACTTTCCTTGGGCCCACAGAGGGCGGTAGGAAGGCTCGCGGTCCCACACTGGCTTATAAGTGTGGAATATGCGGGCTGGAGGCCTCGTCCACTACTTTGGTTGCCGGACAGACCCGAAAAAGGATCCGCAGGCCGGATCACGGTTTACGCATATAAATATATCACGTTGTGTGTCATAACTGTTCTGATTGTAGTATCACTATGCCAAAAATCAACTATAAACAATATTCTAAACAAAAACTAATTGCTTATCTCTTTTGACAACTTCCGTTGACACTTATTAAGGGACTAAATTACAATTTTGGTCCTCTAACTAGACACGTTTTTCGATTTTGGTCCTGGTTTTTCTCCGGCGACAATTTTAGTCCTGTAAGTGGTTTTTTTTTTGCAAAAATAATCCTGAACGCCGGAAAGACCACTTACAGGACTAAAATTGGTCTTTTCCGGCGACAATTTTGTTTTTGTTTTTTAACTGTCTCATTTGAAGAAAAATAATTGACCATGTTAATCCAAAAAATGACTAACATTAAGCTAAAAAGTGATCATGTTTATCTAAAAAATGACAGTTGTTTTTTCTGCAAATGTGACAGTTAAAAAAACGAAGGGATTAATATACTACATCCGCCTCAAAATATAAATTCGTTTAGCTTTTTGAATTTGTCTCATGATATAAGTCAATTAGAATATATATCAGTGGAGCATTTATAACAGTTGTCTTCCTTTTACCTGTAATTATTTTACGTTCGCTTACTTTACAACTATTACATTAACAATAGTCAAATGATAATCTAGTCTATTACCATCGAAATTAATAATACTTAACCACTTTCTTAATTCGCGCGTAAATATCGATCTAAACGGACGTAAATTTTTAGGACGGAGGTAGTATGTACTAAATATTCTCTCCGTTCCAAAATAACCGAGGCATTTGCCGAAAATTTTTGCTTCAAAATAACCGAGACATAACATTTCCAATACATAATTTAATGCACTTTTCCTTTTTTACTCATGTTTTTATTGTTTCCATACACCGTCATAAATGCACCAGTATTATTTACTTCATTTCTCATAAGAGTATTCTAGTTTTTATCTAATCAAAATCAAAAAAATTAATTACTTTTTTAATATACGTGTTTTTTGCAACTGACTCACTTATAGTAGAACGGAGGGAATATTTAATTCCCCTAATATTTTTAGTTGTCTTTTTTAAATTTTCATTATCCCCTTACCAAAAATCCGCTGCTAATATACATGTAAAAATCACTCGTGTTTTGATGTTGCGTTGAACACCAGATTTGCGGTAACAGTGTTTATCTTGAGGATATAAGGCTTTATATGTATGATTTCTCCGGAGAGAGCTCGGTGGTGAGCAAGAACAAGGTTGCCGGATAAGTGTTTGGTGAAGAACAATCGAATGAGTCGAAAAATTGGCAGAGTGTATCTGCTTGTATTAGTTCTTGGATTCTTTCTATTACATTGTGATCCCATATTTATAGGCTAAGACTATGTCGGTTTACTGTTCATGACAAGACAATTAAGAATACATAATTAAAGATAATTATGCATGCAATACAAGTGGCCTAGCCAGCTGTCAAAGTGGCCAGCTGGAGTGATAAGTATGGCGAGCAGCGAACAACGGACTCGTATATGCCTTGTCTTGAAATCAGCTTGACCATATGGGTAGAAATCATACGGAGAGGAGGAGTCCGACTTATGACCAGCGGACAAGATCCGGCTTGCTGTTGGCAGATAGGACCCGCTTTACGAACGGCGGGTAGGATCCGGCTTATGAGTGCGGATAGAGGGGAAAGAGGCCTCATATCTTCGTTATTGGGCCATGATAGTAGGCCCAATCCAGATGAACAGGGCCCCATTCTGGTTCGGGTATATCAATGGCCCCCTACTCTGTGCTTGGCGTGTCCGCCGAGGCAGAGAGTAAAATCTTTGAAGAAGAAATTGAGAGCCGCACCCTTGTATTGTCGTTCGTGACAGAGGTGTGCCGATAATGTGCTATCGGGCTTGAACTAGTGTTGGTGAAAACCACCAGTTATATGATATGCATTTGTAGCGGACAGGCTTGCTGCCGATAATGTTCTATCGGGCTTTGAATCAGTGTTTGTATCGCGTAGCGAATTACAGATTATATGCTGAGCTTTGTAGCGGACAGGCTTAATCGCCGACAACGCTCTGTCGGACTTAGTCACCGATAACGCTCTATCGGGGTGGATTGTCGAATAGGCCCCTGCGGGCATTGATAGATGTTGGCCGCTTGAAGGAATAATTGTAGACCGTGATAATCTGAGGCGGGGATGTGAACGGTTGGAGATGACAAACTGATGTATTGGTTCACAAAACGTCACGTCAGTCACATGCACTGACACGATGCTTGAACTGAACCGCCCTTCGCTCTGATTGGCTGAGGAGAATCGGTAACCGTTCCCAGTCATTATGACATTTGAATTTCAAAATTCCAAACGTCGTTTCCCTCCCGATCTCTGCCTATAAATAGAGGCTTCCATCCCCACTCTTCCACTTTTCTTTTTCTGCAAACTTCCTCCGGTGATAGCGATTGAGGATTCCGGCAAGTGCAAGCAAGCTCCGGCAAGCGTATTCTCAGACAGAATCAACATCCCCACTTTTCTTCTCATTAATCAGGTATGAATTTGCACATTCCCCTTGTCTTTTGATTCGACTTCACCTCTATTTCATCTGTTTCTCTTGCTTGAAGATCATATTGTTGTGAATTCGTATTTGTTAATGTTTGGTTTCTTAGATGAACACCATAAATTCGCCATTTACGTTTCCCTGTGTTTTACGCCTCTTTTTCCCCAGAAACACCTTTGTGAATACAAGCTTTGATTGTTGTTTTTTGGCAATACCTGAATGTTTGCGTTGGTTTGGGGTTTTTCTGGGTTATATTGGGGGTTTTTCCTGGGTTTGTTCTTGCTAAGAAAGATGAAGGGGCGAGGTGTCGGGGTGTGATTGCTTTCACCTCGGCCCGATTTCCATATCCGGGTGATTTAACTGATCCACCTTGCCCTTTTTCTTTTCCAGAATGTCTTCAAAGCGTACCTTATCTTAATCGGACGAAGAGGGTCGGGCCGCTGCGGGTTACGGCTCAGAGGAGGTTAGCATGGAAGATGCTAGCTCCAGTGATGAGGAGATTATCGAAGAAGAGCAAGGGCCGATAAACGTCGATTCCGACCAGGAGGATGAGGAAGTCGCGGTGATTGGCGAGGGTACCACTGGGGGTGAGGTTGATGATGACGATCAGACGGCGCTGAGCAATCTCATTAATCGGATGGAAAAAGTCATAACCCCTGGAGCTGCTAAACGCAGCGCTATGATCAAGGAAGCCGTGGAAGCCGCAGAGGCATCCGAGAGGCCCAAGAAGTCTCATAAGGTCGTAGTTTCCAAGAGAAAAGCCGTATCGGATGAACTCGGAAAAAAGAAGAGGCCGCCAAAGAAGAGGTCTGTTGCCGTAGAAAGGGAGCTCGCAAAGCGGAAGCGAGCAAATAGCGATCTCATGATCAGATGGAGGGAATTTCAAGATCGTGAGGATTATACCTTAGCACTAGGTGCGTATGATATTCCAGCGGATTATCGCTTCAATGTATCGTGGACTTGTGGTCGGGAAGACGAAGATTATCTGTGGTTGCATTACGACCATCTCGTTGCCGGACTCAGACCTCTCTTTGAACCATTTTTGTTAAGTTCATGGATGAACTGAAGGTGATGCCCTGCGACCTCAGCCTGGGGGTAGTCCGGGTGGTTATGTCCTTCATTATAATCAGCAGATTAAACGGGGGCGAACCATCGATGGCAGCGCTGCTGTATTTTTATGGTTTTTCCCGGAAAGGCGGTGCCGGTCAGATTCAGCCGCGTAGTAGGTCAAGTAGTGGCAGGCCCCGGTTACTATTTAACCTTCCCAACAAGGTGGCGGACTGGGATAAAAGATGCATGAAGGTAGAATCCCGGATAGGATGGCCGTTTGAGAAACTCCCGGTGAATTCTGTTAAGACCGACCACCTGAAGAACATTAAAACCCAATTTGATGATGATGGGTTTATAGCCAATTTGAAAGATGACCTCGGATATACCCGCAAAGGTGAAGAACAAGCCCGCACGTTCAACTGGAGGCTGTTACTAGATGTTAGTCAGCCTTATCTTAGACAGGCCGGGCTTTCTGGAGCCGGTGTTGGCGAGCCCTTAGTGGTAGTTGATCCGTTGCCGACCGACCCAAATTGGTACGGGGAGTGTCATCATGGCAGGCGCATGCCTTCTCAATGCATTATCTGTGGCGGCAACCCCTCTATGCGGGCACCGAATAGGATTTTCACTTGTATTCTTTTTGATATTTTTATAGCCTGTTTCATTTCACTTTTCTTCATGTTATTTTTTAGGTTGCTAATAAGTGTTGTTCTCCGTAGGTACCATGGATGCTCTCGATCAATGCAGCCAGCTGACCCGAAAGAAGACTACTGGCGAGGTGAAGAGAGCCGGTGAACTGAAGGGGATTAAGACCCCGCTGCCTATGGTCGATATAAGGAAAGGGGCGGTTGGAGCCTCTGGATCTCAAGTCGGGAAGTCAACCTAGATGCCAGTTAAACAAGCAGGGGATAGAGCCGCGGTGGGCAAAACCCTCAAGCAAACCACCCTGACAAAGCCGCCGGCCGGCGATAAGAAAAAGAGAGCTGTTGTCGAAGAGACTGATCCTGCAGGAGGTGGTGGTGGCGAGCAGGATGTTCCCCCACCCATAAAATCCAGAATCGATGAATCACAGAGGAAAGAGGCTGCTGATAAAGCCAAACCCTCTAACAAAGGCAAATCTGTGGCCGATGAGTCATTCTCTGTAGGGGCCAGGTCGATGATACCCTTTGCCGGGGTACCTGTTGGGCCCGCGGGAAATCCCGCGGTATGGTTAGATAAGGATTTCATGCGCCAAGGTACCATTGACTTACCCAAGGCCAAGATGATTTCGAGGGGCATTTCTGATGTAGCCCTGCTGAGGTATTTGAGGTGGAGTCTCCCTAACCCTGTCCAACTGGAAATCGTCCGCGGGATCGCTGATAGGATCGTCCTGGCCGATCAAGCCGATCCTCGCATGACCTTCCTCCAAAACATAGATGATATGTAGGGTTTATACGGCGCCACGGTGAGCATGGTAAACAACCTTCATTCCTTTTCCGTTTTCTTCATTTATTTTATCTTTGAAGTCAAGTCTGATCTCGCTGACAACCTTCTTTTCAGGTGGGTACGGGTTTGGCTCAGTTCATAAACGATTATACGAACACTATATCGTTAAGTGCTGATGCTACCAAGGAGCTGATCACCACCAAGAAAACTCTCAAGGCCACTAACGAGGTCGCGACTGGTTTGCATGGCAGTTTGAGTGCGGCTGAGACTGAAAACAAGAAATTGAGACTGCAGCTTGCCGAGGCTTAAAAGAAATCTGAGCGTCTGGAAAAGCTTAACGCTGAACTCGCGGAACAAGATAGGTCCGCTGCCCGATCCATGAAATAAATGAAGCTAAGAGTAACAGAGGCTCAGGCCCATTGGGAAGCCGAGCAAAAGGTAAGCGAGGATTTGAGGAAACAGCTGGCGGATCAGAGTTCCAGTGTCCAAGATCAGATTGAGGCCGCTAGCAAGGCTGCTGCTGGAGAGAATTTCCTGTTGGGATATGACCAAGGGTTTTATCATATCGCCAGGTGCATTTGGGCTCGCGGCGGCGACACTCCGGACATCGAAACCATGCAAGACTGGATTCTCACCCATCCCTTTCCTGATCATCTAAGGGATTTTCACACGCATATACCCTTCTCCGGCATAGAGCTACAATGATACATCCCTAAGTATGCTCCGGATTGGGAGGTGCCGCAGTGGTAGAAGAGAATCTAAGGGAGCTTGTTCGCCGAGAAACCCAGGCGAACACCACAACTGAGGGAGAGGGTGAGCAGGATGGAGAAGAGGCCGAGCAGAGAGGTGAAGAAAATATAGAGCCTACCGAGTCTGAGAAGAATGCCGACCAAATGCTGCACCACTCCCTCCGCGAAGAGAATGTTCATAATGAAGAAATGCGGCCTGAAGACTCTTAGATTTGTGCTCCCTGTTCTGTAAAAAAACTATTTTGATTTTGCGTATGTGTAACTCTCTTTATTTCCGCACTTTATTTTTGTAATAACCTTTCTGAATGAAGTCTGCTTTTTGTTCGCCTGATGTATGCTTATTTTTTGCTCGAATTTATCGCATAAATTGAGTCCGATTATAGTAGCATCCGGCCCCTTGTTTTAGATAAGATTCCAAGTTGGTTCCGATCGTACTCAATTTCAAGATATGCCCGCCTTGAATCTTATCTAAAATAACTGCTCGATTGAAAATATGAAACTTCAAGTCCGCAACTCTAGAATCTGATCTCAGATAATTGCTCGCCGAGGCAACTTGAATTTTCTAAAGGGTGGCCCCCTATTTGAGATGAGATTCGGAGTTGAGCACGATACGATCTCTGACAAATCTATTTGCTCGGGGTTGTTTTAATTTTTTCTGCATATGGCCTCCATTTTTGACAAAGGTTGAGGTTAGGTCGAGCCTTTGTTGAAAATTTTCGAAAAATTTGCCCTTTATCATCATACCAGGCCTGCTGACGCATACAATAATATGCATTTTAAAAGAGAAATGTAAAATCGGGCCTTATTAATTTCGACCCATCCCGCTAGATGAGTGAAGATTACAAGTAAGTAAGAAAGCCTAACCACTCACGTCGTAAACGAGAGGATAGCCATAACCCTAACCGATTTATTACATGTAGTACATTTTGAGATTGTCCGCGTGCCACGGTCTATTGAGTTCGAATCCTTACTGATTTCTAAGGACATAAGTTCCTTTTTTGATCTCTTTTGCGACTTGGTAAGGACCTTCCCAATTTGATGTTAGCTTACCCTTATCAGGCTCCATACCCGTGGCCTTTCTGTTTCGAAGAACAAAATCCCCGACCCTAAATGAATGATCGTGAATTCTCTTGTCGTGTTGTTGTTTAGCGAGTTGCTTGTAATTCGTGAGTCGGTAGTACGTCGCTAGCCTTTTCTCTTCCGCTAGATCTAGATCGATCTGTCTGTTTAATAAATTGTCCGTCGGGTCGTGTAAGGCGACCCTGATGCTGGGTAGGGCCATTTCGACAGGAGTCATGGCCTCTGATCCATAAGTAAGAGCAAAAGGTGTTTCTCCTGTGGGTGTTTTGATAGTAGTATGGAGTGCCCAAAGTATAGCGGGTAGCTCGTCAACCCTCCCTCCTGCTTTTACTTTGTCATCTACGCTCTTCTTGAGCATCTTGATTATTTGTTTGTTGCCGGCCTCAGCTTGGCCGTTTCCTTGAGGATAAGCCACGGATGATTGCCAGTGTTTGACTTTGAATTCCCCGCAAAGATTTGAGAAGTCTTTCCTGAATTGTGGGCCGTGGTCTGATACTACTGCCCGCGGGATACCAAAACGCAAAAAAATCTGATCGTGTAAGAAATAACCCGCAGCCTTCGCGGTTATCTTGACCATAAGCTTGGCTTCGATCCACTTTGTAAAGTAATCCATAGCCACTACGATAACCTTGCACCCGCCTCTTCCTGATGGAAAAGGTCCGATGAGATCAAGTCCCCACATGTCGAAAGGCCAAGGTGCGACAACGATGCTTTGTTCGACAGATGGTATCCGGGGGATGTCTATATGTTTTTGACACTCTGGACATTCTCTGACTAACTTTTCTGAGTCCTTAAGGATCGTTGGCCAGTAATACCCAACGGTTATAACCTTCTGGGCCAAGGAGCGACTAGCGGGATGGCCCAATTATCTTGCTTTCTTCTTCTCAAACACATCGTAGTAGAGGTTTTGTTGCGGATCTCCTGTAGAGTATTCCGTTGTTTATAATATATCTGGCCGCTCTTTTGATGAACGCGCGAGATTTATCCGCTCCGTCGGGTAAGACGCCTGACTCTATGTAAGCCTGAACCTCATCGATCCAGCATGTAGTCGGCACTGATGCGTCGATTTCCATGATTTGTGTTTCCTCGACAACGGGTACCGCTAGATATTCTATCATTATGGAGGGATCTGCGAGTTCTTCTTTGAGAGATAGCTTTCCATCGTCGAACAATATCACCATATTTCTCGAGAATACCACAATGCGTGTCATAGTCCCCTGAGATTTGGTTGACGATGAGTTGGGAATCACAATAGACTTCAACATTTTCCACGCTTAGTTCCTTTGCTAGTTTGAGCCCGGCTATAACTGCTTTGTATTCGGCTTGATTATTTGTGGCCGGAAACTCGAACCTTAAAGCTTTTTCGATTTCCTCCGTCATTCCGGGTTCCATCAAAATTACTCCGGCCCCATAACCATTTCGATTAGATGCCCCGTCAACATACAACTGCCAACATTGATTTGGCTTACTCCTGACCGTAGCAAGCTCTAGTGGTATCGGCGAACTTGGTTGTGGCGAGCTGAAACTTGTCTCTACAATAAAATCCGGCAGTGTTTGACCTTTGATTGCTTTTCTAGGTTGATATTGTATGTCGAATTCAGTGATTTCGATAGCCCATCGGAGGAGTCGACCAAAAAGATCGGGTTTATGCAGTATTTGGCGTATTGGACTATCCGTTAAGACAATTATTGTGTGCGAAGTAAAGTAGCCCCTGAGTTTGCGGGCAGCGATAACAAGCGAGTAGGCTAATTTTCAACATTAAAATAGCGACTCTCCACCGGACTGAGAGCCTTGCTTACATAATAGACGGGATTTTAGAGGGTTCCGGCCTCCTTGACAAGAACGGCGGCAACAGCCCGGTCCGAAGCCGCCAGGTACAAAAACAAAATATCCTTCTACAGGGTTAACCAAAAGAGGTGGCTTCCCAAGATATTCTTTTAGAGCTTGAAACGCCTGCGAACACTCTGCGCTCCACGAAAAAGTCTTGTCACCTTTGAGAATTTTGAAGAAGGGGAGACACTTTTTCGCTGATTTTGATATGAAGCGACCAAGCGCAATGATGCGGCCATTGAGCCTCTGAACCTCCTTGATGGTCGTGGGCTCCTGCATGTCGAGCAAAGCTTGTATTTTTCGGGATTAGCCTCGATGCCACGACGACTAACCATAAACCCCAGAAACTTGCTTGCCTGGACACCAAAAGTACATTTGGCCGGATTGAGTTTCATTGAGTGTTTTCGGACATTGCTGAAAGTTTCCTGAAGGTCAGCGGCGTGACCGTCCCCAGCGGACTTGACAACCATATCTTCAATGTAAGCTTCCATATTTTTGCCTATTTGCGAACTGAAAACCCTGTTGACCATTCGCTGATATGTTGAACCCGCATTCTTCAACCCGAAGGGCATCATTTCATAGTAGTACAAACCTCCAGCAGCTCTGAAGGCCATTGTTTCTTTGTCGGACTCAGCCATCCTCACTTGATGATACCCCGAATATGCGTCCAAAAAACTAAGAACTTCAAAACCAGAGATGGAATCTACTAACCGATCAATTCGCGGAAGTTGATAAGGATCTTTCGGACAAGATTTGTTAATGTCCGTGAAGTCGACACACATCCTCCACTTTCCATTGTGCTTCTTTACCATAACTACATTTTCTAGCCAAGTAGGATAGGCGAGCTTTTTTATGATCCCTGCTTGCAGGAGTTTCCCGACCTCTACTTTCACCGCTGTCTCCTTTTCAGTCGAAAATTGGCGTGCTCGCTGCTGTACCGGTTTGAAAGTAGAGTCGACGTTGAGATGATGCAGGGCGATGTCGGTTTCAACCCCTCTCATATCTGTTACTACCCAAGAAAATGCATCTAAATTTTTCTTAATAAGTGCGACCAAGGTTTCTCTCTCACAGGGACTCAGCCGAGCTCCTATCTTGATTTTCTGCTCGGGGTATTTATCATTGATAATTACCTCGACCAACTCATCTTCTACGGTAAAGTCGGGCTCATCCCTGACTTGCAAAGTTTCACATTCCACTTTTGCGGGTACAGTCTCCCCCATTACCCCGATCATGTTGATATTTTCCACGTTTTCAGGTTGTCCGATTCGTGCTCTTTTGTTCCCGGTCCCCATTTCCTGTATATATGTGAGGACAACTGCTGGTTCGCTGATCGACGTTCCGATCCTGTCTCCCACATAAAATTTTGCCCGCTGATGCGGGATGGAAGTTACCATTTGAAATTGTTTCAAAGCCGGCATCCCAATTATCATGTTATAATTGGACAGAAGATCGACCACCAAAAACACCACCTTTTCAGTGTGAAAGGGTGCATAATCTCCCATCTGTACATCCTAATCAATGGCCCCTTTGACTTGTATCTTATGGTTAGTGAAACCCTCAAGGGTGCCATTATACGGCCTCAAATTTGAGTCTCCGAACCCCAATTCTTTGAAGCAGTTGTAGTATAAGATGTCGCGGCATGATCCTGTGTCGATCATTACCCTGTTGACGCAAGCCCGATTGATGACTATCGAAATGCATAAACACATATCTTCCGTATTGATCGAAGTTACTAGCTCGCTTCGAGTAAAAGCGAGAGGTTGCTCGTTCCCTCGCAGGACTACATGCTTTTCCACATGCTTGTTAGTGGAGCCGATGCGGCTCTTGATCTGATTGCTACTTGGAGGAGGCTCGGTTATGATTCTGATATTCTTGTCGAACTGGCGAGCTTGTTGATTCCTCCTATCCGGCCCACCGGCATCTAGCTTGTAGTGATCATGGTGTCCGCGAGCAAGTAATTTTTCTATTGCCCTTTTGAATTGAATACACTCATCAGTTGTATGACCCTTATCTCTGTGGTAGCCACAATATTTGGACGCATCGCGGCGTGTATCCGGAACCATAGGGTAAGGCTCGGGTAGTTCATCTCTCACTTCTTTCGGCATCTGAGTATAGGATATTCTGAGTGGCATGAAGTGTTCTTCCTTAAATCTTTCGGGTTTTTTAACATCCCGATCAGTATTCCTGCGGCTATCTCTAGGCGGACTACGCTCAGCCCTCTGTTTGCCTTTATAGGACGAAGACGCTCATTCGTTGCCCGCAGTGGCGATGTGCTTTCTGGTTGAGCTCAACATTTCTTGCAAGTTTGCTGGTGGGTCAAAGCGAAATAAGATTTCAAATACCCGGGTTTCTGTCCCGTTTCAAAACTGCTCATAACGACGTTGTCAGCCAAACCCCTCGTTAGCTCGTACACTTTATAAAACCGCTCATAGTACCTGCGGGTACCCTCATTCTTGCCCTGTCGGACCTCATGCAGGTCGATGTGTGTCTTTTTGGGTCCTCCTACTGATCTAAATTCTGCTATAAATTTGTTGATCAAATCGATCATCCCAAGATAAAATCGAACCCGGAGGAAGACTACGGATCCACGATGCTGCCCTGTCCTGCATCGATCCTACAAAAGCTATGCACCAGGCCTCATCGCTAGATGTACACAAGCTGATTCTGCTTTGAAATGCGGATAGCCAATCCAGAGGATCTGTGGCTCCATGGTAATTAATGAAATTTGGATAGTGAGTTCCCTATCTCGGTGCCGCTTTCAAAATGCTAGGATGAAGTACGCTTGTTCCCCATGTCGAAACAACTTTAACATCCGCAGTACCTTTCTGTAACTCCTCTATCTGCTTTTTCATTCTGCCCATTTCCACCTGGTTTTGGGGGACAGGTGGGAGTGCGACATAGCCTCCTTCAACTTGTGAGTCCCCATGTCCTTCCGTGCGAGTGCGGACCTGTCGAGGATTCCTAGGTCGCCCTGGGGCTGCACCGCGATCGTCGACCATGGGCCCCAGTCGGCTGAGAGCTGATTTCCTATCCTCCCTTGGATGCGAAGTTGCATGGCTGCTTCCCTCTGTTTCTGATCGTTGAGGTTGGACTGTCCTTGGGGGAATGAGAGTGTGCTGCACCTCTGTTGGTCCGGGTTGTGGAGGGTTGAATTTGCGGATAGGTTGGGGTGGTAGTCCCTCCGCAATTAGCAGCGCATTTCCTACTCGTATTTCCTCTACATACTCCATGTGTGCTTGTAGAGCTATCTTACGAGTCTTGTTGTGGGGACTCTCCCCCTGCTGAAATAGCCTCTTGTTCATTATTTGGTAAGATGTTTCCTGCGACGCCCTTCCCAAGGCTCTTTCTGACCGCCGCCTCATGTATCTCCCGGACTCTAGTCCTTTCTCTTATGTATGCTCGCATATCAGGCGTGATGTCTTGCCTGGCATCAGCCCCTGCAGACATTACTTTTCTGCTCGGCTCCCCGCACTGCGTGTTCGCATGCCGCGAGTTACCCTGGTTACCCCCCTTAATCGGAGTGACGGGGTTAAAGTGATTTGAGCCCGCCATTTCTGACTAAGATTTTTGGAGATATTCTAGTAAGATATTTTGGTGAGATATTTTGGCTAGTGGATAGATATTTTTTCCAACTCAAAATATCAGAATGCAGGGGGTGTTTACTGAGGGTTATTTTCCAAGTGGTATTGTCAAGTACTCAGATTCCTTATTACTTGAAGATCTGAAACTGCGAAAAAGGCATATAAACCAACCTGGGTATTAATGATGGACTCGAGTGTGAGTTTTCAAGGAATTTGATGATCTCTGTTCTGCGTATGTTGCTGAGATGAGGAAAGTGGTGATTTCTAGGCTGGATTATCCTAGAAGATCAATGCTTTGGTGACCGGTGGATCAAAGGTGGTGGTATCCTCATCTGAGGCACCGTGGAGTCGTCTTCGCGGTGGAGCAAGTATTCTCCAAGAGCTAAATGATGATGGTTGTTCCCGGTAACGGAGCCAACTGATGTTGCGTTGAACACCGGATTTGCAGTATCAGTGTTTATCTTGAGGATATAAGGCTTTATATGTATGATTTCTCCGGGGAGAGCTCGGTGGTGAGCAAGAACAAGGTTGCCGGATAAGTGTTTGGTGAAGAACAATCGAATGAGTCGACAAATTGGCACAGTGTATCTGCTTGTATTAGTTCTTGGATTCTTTCTATTACATTGCGATCCCAAATTTATAGGCTAAGACTATGTCGGTTTACTGTTCATGACAAGACAATTAAGAATACATAATTAAAGATAATTATGCATGCAATACAAGTGGCCTAGCCAGCTGTCAAAGTGGCCAGCTGGAGTGATAAGTATGACGAGCAGCGAACAGCGGACTCGTATATGCCTTGTCTTGAAATCAGTTGACCATATGGGTAGAAATCACACGGAGAGGAGGAGTCCGACTTATGACCAGCGGACAGGATCCGGCTTGCTGTTGGCGGATAGGACCCGGCTTACGAACGGCGGGTAGGATCCGGCTTATGAGTGCGGATAGAGGGGAAAGAGGCCCCATATCTTCGTTATTGGGCCATGATAGTAGGCCCAATCCAGATGAACAGGACCCCATTCTGGTTCGGGTATATCATGTTTGTTTTGCCAGAGTTTTTTTGGAGGTTTTTTTTACATCACATCATCAATCATTTTTTATAATTCTCTCATCAATCAAATCTTCAACTACAAATAAAAAAATATTAAATCATCTCTCATCATTTCACTTTATCAATTTTATTACCTTTTTTACCATTATTTTATTCATTATTCTACTTTATTTCACAATCATTTCATAATCTTCACAAATTTCAAAAAATATCTTAACTTTCTAATCATTAATTCAATCACTTTATCTAAAAAAACCTCCAAAAAAATTCCAAAAAAAACTCCAACCCAAAACAAACACAACCAGATCTGAGTTTTATAATGCTTGTTAAATACTACTCACTCCGTTTTTATTATCTGTCGCATAAAGAAGATTCATACGGATTAAGAAAGTAATTAATGTGTCTGAAATAGAGTGTGAAATAACAAAATTACCCTTCATTCATTATGCATTGAAAACTGTATCAAAATTTGGATTATTGAAATGAAAGGCAAATGTGGAAAAAAAAAATACATACTGTATTGGTAATGCAAAATGACAAATAAATAAAAAAAACATAACAAATTTTAAAAGTGACAGTTAAAAAAACGGAGATTACATATTATTTTTGGGGGATTTGGGGAGGAGGGCAAGGAAATTTCATCAATTAAAAAGAATGACAGCTTTTTAAAACTTTTGCATGAATGCCAAAACTATTTTATTATTTTTTATAAAAAAACAACACACCTTCTCTCTCATCTATTTTTTTAAACACTCATATCTCTCAATTTAGAACTTCAAATTTGAAAATTATTTCACCAAATTTTTATTTTTCGTGATCTTTATTTTGAGACCACATTCATCATATTCCGACATTATTTCCAAAAATCCGCTTTCGAAATTCACTGCTTTTCGGATTCACTGGGAGATTCACAGTCACTGAATGAATTTCGATAGTTAATCTCACGAAAAACGATGTAACGATATCGATCTCGTTTTTAAAAATGGAGGAAGATAGAG
This sequence comes from Gentiana straminea, assembly GCA_036785695.1. Taxonomy (NCBI): domain Eukaryota; kingdom Viridiplantae; phylum Streptophyta; class Magnoliopsida; order Gentianales; family Gentianaceae; genus Gentiana; species Gentiana straminea. The sequence goes on along the minus strand of JAVUPR010000137.1, from coordinate 8,851,398 downwards.
AAAAAAAATTTAAAAAAATATAGTTTGAAGCAGTCGAAGCCTCCAAGATGTGCGATTGTCTATTTTATTTTTTACTTTTTTTTTCCTTCAAACCATAAAAATTATACAAGTTGTCATTTTTCCTATGAAAAAAATATCAAACTGTCTTGTTACTTAAAAATATTTCAAATGATATCAGATTATCTATATTATTTAGGAGAATTAGATATAAGGACATGTTTTGGATTTTTTTTAGGTAACAGGACAGGCAAAAAAAATTTTATAGACAAATGGACAACTTCTATAATTTTTATGGAGAATTAGGATAATGACAGCTTTTGGAATATTTTTGAGTAATAGGATAGCCACACATTTTTTATTGGGAGAGGACATTTTTTATATTTTTTATAGACTAAATGACAAAACCAAAATAAAAAATAAAAAAATAGGCGTGCCTGTACCGGGAAATTTTTTTTTTCCTTTTTTTCTCTTTCCTCTCCGATTTTCAAACGCTCATATCTTTTGATCTAGATCATCAAACGTGATGAAAATTACACTGAATTTTTTATTTTTTTGACGCTCTTCGTTTTGAAACTTGGTTTGATATAATTACATCATTTTTCATAAAATTCACTGTCGAAAATCACTCAGTGAATCCCGAAAATCAGTGAATACTGACAGTAAATTTCGAACAATAGTGAATTTTGACAGCGGATTTTCTGAAACCATCTCGAAATATATTTAATGTGGTATCAAAATAAAGAGCATGATAAAATAAAAAAATTGGTGAAAGAATTTTCAAATTTGGAGATGTAGATTGAAAGATATGAGTGTTTAAAAAAGATGGATAAAATAGAAAGTGTGTTGATTTTTTTTTTTTGCGGAGAAATGCGGCAGAAAAATAAAAAAAAATAAATAGGTTTGTCTTTTATGTAAAAGTTTCAAAAACATGTATTTCTCCCTAATTGATGAAATATTTGTTTCATTCTCTCTCATTACCCCTAATTTTTATATTCTAAATGACAAAGAAAAAAATTTAAAAAGTTAAAAATTAAAATTAAAAAAAAAAATGCGCACGGCTCTTATGCTCCAGGTTCAGTTTTTTTTTTATTTTATTTTTTCTTTCCTCCACAATTTTCAAACAATCGTATCTTTTGATTTAAAAATCCAAACGCGATAGAAATTTCACTGAATTTTTTATTTTCTGATTCTCTTCGTTTTGAGATTTGGCTCGATATCATTACATCGTTTTTTCAATCGATAGTCAATTTCGACAGCGAATTTTTTGAAATGGCGTCAGAAGGTGAAAGAATTTTCAAATTTAAAATTGTATATTAAGAGATATGAGTGTTTAAAAAAGATCGATGAAAGATAATGTGTGTTGGTATTTTTTTTTAAAAATGCGCCAGAATTTTAAAAAAATTAAAATAAAATAATTTTGTCATTTACACAAAAATTAAAATATTTGTGTCATTCTTCCTTATTCCTCCATATTATTTTTTTGCATGGGAATTGACCATCAATAAGGCTATCTCCAATGGGAGAAACCAAAAGGTTTACAAACCTTTTCTAAAAGGTTTTTCACCGTTGCAGCAAAAGGTTTTTTGAATAGGTTTTTTCCAATAGGTTTGTATTTACAAACCTTTTGCAAAAGGTTTACAAACCTTTTGTAAAGGTTTTTACTATCATGTGAAGGTTTTTATAAAGGTTTACAAATCTTTTGTAAAATGATTATGAACCGATGAAGTGGCAAAATAAAAGGTTTATGATAGTAGATAAAAGGTTTATAAAACGAAAAGGTTTATAACCGATGACGTGGCACAGTCATAAACCTTTTAAAAGGTTTACGACTGGTGATAGACTAAGTAGTAGTCAAGTGGCCCTTCTTTTGAGGTACTGGTACGTTGTACGTAAGGGGAAAAAATGGAAAAAGTACGTTCAGTTCACACCTTAAAAAAAAACATAATTTCGGTAACAATTCAAACTATGAGAGTGAAATTTGTTCTTTGCTATTAAAATAATAATAACCATGGCACCTACCTTTTTGTTCTCTGCATGGAAATTCCGAGTCAGAAAATTTAAGAAGCAGTGGCCCAGGGTCTCTGGAAACCAATTAGGCATAGCATAAAATCTACTCCACTCTCGCACCTCTTCTTTGCCGATGATCTCATCCTTTTTGGGGAAGCATCAGAGGAACAAGCAGGTAATATGGAAACCGTTTTGGCTGACTTCTGCTCCGTCTTAGGACAAAAGATAAGTACGCAGAAATCTTCCTTTCATGTGTCGGATAATGTTAGCACGCAGCTTAGACAATTGATCGGCCAGAAGCTAGGAATAACGCACACGACCGATATGGGTAAATATTTGGGGACACCTCTGATACATTCTCGAGTCAAAAGGACAACCTACGCCTTCCTGGTTGACAAAATGCACAGAAATCTCACCTCTTGGAAGATGAAATCACTCTCGAAAGCAGGTAGATCCATTCTAATTAACACGTCTCTATCGACCCTTCCTTACTATGTGATGCAAACGACAAAACTACCAAAAGGTACTATCGCAGAACTTGATAAACTTTGTCGTCAATTCTTTTGGAATGAGACTGAAGATAGTAGACGTTGGCATTCTATCTATAGGCAAAACATTTGTAAGCCTAAGGATAGTGGCGGGTTGGGGATGAAACGGCTAGAGGAAATGAATTTTGCATTTTTGGGAAAACTAGTCTGGCATATTCTAGTTGATGATACCTCCCCTTGGGTCTCACTTCTGATTGATAAGTACGGGAACCCTTTTGCCAGTCCGAAGGCAGGCTATTCTGCTTTGTGGAAAAATATTTGTCGCACGGCCAAAGTGTGTGATCCAAGTTTTACGGTAGAGAATGACAACATTAAATGGGACCCTTCTAGAGATGGTAAGTATTATGTGCACAGCGCATATCTGCTCCAGCTCGAGAATGAGGATGCCCTTCAGAGCACTTTTGATTGGAACTACATATGGAGCCTTAAGGGGCCATTGAGATACAACCTCTGTTTATGGCAAATTTGCCAAAACTGCCTCCCTGTCAACAACCTTTTGGCACTTCGACACATCTCCAGCAGCTCCGCTTGCCAATTATGCTACCAGCACACGGAGACCCCCATCCATGCCTTACGCGACTGCAGTTGGCCTCGTCGTATTTGGAAACAAGCTCTCCACCCTACCTTTTGGGAGAAATTCTTCTCTGCCTCTGATATTCAAGATTGGGTCCGCGAGAACATCCAGCAAGGTCCCAGAAATCAAGCGTCGGCAAACCTTGGCCTTACCTTTTCCGCGAGATAGTCTATGGGATATGGTTTTGGCGTAACAAAGTCACGCATTCGACAGACTGTGTCCGTCCTCCTATACATGTTTTTCTCTCGAGAGCAGTTACACGTTCGAGGAATCTGAGACTAGCTTGGGCTATAGATCCTGTTTAATTTCCATTCATTTCGCTAATACCTTCCAGTTGTAATGTTTTGGCCTTTTGGCCCAAGTTGATCAATAAAAAGCTCTCTTTAAAATAATAATAATAATAATAATAATAACCATTTATAATAAGATTATTTAAATAAGGAAAAAATAGCAGCGGCAATATAGATTGGACGACGAGCCCCATAAAATCCTTTTTCGTCGATTTATTGTTGCCACAAATGAATGATTTTCTTTTCTCTTTTTGTATTTTGGAAGATTAGTAGTCACAATATATCAATCTAATACTGCAATATATCATTGGTCAATATTAAATTATTACATTCACACAAATGAATAAATAAAGTTGGCCAAAATCTTTTATACTCGAGTTCCCATACACAAATTCAAAAGCTCACATTGTGATTAACTCATTTAATTTGACAATAATATTACTAACAAACCAACTTTGTAGAGCTATTCTTGAGGAGCCCAAGTAAATATCAAAGTTCGAAGTGCCTAAAAAACTATGTCAATTTGGCTTTATTTTTTTAATAAATAGTACATCGTACCGCTTCCGTCCCAAAATATAAGTGATGCTAAAAGTTTTCTCACAGATTAAGAAAGACGGTTGTATATGATAAATTTAAAGGTAAATGTCTAAAATACCCATTGAGAATCATTAATTCAATAATTGATAAGTAATAAAAGGTTGATGGATTCATAATAAATTAGAGTTAAGATAGAGAAAGAGACAATAAATATTACATTAATATTATTGAATAACTTATATTGTGGACAAATCTATAAATAAAAGATGACTAATATATTAGGACGGAGGTAGGATTATATTATTGTTGCTGTAATGTCTTGAGGTGTTAGATTTGGTGAAGCGGAGGCTTTAAAAAGCACCACAGACAATATACCATAGCATCAAATTTTAGGTTTGAGTTTAACTTGCAGAGGTTGAAGGTGGAAAGTCGAATATTAACCATACATTCGATTTTCCAAAAGTCCCAGTGTAATATCTCGAAAATAGATTGAGAGTGATGCATTTAACAATTGTCTATCATAAGCGTTGAAGTGACATAGTGTGACCATATGACACGGGCAGATCCATGAATTTGTTTCAGTGAGGTCAGCGGAATCTAAAACTACATTTCATATCCAAAAAAAATTCAACGGGGTCACCTGAGTCTAAAAATATAAATATAATTCCAAAAAACTATATATAAATATATTTTACAATAAAACCAAATCGTTTTAATTCTAAAGAAATCTCGGATTTCAATAGGTTCACGTGACCCTGCCCTGGAGCAGGTAGATCCGCCCCTGCCATATGATATGTGTATGTCAAGCTAACTGTGAACTATAAATAGTTGATAGAAGCGGCTCCCAGTGGAGGCGCAGGATCCTGCGTAAGGGGACGTTAATACTAGAACTTTTTTGCAATCGTATATTGGTGATTTTTTTCTATCACATTGGATTCGAGGAGAAACACTACTACTAACAAAAAAAAAAAAAAAAAAAAAAAAAAAAAAAAAAAAACTACTCCATATTGCATTATCTAAACATATTAACATACTAGTATTTTTATTTTGAATACTGTTAATGACACCTTATTCAATCTGCCGCTATGGCATCACAACGAAATTCGACCACTTCAGAGCCGAATTTATACATAAAACTCGACTCTGGAAGGGACGAAAATAGATTTCGACCTGTATAAAATCGAAATTTGAATGAAATGTGGTGTCCGAGTAAATCAACCGTGGTGTCAATAAAAATGCCTTTTATTTATTACAAGTAAAATCTTATTCATATTTGTTTAGATGTATCACCTTTGTAATGACAATGTGTTTTTATTTACATGATAAAAGTTTTATGTTAATTTCTCCGGGGGTTATTAATGATAGGGGCGAATAAATATTTTAAGAGGGCAAAAAAATACATAACATATATAGTCGTGTATTTTTTTCGGACCAAGGGGGGGACTGCCCCCCACCCTCCTCCCCTCCCCAAAGACTAGGTCCGCCCCTAGCAGCTCCCGAATATTGCATTCAAATATTACATAATGTCTACATCCAACATCATTTTATGTTTGTACATGTTAGTATTTTTTTAATTTTCCTACAAACAAAAGATGTGTGATGATATGATGTTGATTGTATGTAGTATATATAGATATTTGGATGTAAACATTTCACAAGGAAGTCTCGGGTTTCCCGTTTATGAGCAGTTTCGAAATATTCAAGCCAGGCACATGTGGTATTCTTAACCTAATGATTAAGGCCTCTAACAAGGCTCTGGCTAGAGGCATATGATCAGGGGCGGACGCAGGATCTCGGGTAATGGGGGTAATAAATTTTTTAAAGGTAAATAAAAAATTTAAGGGGGACATATGTATCGTATAAATTTTAGTGTATTTTTTTTGGATTAAGAGGGGGCAGTTCCCCCCGGCCCCCTGGCTGTATGTAGGTCCGCCACTGCATATGATCAACCAGAACAAGAGAGGAGGCTACTATGAAATATTTACTCATGGGTGGGGCTACGTCCTTGTTTCTTATAGGTGGGTTTTTATATCCTGCAATGGGATATGCATATCCGAAATGTATTCTCTCTCAACACGTTCATGCAACTACATCACTGACATGACAACATTTGTCATAAACGTCGATTTCAATCTCTCTAACTGTGTAACCGGTATGCTCCTTATGCCTTCACTCAATATTATAAGAACTACGATCACTTGATCCCTCAAATAGGTACACGTACACACGCAACCGCTTCCATTAACATATTCTTCTTGTGGTAGAGATTATTGTGCAAGTAATTCCACGGCTCAACAACAATACATAAGGCTCAAGATTCATCAAAACGGGTCAAATAAGAGGTGCATGTCTCGGGCCTAAGGGGCCTTCTATTCGCACTTTTTTTTTTGCGGCACCACATTTTGAGTATATTTTTTTTTTCATGAAACTATAAAATTACTTATGGCACCACTTCTGAGGAACGTCACCACATTTTGAGGTTTTTTTTTTTTTGTTTGGTTGAAGGAGGATCTTTATTTATAAACAGATTTGTACATAGTGCTCAATAAACCAAAAAAAAATAATCGCTAAACATTGGAAGCTAGAACTATCAACAGAAAAAATGCTATTTCTGTTTATGTCAGAGGTGTGGTAAAGGAGCTGACCCTATTGGGGGAGAGATAGATGGATGACTAGCATTTATATTTCTTTTTAGTTCTTCTCCGTGCTACCGGGTGATTTGGGATGTATATTCCTTATCGCTATGGGATAAAGCTTACCTCTTGTACCCTACGTCCCGCAATCCTGCGGTTTACATACATGGTTACCAGATACCCACGGAGAAGCACATTATAGTACTTGTATGCTCCTAGCCGGAAGGATGCTCTACGTCCATATGTACTGACGCTCATAAAAAAATTAAGTTTGTCGGGCTAGTCTGAGCTCACGAGCCTTCCGAATCGCTTTGGGTAAAAGCACCTCCACCGGGGGCTTTTTGCTTATTGCTATGTGAAGAACTTCATTGCGCCAAAACCATATGCTCAATATGAGCTCTCTAAAAAAAATCTCCAAAACTCCAAGTTGTCTTTCTTATACATATTCCTGCTAAGGCAAGCGTCAAGCCACGTGGATAGTGGTGAACTCGGTCCAGCAATATGCTGGTGGATTACACTCCTCCACACTCTTTTAACCCATCCACAATCACGCAAGGTGTGAAGGCTCGTCTCGCTGTGGTTTTTTTTTTCATGAAACTACAAAATCACTTATGGCATTACACATGAGGAACGTCACTGCCACCGACGTTACTTACAATTCCACATTCTGCACACACACACACACACAAAACCGTCGGTCAATGATGTTTTGCTTTAATAGTAACGTGAAAAATAATCATATTTTTCAAAGTAAAATTTTGGACACTTGTGATCACGAAAGTAAAAACGGATCCCAATAGAACCCACTGATTTCGGGGATGGTTTCAATACATCATAATTCATATCCAATATCAATCCCAATAGAACCCACCGACTTCGGTGATGGTTTCAATACATCATAATTCATATCCAATATCCAATATCTTTTGAGGCACTTAAAAATTACTTCGAACACCATAATTATTTTTTACGAAAATAACGTCACTGCTACAGACGCTACTTCTTTTCCAAAATTATGTTAGTGCCAATGACCTTATTTTTACAGAACATATGTCACTGTCATCAGTGGCATTCATGACGCCGAAGGTTAAATAAAAAAAAATAAAAAAAATAAATCAAAATTTGTAGTGCCGAAAGTAATGCCGTGGTGCCAATAGAAAACCCGCCTAAACATTATCATTTTAATAAACAATACACATCACATATAATAAACATTTTTACACATATATATAATACACTCATCGCAAGTTGCAAAGGTTTTAAAGTGATGCAAAAAGATATATTATTACAAAATCTTTTTTTTTTTTTAACCTGCTTTACAGTTGCACAAACATTACATAAGTACAACTTTTTCTGTACCAGAAATACAACAAATTATACATTGCAACTTTTGTTTACAATTAATCATTTCTGTCCCCTTCTAAGAAGCTCCAAATCTTGCAATTTTAGTTTCAAAAGTGCATGTTGATTTTGCATCTTTTCAATCATTGTTTCTACAAAATGCAACTCTTCTTTCAGATGTTTAATCTGTTTGTCTATAAATGAAAATTCAGCTTGCCTTTCAATTAGACCGCCGCCGCCGTTGATGCCCGGAAAACCCGGTTGTGAAATCACATGAACTTGTTGTGGTCTGCTTAATAGCACAAGTATACTTATCTGGCAACACAATTAAAAAGAATTAAATTCAATGTTGTAAGATATAGCAAAAAAAACAGCGAACACGAAAAAAATGAGACGAGTGGGTTTTTAATTACCTGCATTATAAGAAGGACCACGGTAAGGCAGATAATCAAAAGAACGGAAACGTTGTTTTGATTTTTCAACTTTGACAAGAATCTAAGCACGGAATCTCGGAATGTATATGCAACCAACGTGGCAGCAGTACAGCTTTCTCGAATAGAATCTATTCTTAGTAAGTTCCTATTGTCAGGAGTTGGTAGGTGTTCTTGAATATCTGAAGTAATGGATTCTTTTGACACTTGTACCGGTTCAACAGTTCGTGTTGATTCCTCCAGACGGATTAGGTTATTTCTGATCATGTTAGAATTGAGAACTGCATCTGCTCAGAGGGAAATGGATATAATTATTAGAAAGACAATAAAATGAAACAGGCATTGATTTTCTAAGACGATTGTTCACTTCGTCAATTCTATGGTCTAGAATCGACTTTTCAAGCTCGATTGTCAATTCTAGGTTTGGTGTGGCGTCACTAACAACGCCTCTCCCCCCAAAAGCAACATGCACCACCAAGTCGCCATTTTTTTTTATTACATTCTACTCCCTCCGTCCCGCAATATAAGTCTTTTTAAGTTTTTTGTGGTGTCCCAAAATATAAGTCCTTCTCATATCCCAATTCTTCACATTAAACTATGCAATACTATAGCCCACTTTCAAAAACCAATACAATATTTTATCTTGAAATTTTAAAAAGCAACTCATTTATTAATTTTCTTAAACTGTGTGTAAAACCTATAAGGACTTATATTACGGGACGGAGGGAGTATGTTTGAATGAACTTACTTTCTTGTATTTCAAGGTTCTTCTGCTTCAACACTTGATGAGCCTAAAAGAAGTCCACGTAGCAAACGGCAGTCAAGTTTCGAATAGTCCAAAAAGAAAAGAAAAGAAAATCCAAAAACCCTTTAAGAAAACTAGTGAGAAAAGAGCATACAAGTTCTATCCAAGCAGCATAAGCATCACGACACTCATCAATGGTGGACTGCACGATCTTTCCTGCATGCATTGAGAGATAATGTGAAATTACAAAAAAAAAAAAACATGAATTTCAAATACCAGTGTTTCCTATTTTAGTTTTGGAGAACATTCAATTTATAGTAAATCAGTTGTACAGCTGTGCCAGTGCCTTTGTCCTCCTACTAATACAGATTAGGGAAGGGCAATGGTGCAAGACTTGATTATAAAATGTCTCATTCAGGAAATTATGGGCCAAAATATTTATTTCTTAATGACTGGTTCAGAACATCAGCCTGAATTCTGACAGGAAGTTAAGAACCGAAACTTGAAAGTAACCTATTACTATTAGCAGAAGTATGTATTTCTGTCTTTGTTGTTGGTAAATTTGTATTTTGTAATTCACCTCCACATAACAGGAAACAGAGCCAACAACATGAGGTTAATATGAAACAGCAATAGGCATACTTGACAAACCTTTAAACATAGTTGACTTCGAAAAGTTCACATTAGTATATACCCTTAAAGTGCAACCAGGATTTGAGTCGTCGCCACCTTCCTCCACATGCCAGAGACCCTGAAAGCAATCATAAGAAATATAACTTCTAAATCCCAAAATACGACACTGTGACCTGTTGATATATACACCCTCCGTTTTTTTTTTAACCGTCACATTTGAAGAAAAAATAACTATCATTTTCTAGATGAACCTGATCACTTTTTAGCTTAAGGTTAGTCATTTTTTGGATGAAGGTCAATTATTTTTTCTCCAAATGTGACAGTTATAAAAAAACGGAGGGAGTATATATATATATATATATATATATATATATATATATATATATATATATATATATATATATATATATATATATAAATTTAACTTCTCCTTCACAGATTAAGCGTTTAGATGAGTTGGAACATAACACGGTATCAGGTCAGGGCCTTGTATTATTCAAAACAATTCCAGTAGGAAAATTGCAGCAGAGATCTCATAATTAATGAAGCAATATCATTTCCAAAATATCATATCCAACGAAAGGGGGATAAGTCATACCTCTACACGAAAGTAATCAGCAAAAGGTACACCAGTTATTTCTTGTGACGTATCAACAACCAAATGACTGGAATAAGAGAAAGAGCGACGCTATTAGTATGGTGACTTAAATGTATTAAACGCAGCTATAGCACCGGTTCAAAATCATTCTCAAGTAAAAGAAACTAAGAAGCTCACGCATCAAGATTCAGTCTGGCTTGTAACATACAAAGAAGTAATATGTAGAATAATATGAAACTATTTCGAGTCAGCTCTCAAATTATTAGTAAGGAAACAGAAACAAAGAAGTAATACAGAAACAGAAAAAATGGTAGTTTCTTTGATGTTCCGGTAAACCCGATATCTTTGAAAAATCAAGAAGCAAGCAGCAGCAAAAGAATAAACAGTACCTGTTCCGGTAAACCCGATATCTTTGAAGTTCGCAACAGCTACCAAATTTAGCACCTATTGCAGATCCAAATCTTCCCAGTTAACTTTTGCATAATCATTATGAATCATAGACATTTTTAATTAGGAATGTAGCATTTACCAAAATAAAGTTTTATTGGGTGCTGAAATGACACATCACGAGTGTGGCCAAATTTCTCATGAGAGGACCACTTACTGCAGCTAAAATCTGGGGAAAAACAAACAATGAAAACTGAGTATAAGGATCATTAGCATGCACTGACAGAAAAGAAAAGTACTTTGGAGATTTGCATAAAGGTGTTCTATTTCACGTATAGCAGCGAAATGACTAGGCATCTTCTAAAACTTGTCCACAGGAACAAAATTTTCCGATGGCCAGCTTAGTGCATCACAGAGGCATTGCAACTTTTCATCCCTAAAATACTATAAAATAATGCATATAGAATCACTTTTCATCCCTAAAATACTATACAATCACTTCATTCAGAAAGCTCTATAAAAGCATCCTCATCTTTATCCTTTTCTTTCTCTTCTTTTTTCCAGAAACGTTAAGAAAAAAAAAACATAGTAAGTACAGCAACTATCCTCTACAAACCGAGGATAACCAACTGAGAAAGGAGTATTCCACTCAAATTCCCGAATAATCGATTCTGCAAAGCGCTTCACAACGACTCGGAACATTCAATGACCTATGAATGTGCCTTAACTTACAACCTTCCACTTCATTAACATCAACATCTGTACCCCTATCCCTATCTCTATCCCTACAATATTTAATCATTTAAATATGTTCAGTCACAAATATAGGGACTCTAGCAGGTTCCAAAAAAATTTAGGGGCGGGGGGATGCTGCTGGAGCTGGTGTTTTTGGGTTACACAAAATTTTATCCCCATTTTAGGAATAGGGGTTCATTTAGAGACTGCGCTATAAATGCTCTTAGGATAGGTACTGTTAACAGCTTGCAATAATGATGACAACTTCAAGAACCATGTTTAAAAAGTCAGTTACATTAATTTAACATGTATTTTGAAACTTACCTTTATCACCACATTTTTTATGAAAATCCTCCTGAAAATCAACAGTGCTATCTGAAAAAAGGTACTGGAAGAAATCCTCCACCTTCACCTGTAACAATTTTAGATGTAAAGCATTTAAATGCTGATACGTAGATTCTTGCAGTACTCAGAATCAAATAATCCAGATCTATAGTGTTTCTCAAAAGATAGTCATAGTACCAGAAACTTCGATTCTGCGACCTTTGTGTAGCCCTCAGGGACTGCATGCGGATATAATGTCAGATGAATAACAAGAACAAAGGTGTTATGAAAGTAGAAGGAAGGAAATTATTTTATTATTTCTTAGACGAAGTATTTTACAATGATAGGAGACTTGATTTAAATAGGTAGAGGACCTAGAGCCTTCTCTGAATTGAATTCCTTGATTTTAGGAATCAATTAAGATTGGCTGTTACAATCACAATAATATAAAATCAAGACAGAATATTCTAATAAAGGAAACAGCGGCTACTAGTCCTAACAAACCCTACTGCACTCATTTTAAACAGTAAAAAGACCAAACTGCCCTTTTTCTCAACACTCCCCCTCAAGATTCTGCGATCCATATAACACCATTTTCCAGCTTTTCTTTTATGAAATGTTTGTCCACCTCAACATGTTCGTGTATCATTTGCCCTCAGGTTCACTGCATGCGGACATAATGTCAGATGAATAACAAGAACAAAGGTAATATGCATAGGAGACTACAAAAACGTAGAGAAGTGACATAGGCGTCACAAAAGCTACCAGAGGCCATGAATCGATATTTCAAATAACACACACATCATGGACAATTACAAACAAACAAACAAAAAAACCCACCACCCACACAGCATGGAACTATATGCCATTATTTTAGCACCTCATAATGCCCGGCATGCTTAAGACACTCCTTTGGAATAAATTTTGTTAGATCAATATATGATATTTTGGCAGGAAATTATGTTTAGGTTTCTTGTTACCAATGCATTCTCTTTCGGCAATCACTTTTCGTCACCAAGGGTCTTCCCGTATGGACTGAATGTCTCACTGGTTTGCAAGGAAAAGTAGCTGTCGAAGTTTCAAATCAAAATGCAGACATTTTCCATGAGATGAAGCTAGACCAATAATCTTTTACACATATTTGCAAAAGATAGCTACCTCCATGACCACCCCCATGTTTTCGCTGCCTGTGACTTCCTTTTTCACTAGGTAATTTGGTACCTCACATACACTCATAGGAGTTTATGCCCTTATTTGACTGCACTGTAAGGATTATCCTTTGAGGAAGATCAATAACGTTAAATCTAAATAAAAATACGAATCCAATATGATTTCACACATTCTCCTACGATGAGAATTGTGATGGATCTCCATACTCCCTCATTGTGAAAATTCTACATGAATCTCCGATAACCTCAACCCCTACAATAATCATTTGGCCTATGAATGGAGATGCACTGCCTGCTGTCAACAGATTGTATGAACTTCCAAATCAAAGTAGTCTTCTTGAGTCTTGAGTCGACATGGACTGGAATGGACAAGGAGGTGTCATCCAACAAGATGGAACTTTGTTTGCATCCCAATTCAAGTTAAGATAATTAGTGAAGATTTAAGCTCTTCCAATGGCTCAAAAAAGGGTGACTTATTTAAAGATCCTACCACTTGATTCTAGCACTCTACGACAAATGATCTTCACCCCATCAATATAAAAGTGACCATGGTCAAGCTTGCACAAGTATCGTATAATTGATGTGTACAGTATCAGCATCAAAACGCTGTATCTCACATATCTGTTCACTTTGCCATCTACCAATGATTATGTGTCTCCACCTAAGTCGGTTTCCCAAGGCATCATCCTGACTGAAGGGTTATTGCGGTTGAAGATGAAGGCATTAAAGGCTATTCAAATGTTCAGATTGCCCCAGTAGTTGCCAGAGTTATCCTGCGGATATCTCTAGCCAACAATTAAGAAACTGCCAATTAATCAATTGGATATGAGGAACTCATTTTCTTCCAGTGTTCAACAGTAAGAGTTGCATATATAACAAACCATATAGGATGTTGTTCCACAGGAGACTCAAAATGTATGTAAACAGAAAAAATCTTCTAGAATTTTGTAGTTCAAGCGCAAAAGCTGTCTGAAAAGAATAATACCGAAGAGGCAGACAGTGGGGGATAGAGCTCGTAATATAAATAAATAAATAAATAAAATAAAATCTAGAAAGAATAGAGAGATAAATGAAACAAGAAATACCAGGAATCAGGATACAGCAGTAAATTCATCATTTGATCAGTAATTTTCCTGGTTTACTTACTAAAATTTGTCAACACAGCATTTTGTTCGGATACATCAAGATTATCGGTATTAAGTACCAAAAAAACCCAAAAGCACCTTGGTGATTTATCAAAATGTTGTATTTTGCGTCACTAAGTGCATATTATGCTTCTACTACAAGGCTAAAACACTAAAAATCCAAGACAGGAGAAATATCCTATTTTTCAGAAGGAAATTGGCATTTGAACAGGAAAAGTAACAATTCCTCTCAGCAAACTAGACGGAAATAGAAGTATAAGTAAACCTACCTCCTGGTGCATCAGACTCCTCTTCTACCCAGACCAAAGACGTCTCAGGTAAAGAACCACCAGTGGCCTGCACAGTCTCAATGTCCTCAGGTACATTCTCCTCTAGTCCATCTGATGTGGACAACATGTCTATCTCCCCGTCAACCGGGGCGTTATGATCATCTAACGTAGATGACTCTTCAATCCTGCTGTCACAATCAGGAAGCATGTCAAATCAGACCAATCTATCTATAAAGAGAATAGATGGCTTTCCAGCAGACCTTTCTACCAAATCTGGTCTGTCCCCCACTTGGCCAGAGCACACCGCTTTTTCAACTATTACGTTTCCATTCTCCTGGCCGTTTAAAAGAGGTTTTGAATCCTAAAGCCAAGGAAGCCAAAGTTAAAAAAAAGAGTATAAGATTTAAGTTAAATGGCATTAAGTTTCTGAATTGAGGACTTCGACATCTTTTCTAATAATATTTTCACAAATATTCTCTTTATATGTGTAACATCATTGTTGAATTGTTTACAATGTTAATTATCTACCTCCCCACCAACTTAATCTTTTGAGAGATATGGTAATTCAACATGGTACCAGAGCATGAGGTCATAGGTTCAAACCTCTGTGCCAACATTGCCATCCCATTCATGTTGTGCAAGTGTCGGGCCTCTTTGTTAGCCGTATTAAGTGCCCATTGTATGCGTTTGTGTGTATTATTTTAATAGTAAAACAACATTGTTTTAATGGAAACAATGTTGAATTATTATCGTGTATTGTTTTTAATAGTAAAACAAAATTGTTTTAATAGAAACAATGCTGAATTATTATAATGAATATTCCATGTCATCAATTTTAACGGCAAATTAAGTGGCTTATTATGTTTACCAAACTAGGAGGTAATGCATAACCTGCTGATCAGTAATCAACTTAGCATCAGTCCCTTGCTGCAGCCAACCGTCGTATATGATCTTAAAAGCTTCATCGCGTGAGAGAAAAGATGTGAAGAAGTACTGAAAAATTAAATTATCAAACAAACAGACAGATCAGACACTGGAATAAACCCTATACATATCTGAAGGTAAAAACCTGAAACATTCATCCAAGTAACCAGACAAGAAATTTAAGAATGAGGGTACCTTCTTTCCTCCTGCTATTATTTCTATAGCAGTAGGGAATAAGACAGCTGCTTTTGCTCTTTTAACAGATGAAATTTCGTGAAAAGATATTATTTTCTGAAAGAAGAAGCAAAGTCAACACTTCAAATGCAATTTATCCATGTACAAAGCCAGATGTTAATCTAGGAAAAATTAGGACAAAAAAAGGAGATACAAAAAAGTAAATTGGAGATAACCACCAAAGACTATTATGAAATTCTCTACTCAAAACAAGATGCAGTTGATATAAGTTTCGAATTAGGTCTATGAATGACACAAAGAGAACAAAAGAAGGAGGAGAGGGGGAGGGACAAAATAAAAATTGAACTCAGCAGACAAAGGATAATGTGAAATTACAAATCAGCTGTCAGAACTCGTTATATTTTCCATTCTCTGTTCTGTTTCTGTTAACAGGATACTACACAAGATGCATGCTATCCAAAACCAAAGGATCCTAAACTTAAAATTTCTTCTAATTTAAGTAACAGAACAGTCCGGTGACAGGAGGGCATAAGGGACAAGAAGGATAGAACAATGCGCTTACGGAATTTGTCATTCACTAATTATGCAAAGAAATAGAAATTGAGATTATGGCGGACGCAAGATCTCGGGTAAAGGGGGCAATAATTTGTTTCAAGGCAAATAAAAAATTTAAGGGGGGGCAAACTAAACGCATACTACATATATTAGTGTAATTTTCTCGGATCAAGGGGCAGTTGCCCCCCCTTAGTTATATGTATGTCCGCCCCTTGTGAAGCAGCAGCCCAATGTTAAAAAAAAGACGAGCATAAATTTAAAACCAAACCTTAGTCTCAAATCCGAAGAGGTTAGAATAAAAGCAAATGTGATTAGCAAACAGGTACATATGACCCTGCAAGCATAAAAATAGGGCAACGCTCAATTAATGCTATCAATAAACCCCAATAGTCACACAGAGAAAAGGTTACCAAATACAAAATGAAAATTTAACTGATCCTGAACCATAAGACTCTATAGTACCTGAAGAAGAAAATTTTCCTGTAATGCACAGTTAAAATCCTGGACAAGGACCTACAAAGAAGGGCAAAAAAAGGATTAGCTGTTGCAAATATTCGCACATAGTGACCGTTAAAGAAAGAATGGCAATTATGCAGAACATCAGAATTTTGAGTACAAATTAATGAGTGGAAGTTGAACATTGATTAGAAAATAACTTGAAAGGCATAAAATACTACAACAGGAAATAGGAAATACAGAGACACTGCCATTATATGCATTCTTAAGAAAAACTTCAGCAGAAGTGATGGCTTTCAGAAGGCATATCCTACAAGTTTATTTTACAGCACTTGACAGTTAGAACTGCCAAGAGCGGATACCATAGAAATAATACTACAGGCAGAAAAAGCAGCACTGATTGAAAATGCTTGCAGCTAGATGTTGTATGGCCATGTAGATCATTTCATCCTGAACAGTTTTACTTCCTTGATTACGATGTATAAAATCTTTTCGCGTATTTCTGCTACATCTTCCAAGTATGCATGCTGGAAAGCAGAAATGGCCCTGGATTAGAAATATAGTTGAGCAGGCTCAACAGTTAACTCAAAATACCCTGACAGCATTGCTGGAAAGATTAGCTTGTACTGACGCTATGTAGCACAGCTGATATAGCTTTGAAGAGTGCCGTCAAAATGCAGAAAGCTATAGGCAGGTTGTGAACTGGAGTAGGGCAACGTGGTTCACAAAGAAAGTACCAGATATGCTCTAAAGCTTTGGTTAGCCTGTCGGTTTAGGCTATCCACCCAGGATAGATGGCTAAAATGGGGCCTTATCAGCACAACCCTTGATGCAAACTCAAAGTCATTAACTTTTTGCTTGCTAGTACACTAGTAAGTAGGGTACAAGGTCTGAAATACCTATTGTATCCAAAAAATAAATAATATACAAATATAAAAAGAATTGGGCATGGGGGCAGATTTGATGGCTGTTCGGGGACTCACTGGAACTTAAATTTCGAAGGGGATTTCATCCTAGTGTATATGGAGTATGGCAAGAGAGGAAATCCAGATTATACTCACGGCAGGAAAAGATAATCAGCCTAGTGGGGAGGGAGATTCAAAGTTAAAGAAGGTTCTATGTTGGTATTTGGAGAGGAGTAAAGAAGACAGACAAACTGGGAACGTTGTTTATGCAGTTGTTTTGCTCCAAAAATAAATTACAGAGTGCAGGAGTGTCTTTTGACATGTAAATTTGTGAGAACATTTTTGAGTTATAAATGAGCAAGTTGTACAATTTCGCATGACATTAATGAAAGGAATCTGAAACAGAAAATCACACACAACACTGAAGATGTAGAGCCTGGCCATCATCAAGCTTAATTTGGACTGATTTACTCTTATGAAACCAAGTTAACCTAACCCACTAGGTCCTAAAAGGTTATGTTCTTGATGCACCGAGTCAGTAGCAAGTAGGTTACGTTTAATATGAATGCACATAGAGTCAGAAGGACTCGATGCATATATCCTTCTAGCAGTAACGGCTACTAATGCACAACACGCGAAGCCTGTGAGATTTCATCAGTTAGCACTTGGCTGACTAACAAAGAATTCACCTGAACCAGACATTTTAATTTTCATGTGCCATCACCTCTAACATTTTCTCGATGGTTCGAAAAAGAAATCTATTTGGTTTATTCGGTATTGTAAAGCCATAACAACCAAATGGGGTGTATTATCCATGTATTGTTATAAGCAGTAGCCTCAAACACTGAGAGGACTACGACACACGTAAAAGCACGGATATGTCCAAACTTCACTTGTCCATACCAGGATGACTTGTTCCCACCATTAACTCATTAAAAACATAGAAGGCCGTCAAGAACTAGTTTCAAGGCCTATTTAGCGCAAGCAACAAGATAGAAGTCCAGCCGCAAGCAGGAACGCATCCTTCCTATGCAGGGTCCAGGGAAATACCAGACTATTTAAACCTACTACATACATCATTAGCTTATATTTCTACAACCTGCAACTCTTGGTAACATTCAAAAACATAAATTAGCAATCTTTAGTTCACCAAATAGAGAAAAGAAGGAAAGACACTCACTTCGTCAGGAGGGAGACGGAACATTTGCCGATATTCTTCACTTCTCAAATATGTAGGGTCCTGTAACCAACAAACAAACAGAACCCGTTCCACAGCACATTCTGTACTAAGAATCTACATCATTCGCATTCTTAACAACGAAATTATCAATTCCACCACTAAGAGCAATAGCACGAGTTCTCCTAGTAGCCTACAACGCACACAACATAAATGCAATTTTTCCTCAATTCCATGAACCACCACCAATCAGGGGCAAATTACATATAACAATATAATTTAAATCAAAAAAAAAAAAAAAAAAAAAAAAAAAAAAGTCTACTTTAGAACACTAGACACCCTCTCGTACTAACTGCAAACGATCACTGTACAGCTCCTTCTAGTAAATGCTAGACTTAAAACGTCGCATCCTTAATAACGTGCACAAGTGTAAATCTAATAACCAAAAAAAAAAAAAAAAAAAAAAAAAAACAAACATGAACCTGAATTTCTAGTAGTCGAGAATTCGATAGAGAGCGATCATGTGATTCAGCTTGAGAAGACGATGATGAGTCAGAGACAGAAGCATCTGAAGCTCGTTTGGAAGGTGAACGCACCATTAATTGCGACGGCGACGGTGACATCGAGGGTTCCGTCATCCTTTCCGACGCGACTGCGGCCATTATAGCAGAATCGTAAATCGTTAAGCAGAGTGTATACAAAGTAGAATACAAAGAAGTATGAATGAAGAAGAAGAAGAAGAAGGTGGAAACTATATGAATTAATTAGAAGAGAAGGGAAGATGTCGGTTGACTGTGATGGATGAAGAAGGTCGGTAGTTGGAGGGAGGGGAGTAGGCTGAGTTGATTTTGCAAGTAAGTGACACCTGGATCCCTATGTGAAAAAAGAAAAGGACACATTGATTTTATGTAGGACTTTTATTTTTCGTAGTAGGGGTGGCGATTTCGTTGTCGACGTTTTCTTTAGGAGTTGTATTTTCATTTACGGTCCCTCTTGTCTTTGTGTAGGGAAAAAATAGGCCCAAGTCAATGGTTCCTTTTAGGTATCGAAATATGTTTTTAATACCATTCCAATGACGCCGCGTTGGCGCGGAGCCGAATCTAGCTAACAAGTTCACCGAGAATGCAATATCTCGGTCGAGTACATTGAGCTAAATACAATAATGCGCCTATTGCACTTAAGTAGGGAATTTCGGCTCCCAATAGCTCTTCGTCATCTTCCTTTGGACGAAATGGATCTTTCTTTATGTCCAAACTTCGACCGATCATGGGAGTGCTAACAGGGTGCACTTTGTCCATATTAAATCGCCTGAGCATCTTTTGGACATATGCAGATTGGTGGATAAGTATTCCACAAGCTCGGTGTTCTAGTTCAAGGCCTAGACAAAACCGAGTTTTCCCAAGATCTTTCATCTCAAATTCGGATTTCAAATAGCTCGCGGTTTCTCTTATTTCATTAAGAGTACCTATTATGTTCATATCATCGACATATACCGCTACAATTGCAAATCCGGAACTTGTTTTCTTTATGAATACGCGAGGGGCATAGTTCATCATTCTTATATCCCTTCCCAATCAAGTAGTCACTTAGGCGGGTATACCACATCCGCCCGGATTGTTTTAATCCGTAAAGTGAGCGTTTCAATCCGATTGCAAACGCACTCCGTGGTTTAGAGTCACTTGACTTGGGCAATGAAAGACCATCGTGCACTTTCATGTATATCTCGAATCAAGATCCCCATGAGATATGCCGTAACCACATCCATGAGCCGCATTTCCAATCCTTCGGAAACAACTAAACTAACTAGGTAACGGAAAGTTATTACATCCATTACGGAGAGTATGTCTCCTCATAGTCAATTCCGGGCGTTGTGAGAAACCTTGCGCCACAAGGCGAGCCTTGTACCTTAGGACTTCATTCTTCTCATTACGCTTTCGACAAATACCCATTTATGTCCTACAGTGCTTTACACTTGGTGGGGTTAGCACTACCGGACCAAATACCCGTCTCTTTGTCGAGAATCTAGTTCTCGCTGGATTGCTTCTTTCCATTGAGGCCAATCGCTCTTTGTTGACATTCTCGCAACGAGCGTGGTTCGACATCATCGTGCTCTATGATTTCTTGAGCAACGGTATATGCAAATATATCATCAATGTGCATGGAAGATCTTTCCATCAACTCGTATGCACTCTCATAATCCATTGAGATTTCTTTGTTCTCTCGGAATCAATTCAAACATCGGAGCGTCCTCCGCATTGATTCATGGACATAACCGTAATCGAGAGATAATCTCACGAGAGGGATTCTCTACATTGATGATTAATGGGTCGGATTGTGCCTTACTCGCCCTCTTCTTCCTTGGGTGAGTATCGGTCGAACCAAGTGGTCTCCCCTCTTCCTTTGGGCGACCACGGCCTCATCCACACCTCCACTAAGTGTGGTCGCAATGCCTTTAGCTACGCATTGTGCCCCTTTTTGGGGACTTCTAACCTTGCGGGCACGTTTGCGGTGGTATATGTGATCTTGTCACTTTAGCAATATCGAGAACGCATCGTGCATCGAATCCGCTACGTTCGAAGATTAAGTATTCTTTGCAATTCACTTTCACTTTGTGAGGTACGGGGATCAAAATGAGACCGAGTGGGGACAAACCACGACAATTCCCGTCGTTCCCTTAGAAAATCCTTTTTCTTATCTCCCCTAACGACGGGAAGACAGTCTCATCAAAGTGACAATCCGCAAATCTTGCGGTAAATAGATCGCCCGTCAAAGGTTCCAAATAGCGGATAATAGTTGGGGATTCATATCCAACATAAATACCTAATCGTCTCGAGGACCCATTTTAGTGCGCTGTGGAGGCGCAATAGGCACATATGCTGCACAACCAAATATGCGTAAGTGTGAAATATCAGGCTCATATCCAGTAACCAACTGGTACGCAGAAAATGGTTGGCTAGCAGTGGGTCTGAAACGAATAAGTAAAGCTGCGTGCAATATTGCATAACCCCAAGCAGATAGAGGCAAGTTGGTGCGCATAACCAATGCCCTGGCCACCATCTGTAGCCTTTTGATGGTGGCTTCTGCGAGACCATTCTGTGTATGCACATGGGGTACAGGATGTTCTACATCAATCCCGATAGACATGCAATAATCATCAAATGCTTTTGATGTGAACTCTCCAGCGTTATCAAGCCTTATAGACTTGATAGGGTGATCGTGGTGGTGAGCCCTTAAACGTATAATCCGTGCTAAGAGTTTTGCAAATGCGGCATTCCTTGTGGACAATAATGCGACATGTGACCGCGTGTCGAGGCATCCACCGAACCATAAAATACTTGAATGGCCCGCATTCGGATGGATAGGTCCACATATATCACCTTGTATTCTTTGTAAGAATGGAATGTTTTGTTTCATGTCTTTAGCATAGGAAGGTCTCGATCCCGTTTTTGCTAAAGAAAGCAGGCTTTGCAAAATGATTGGTGTGCCTTGGAAATGGTCAATGAGGAAGAGGGATATAACTCATCCGGTGCTTCGTACGACAATGGTCGCTTTGAAACAACACTACTTTGGACACTTTGCATTGTGTCGGATTTTTGTCCCATTTTGTTTTTTCCTCGAAAGAAGGGATGTCCGTGTGAGTTCTTTAAAATACGGATCATCATATCTCGACCAGGGTGTCCTAGGCGATCATGCCAAAGCCTCGTATGAGTCGTTGTCCCAAATTTCATTGTTGGTGACGATAGGATTCAATAATCCGAATAGTAGTAATATATAATCCATTAGATTGACTCATAAGCTTTTCTAGTATGCGTTTCCTTCCACATTCATTTGTGGTAATATACAAATATTCGGTTCCATTCTCACAGTGAGTTTCCAAATGATAACCGTTGGCACGAATATCTTTGAAACTTAACAAGGTTCGATTGGCTCTAGGCGCATATAGAGCGTTTGTGACTTTTATCGTTGTGCCGTTAGGCATAAAAAATGTGGCATTTCCTCGCCCTTGTATTACTTGTGATGATCCAATCATCGTAGTCACGATGAATTACATGGAATTAACTCGACAAATAATTGTCTATTCCTTAAGATAGTGTGTGTGGTTCCACTATCGCCTAAGCACTCTATTTCTCCTCGATTCATTCCTACATTTAAATTAGATGAGATTAAAAGTCGAAGACATAACTCATATTCTTTAGAGTTTTTCGATGGAGATGTATTGCTTTACACCTTAATAGTGCTATTTTCGAACCATGTATATACTGGTAAATAAAATCGAATAAAATTCAATAATTCAGAATAAAATCCGAAATTTATTAATAGGCCAACGAAAATCAAAATAAAAGTCTCGTACATCAAAATCCAATTCAACAAACCATTATTCAAATGAACTTTAAGACCAAAATAGTCTAATTAAAAAATAAGGCATTCCGCCTTCACAATGTTCTTGGAAAAATAAATAAATAAGCAAAGCAGATCAATCAAAGTCCGGAACATCCATTGACCGAGCGGGGTTCTTGTTGCTATTGAAGTCCGCAATTGTGAGGTTGACATCGTGTCATTGCCCCCATCTTCCGTATAGTGGGCCTCTTGTTCTCTAGATTCCCTATACCTCTTGTAATTGGTCGCTACTTTGTTACTTGCTCGGCGAGTATTATACCAATGCCCGGTAACTCCACACCTATAGCAAGGTTCGGTTCCAACTCTCTCCCTTTTTCTTGAGGGTTCTTAGGTGCCTTTTGCACCTTAGCCTTAGGATCACCATGGCCACTAGGACCATCACCACCATTTCGCGCCATACATTGGGGGACCTCCACGGCCCATACCACGGCCCCTAGGTCCCTTTCCACGTGGTGCATTGTTTCCACGTGGGTAAGGCTCGGCACGTCCAACTCCCTTTTCTTTGGGGTTCTTTCCACCTTTCATCTTGCCATAGTTAACCTCGTGGATTTTCTTTGTCCCGGCGGGTCCGGCATTATTATTCATGAGAACTTGATCATGCCGCTCGGCCCACTTGCAAGATGTTGATCAATTTGTGAAAGGTCGTAATATTTTTCTTGTCGTACTCCACCTATCGGTTCGCTAGTATAAGTGCCGAAGTAGGAAAAGTGGAAAGAGTCTTCTCGGATCATATCATCTTCTCGTGAGTTCCTTTCCACGTAATTTGAGACGTGCTCTAAGACGCAACATGTCCTTGTTGAATTGGTCTACCCCTTTGTAGTCAAGCAAGCGGATTTCATTCCACCGAGCGACATGATTCGGGAGTAAAGTGTCATGAATGTTCCCAAAACGTCCCTCTGGGCATCCCACGCTTCTTTGGGTGTTTTCAACTGAAGGTACTCCCAGCGTAAGCTAGAGTCAATATGTCGCCTCAAGAACATTAGGGCATTTGCTTTTACTTTAGCAGATGGGTCGTCCTTAGGGTCGGTGGGTGTTTTGATAGTGAGAGTGTAGTCCTTTGCAACAAAGGCCATTTCCACATCTGAAACCCAGCGGTGGTACTCAATTCCTTCGAGTCCAAGATTTCAAATTCGGGTCGAGTTGTATCGCCCATCTACATAAACAAGAGTGAAGAGCATATTAATTATGTAGTCATAAGACATCCACAATAATTAATTTCCAAGAGTGTGAATTGGATCACGATGCCATGGTACATAGCGGTCACTCATTTTTTCGATGCTTTGTGAAGATACTTTATCATATTGATTGTTTTGTACTTAGTATATAACGCCTATGAAATTTCTTTTTATCATAGGATGACATATAATCTTATTTATAAGGCAATCAACATATAATTATTATGCTCAATTTGAAATTTCGGGCAAACATAGCACATAACATTTTTCATAGCAACATGCATATACATATCAAATTATAATAATAAAACAAACAAGGAAACGTAATTTGCTACACCACTCAATTAATGCGGCAGCAACGTAATTGCATTTTTTTTTTTTTTTTTTTTTTGGTGCACAGGAGTAAGCAGGTAAACAAATATCTCATTAAACCCTAATTCTTTGTTGCAGCCGCCGCTTTATCAATATATATATATATATATTTTTTTTGGTTCAACAAGAGAAAGATTCCATTAAAGCAAAAGCAAAATAATTACAGAAACATGTACAGCAATTCTTCATGTAGAAAATTTGCAGGAACATCAAACCAATCGTCATCAAATTGCAAGATCTTAACATACAAATTACACAGAAGCTTGAAGAGAAATCATACCTATATTCTATAATAGAAAATATAAAATAACGAATCTGTATCATTTGACTTCTTATGAAACATATACACAACAATTTACGAAACCCATGTTCTGACGAAATAACTGTAGTTTCAAATAGTTTTTGATACAATGAGATCAATCAACCAATAGAACAGAGAAAAAATGTTTAATAAACAAACCGAGTGCACACCCGAGACTTTTATTATTATCCATACTAGAGGATATAATTGGTTGCTTAAATCTATTGTTCGTTGCGGTGGAACGGAACATAAAGTCATTGTTTCATTATTTTATTTTTTTGATGTTTTGTTACGAAAAAAATATATTGGAGAAATATCAAATAGATGTTTGAAATATGGAAGACGGAAAAAAAAAAATATGTTAAAGAATTATGATATTTTGACGATGAGATAAAAAAACATATCTATCTTTATAGATTAATACGAAAGAACGTTGAAATTTTACATCATCCTTTTTGTTAAAAGAGAAAAAAAAACCACTTGACTAAATAATTGTTTTCATCTCTACATTGTTTTTTTTCACATTTTTTTTTTATGAAATAGAGAGCTTTTATTAAAAATCAGGTGAGAATGACCCCAAGCCAAAACAGCAGTTGAAGATCAAATTTACAAGCTGACAGAAAGAACAAAAACAGCGAGCCGTAGATTCTTCGCTCGTTTGAATGCGTTCGATATGAAAACATGTACCGGAGGACGTACAGAATCTGAATCATGAGCGATTTTGTTGTGCCAATGCCAAATTTAATAGCATATACTTATCACGGAAGATATATTTCCAGCTGAGTCGCTTTTTCCAGATTATTGGTATCCAGTTCTTCGGTGTCAGCCTGTTGAAGAAGGTACTTCAACCACACCACGACCACACCCGACTAAGAGCGGATGGCGATCCGTAAATTTTATCCAGCGGGGTCCGTAAATATTTAACACAGTAAATATTTTTTTTCACGGGGTCCGAAATATTTTTCTATAGGTAAAATGTAGAGTATTTCTATTTTTAACGGGGTCCGCGGACCCCCTTTACTCAAGTGTAGATCCGTCCTATCCTGACGAGGCCAAGCACAGTCTCGTAGTGCGCGTATAATTGTTTCACTTCCTTGGAGGCAAAGGGTGCACACCAGAGAATCCAAAATATGATGCGAGAACACCAAATCACGAACCGTGATTGAGGTAAGACTCGCCGGCCAGAGGAGAAAGTTGTACCGAACAGGTTCTTTCGCTTCCAAATTGTGTTCCAGGACGTTTCCGTTTGGTTATCCATAAAACCCATAAGCCAATCATAGGCACTCTTGACCGAATATCGCTTTCGAGGAAGGTACCCACACAATCTCTTCATCGGGGCCGGCCCCGGGCCCGGCGGGAACGTTGAAGCCTTTACATGTTGTACAATTGTATTTCTATATAAGATGTCCAACAATCGTATCATATTAGCGTGTAGTGGTGTTAGAGTGGTTTCTTTCTTCCTTGTACGTAGGTTCGATTCTTGTATGCTACATTTTTTAATTTTTTTTAATTTTATATAAACTATTTTGAATAAATGCCGTAACTAAACCCTATCGAATTTAATTTCACGGCTTTCCAATTTTTTTTTTTCTGGCTATCGCTCACGATGATTTTTTTGTTAATTAGTATTCAATAAGCTGTTGATTTCCCCATGAATGATTTTATTGTATTGATTTAATTTCTTTTTCCACATTTTCATCCTTTTTTCCATTCATCCATAAATTTTTGAGTTGGAGCTTAAGTCGAGCTATTCAAATAATTAATCGAGCCAATCTCGAGATTTAAACAATAGTAATCAAGTACATATATTCTGTTTGCTATTTCTTTGAATAGATATCACCAAGAGTGTTTCCCAAACGGATGTCTTCTCCTATGAGTGATGATATTAAGGGAGAAACTATAGAATCAGGTTGTTGTATCCTTATGTATTTATTTTCAAGTCGTGTCAGAACAGACATTTTTCTTAGGTAACGCGTGCAAATTTATACGTGTTCGTGCAAATTTATACGGGCTCAACACAAAGGCACGTGGAAAATTAAGCGTGGGTATACATGGTTGCACACTTGCACGTGGGGTACACATGGTTAAGTTAACCATAAAAAAACCGTGGAAATTGCGCGTGGCATGTGTTGAGCCCATGCAAATTTAAACGGGCTCTCTTCCAAATTTGCACATGTTGTCTAAAAAAATGTCAAACCTGACACGACCTGAAAATAAATACAAATCCCTACAAAGAGACCTGCGATTTTATATTTTCTCATATTAAGGACTAGTCATTCTCGAACAGAATCAAGATAGACCAATAGTGTCTTTGTGACCTCTCGTTTTCCGAAACCAAATCATTATCCGAAAAAATAACGTCTGGCACATATAAAATTAATTTTTTGTCTATTTCATACGTGAGTCTAACATCACCGTAGTCAAGAAGCAAAACGGAAGCTAAAGAGTCTCGGAAAACATGACAAGATCGAAAAGTAGTTGCATTGTTGTCATACGTACGAAAATAAAGAGCTCTTACAACATATGAACTCAAGACTCATAACAAACTGAAAACCCCTTGACAGAACAAGATTAAAAAAAAAAAGCATTATTGGTGCAATCAATGCTATTAACCCTCTTTGCATAGGCTCGTGCACATACCATAATAATGTCCTTCGAGCCGGTAGAGTAACGTTCAATACGGCCAACAGTAACATGATAAAATATTAGAAAAGATTATAAAAGAAACGAGTAACGCTTAGATCTATCCGCTCAACTGCCGCTCCTTCACTTTCCTGGTCACAGTCTTACAAACTTAAATTATTAAACAAGTTTTGTATACTAAGCAAAACTATATGTACTCCATCCGTTTCAATTTGTTTGAGGACTTATCTATTTATGGTTGTTCCAAAATAAGTCTCATATAACTCTAATTAGACTCAAGTTTTGTCTTTAATTGCTTAAATTGTCCAATGTATTTTATAAAGTGACAATGGTGCTACATATAAAAAGGACAAAAAAAAAGTAGATTAGTCTAGT
The DNA here is from genome assembly GCA_036785695.1 of Gentiana straminea. Taxonomy (NCBI): domain Eukaryota; kingdom Viridiplantae; phylum Streptophyta; class Magnoliopsida; order Gentianales; family Gentianaceae; genus Gentiana; species Gentiana straminea. Next base: position 8,823,556 of record JAVUPR010000137.1, on the reverse strand, counting down.
TTTAAATGACCAGACAACCTATTAATTAATATCTCATTAAATATTGCGAGTTTCAAAATATCCCAAATAAATTGGGACGGAGGGAGTACTTTTAAAAAATAAGTCCGTAATATCCAAGGAAACCTCACTCCTTTGCCACAAACACATTATCATCATCCTGCCAAATTTTCTCGGGAAGAGAAAACATACATAATAATAACGGGGTAAGTGGATAGGTACTTAGTAATGAGTAGAAGTCAATGAATAACATACTTTATAATATTAAGAAATTAAAGACATTCATTGCACGTCATTTTCGAAATGTTGCAAAAACAATAGACATTACTCTTCACATGTAGAGCTATATCTATTCGCCTTCACAGAGGTACATCCATTCAACTGCTAACTTTTAGCTTTTGAGGACGTTGCCACCAAGCCCCCATGATTAGGCCACGCCCCCTCGACCCCTGCAAAGGGATGTTGCCCCTCGCGCCGTAACCAGACATGTCGATCCTCGTTACGAAAAAACATAAAATCGAATGAAGTTAATTTATTTACTACAGCTTTTGATTTGAAGATAAGAGTGTGAAAGTGCATGCATATCTGACTAAATGACTTTGACCTCTCTTTACAGGGTAGCCGTGATTCTAGGGCGACATATCCATCTTTTTTATCTTTACTTTTGCAGCCAACCTTTTGAATCACAGCCACATGATGTTGGTCGACACTGGTCCAGAAAATATTTCTCGAAGCAAATTCAAAATCAAAAAGGGAACATAAACACATTTCTTTTGATTCTGAATTTAGATCGTATGTTTCAGACCACATCGTGTAAGCTGTACATATGAAGACATCATGTAAAAATATCCCCAATAGTTACGGTAATATTGATAAAAATAATTAAGCTTTCGGGTGAGAACTATGATTAAATCTCTATTCCTCCCCCAATATATAATTAAAAATACGGATAATTACACCTCTATCCTCAAATTTTCTTCATTTTTTCAAAACTAGTCGTTATCTCTCGTATGGACATTTTTGTTCCCTTAAAGTACAAAATTCACCAACAAGATATCAGCTTAGTGGTTTACACTAGGCCATAACCCGACAGTGATTCGAATCCCCCTTGACGCGAAATAAGGTGCGTGTGTGAATCTTTCATTTCTCAAAAAAAAAAAAAAAATACTTATCCATCCAAGCTTTCCATTCTCTTAGGTGCAAAACGCGATATTCCTCGTCCACATGACCCCTACATCCCGACAGGTCTTCATCACTACTAAGAAATGGATGTTGTGAGTTATGAATATGCCTCATACAAAAAGAAGAAAAAAATAAGATTGTTTTTTTCAGTCAAAGAAGAAAGCAACTTTTATTCAATTGATAATAGTATAATTAAGTTTGATGCTACAATAGCAAATTAAATTCCTGTACAAGACAAAATTAAGTTCCATATCTCCTTTCCCACAAGATATATATATATATATATATATATATATATATATATATATATATATATATATATATATATATATATATATATATAACATTTTTGATAATATATATCATCCTTTCTTCGAAAAAAAAAATATATATATATAGATAACATGACAAAATTGTCAAATTCTATCTATGTATAAAATAAATTACAATATAATAGATATATCATAAACTTATACAACAACAAAAATACAAAATCCCCCACTGATCAGAAAAAGACTACATATATATAGCCTTTTTCATTTTCTGATCGGTACTAGATAAATATGCAGAAAGTACAATAAAGGTGGTGAGTCTCACATGTTAAAAGGGACCCTTCAAAATACACTACAATAAACTTACCGTACCACCACACGTTTTAAATATACCATCCAAAATCGATTTTTAAAAAGTTGATTATCAGATTCAACATTTTTCATTTCGATTATATGGTCTACGGTCGACTTTCAAAAGGGTCGAATATGCATATATGGTGTTGCGGTAGGCAAGTTCAGTGTGGTGCATCTATAGAATAGGCTCGAGTGACTCGACTCTTTACCGTAGCCCGTAGAAGACGAGATGGTTCATCGAGCCACAGAAAAAGCCTAGTGCATAGAATAGGCTCACGTGGCTCGATCATTTACCGTATCCCGGATCAAAACATGATTTTTCACCTATTTTATAGCATAGGATCGAGTGCAAACTACCTCGAGTGCCTCAGTGAATAAAGCAGAAAAACTGGTCATAGCTTGAAAAACGCCGGGCAAACCTGTCTGGATGTTGTTTAGAGTCATTGCACGCGTGACCTCCACGGCTTTAGAGTGCTTCACCATCTCATCTTCCACCCGTCTCTGACAAGCCGAGAGCTCGAGCTTTTTCTCCGCTAACGGATCACGTGCATCCAACGCGTGTCCGTTGTCGGGTCCAATATCCGGAAGCCCGATGCCAACCAATGAGTAAGAGTTGTAGTATTTCTTTTCAATGTTCCTTAAAGACGACGCTTTCTTTTCGAGCTCTTTCGATGCAGATTCGGTTCGTTTCTTGATTTTGAGCTCCTCTGTTTGTTTTAAAGATATCGAATGGACAACATTAATAAAGCTTTTGATTGCTTCGGATGCTACAGTGTCCGGTACACGATCGAGAGCGAGCTTCCATTCATCAGAAAAGGCAAACGCCTCAGACGAATCGATCTTTGGGCCGTTTGTTGCTGCTTCTTCAGTATTGATAGGAATTAGTGAGAGCTTGAACCAACCATGGAGTGAACGGATGAAATCCCTTTTGAATTTGATCAAACGGCAGAAACTAGAGTGCCACGAAGAAACAGCAGATTCAAGATCACGAGTCGCTTGACGGTGCAGATCAGAAGTTGATTCGCCTTTGGCGGATAGATTGACAAGACTGCGTACTTGCTGCACGATGTTGTTTTGAACTTGATGGAACTGGTTCATGGATCTCCACATGTACATAAAACTGCACCATTTTTCACAAATATAATTTATATATACACTTAAATACACACACACACACACACACACACACTAATGCTAGTGCTCACAAGACCAACATGAGCATTGATTAGTTTGCTAACTTATAACAATTAAACTGAAAATAGACATGCATATAATCAAGTTAAGCAAACATCAAGTACAAATAATAAAATTATATTCAAGATTAAGCGATATTATCATGCAAATGATAGCCAAGGTACCCATTAAAATCATTATAATTAGAGTGAAAAATAGGTAACGCTTTTCGGTACAATTATTCTGTTTTGGATTGGAATCAATCCATTTCAAGGAGGAAAATAAATGAGGACATATCTGTGGGCCAGCCATGATTGAAAAGTCAGGGGATCTATTCAACCATTGATTGCTTTCATCTAAGTAGGTGGCTCCTTTGATTATAGAGATAGAAGTTGGTTGGTTCCATTTGTAACAAAATACAGGAGCACAGATTTTTAGCATCTATGGCGTGTAAATGTAAAAACCCGGGAAATTCTTGTATGAAACGTCTCTATTCTATTAAGTACATGTGTGTAGAAAGACAACATGTTTTGTCTTTCTGTGCAAAAGATCACACGTTTGATGGTCCGGTGTAATAGAGATTCTCCACACAATTTTCTTCATGTTGACAAAACTACTGACCCGTAAAATTCCATGAAATCTCTTTTCAGGTCAAATCAATAAGACTACTAATTCACATGTGTATGTGAAATCTACACCAAGCATTCGCATTTAATTGGAATTGTATAAATCTTTGCTAAGAGTAAGCAAGCAGACATCAGTACAAGATGAACAGACCGTACCGTAACCTATTTCAGCTATGCAGACAAAAAATTCAACCTTAAATCTAAGGTGGGCCTTTTGAAATATGCATTTCTTACCTGACAGAGTTTTCAGAAACAAAAAGTAGATTAAGAAAATAATTGACTTGGTAAGTGCTAATTTCATCCAACCAACATAAAAACGAAAAAGATCACTTACCCGTGACAGAGTTCAACGAGCTGGGGAACAAGTTCAGAATCCCTTTGGTCAATTATAGCAGCGGAAGTAGTAGACACAGCTTGAGACGTGACAACGATAAGGGATTGCAGTCTCTTAATTGAGGCCTTGGTCTTGTCCAACTTTGCGTTCTCATCACCTTTGTATTCCTGACTTTGAAGTGAGGCCAACTTCTTTTCATGCTCAATTTTCACTCCTTCTCTAGCCTAAAGACAGATTGAATTAATGCCACGTTAATAACAATATCATCAAATCTATGGCATATTGGAAAGTATAAGGATAGCCAGATCCGTAAAAGCTCATAGTTACTAACAGTGGTCCAGAAATCAAATGCCATCCACACACTCCCTTACCTACCACACGGGGAGGGGAAAAAAAGAGCCCCGATACATTTTCCACTCAATCACAATGCAGAAGAGAAGGAAAACACTACAATGAAATACCTCTGAATTGATCACCCCCCCCCCCCCCCCCGGTCCTTCTCAAATGATATGCTCTGCCACCAAAATGGAAGACGGTACTTTAAACTATGCACCAATTTGACAAGCATAATTCAAAAAACAGGTATAGAACAGTATTTCTTAGTGCATAATCCATTATGAAAAGAGAAGGAAAGGTGACATGTAGATTGTGACAACTGACAATTGACATAACAATTACGTCGTTGTAAATAGGCAACTGCCTACTTGCCTAAAACAAGTTCTGCAGGAGTTTGAAAATGAAAGTAGCATAAGGGTATTTTTGTGTCAAATGAAACAAAAGAAATAGCAACCTTCACTTCCTCGTATAATTTCTTTTCCCAAGCCAAGAGCCGTTCCAAAGTAGAGCCAAGACTTTTTGGACCTCCTGATATCTCTAGAGAACTGGGTTCAAACTTATATTTAACAGCTAAAGGTGGCTTTGAAGTCCAGCTTGAGCTCAAATTACTAAAAACTCCGCTCGAATGATACACAGTCTCTGCAATACAAAAAACAATTCAAATGAAATTTTCAAGTTAAAACTAAAATGAGTTCAATGAATTGAGCTGTAAATTTCCATCAGACTATCACAACCCCCATTGCTTAAACAACTGGGAAAGAAAAACAAATCCCAATAAGATAAGGAACCCGATTTTAATCAAGATGGCTACTGATCAATTTGCATACAGTTAAGGTTTATTCAGAATTACTCATGACAAGAAGCAGTAAAAACTTACTTTTCAAATTGCTAAAACTCTGATCAAGCGGTCCTCTTCCAGTCTCCAGCATAGCAGAAACCTGATCACCAGCCGATGCAGCCTTATCGAAATACTCCTTAATTGCACTCACAATCTCAGCTAAATCCTTGTGCCTAACTACAAGCTGCGTATCAGAAACCATTTCGTAATCTCCTTTCCCCTTGTTACCCCAACTCACAGTCGACCTTCCATCATCAGAGTACAACTTTTCCGCCTTGCCTTGAAAATCACCAGCACCCTTACGAAAACTTTTCGAAGAACTTCCCAATCCTATTTTTTCTCCTGTGTTTTTAGCTTTAGATATATCAGAAGCAGTATCAAAACCCTCTGTTTTCGACCTGAAATTGGACCCTCTACTGATACCAGATCTGGATTCATGTTCTTCATCTGATGATGATGAAGTTGTACTATAATGGTCATGATCCCCCCACTCACTACACTGAACCTCCTCCCTCTCTGTCTCCACATCCTCATCACCAGAATCCGACTGATTCAAATGACGTATTTCCTCATTCTTCCTAAAACCACTCTGATTCCATTGGCTGTTCTTAGCATTTCGTGAAGAATGATTCGAATAAGACGAATAATTTGAAAACTTATCATCATTAAAGAAATCGAATCCACCTGTTGTTTGAGGCTGATTATGATGAGATTCTTCCTTTCTGGAATAAGCGGAATACCTCGACCGTTTATCTTCTTCCTCATCTTCATCATAAGGTCTCCGACTAGTAGCATTTGGATAAGGAAATCCACTAGTGTTTGGACGCTGATTATTATGATGAGATTGAGATTCACCTTTCCGAGAATAAGCTGAATACTTCGACCGTTTATCTTCTTCCTCATCTTCATCATACTGACTCCGAGTTCGACTAGTAGCATTTGGAGGAGGAAATCCAGTGGAGCTTTGACGCTGGTGTTGATGAGATTCGTTCTTTCGTGAATAAGCTGAATACCTCGACCGTTTTTCTTCCTCTTCCTCTTCATCGTAATGACTCCGAGTGGTAGAATTTGGAGGAGGAAATCTACTAGCGTTTAGATGCTGATTGATTTGAGATTTATCCTTTCTCGAATAAGCAGAATACCTAGACTGTTTATCTTCTTCGTCCTCGTCTTCATCGTAATGACTAGCATTTGGACGAGGATTGTTCTTATTCTTCAGTTGCTCAAAAAACTCCGAATCAGGAGGAGATGGAGGATAGAAGTTCTCCCAGTTCCAAACCGAGGAGGCTTGCGAAGGAGTAGCTGAATAAGTTGAATTTGCTTTCGCATTGTAAGTGTAATCCATTTGTGAAGGTTTCGGAGACGAAGTGAAGCTGGAATCAGAGAGAATGTGAGGTAGTTTCATCGACTTTTTGCGTCGGTGTTGTTGATAAGTAGCTGCGCCGCCTCCTACGGCGGCGGCGGGAGGTGGTGGTGGAGGAGGTGAAGGCGAAGGTGAATGAACAGTAGGAGGATAATACGGCGGAGTACGTGGTCTCACGGTAGTGGCAGTGGTGGTAGCAGCAGAAGAAGAAGATTGAGTACGAAGCAGCACCGGAGGTGCGTGATCGTAAACAGAAAGCGGCTCACCGGCGCCGAACGTTGATAGAGCAGCGCCGGTCAAACGTAGAGACCGGCAGTAGTCAAAGTGAGCTGCCGACAAGTGATGACGAGCATGAACCGCCGCCTTAATCAGGCGGCGCCGGTCCTTGCACCGTCTAACTGTATCTTCATTATCGAGCTTCGACACAGTGCATCCCATCCTTCTGGTACAAGTTCTACAATAATTCGTTGAAAAATGATTTCATTAGAACTAGAAGAGTTGCTGTGGAGGCAATAACACCGGCGGTGACGGAAGTGAGCGGAGGAGGGAGGCGGAGGACGGTGGGTGGATGCAGCATCTGTGTGTGAAATTACACACAGTTTGTTTTTCACTCTCCGATTGGTAGTGACACTGCTTTAGTTACTTACAGACAGATTGCCGCTACGAGTGTGCTTAAAAAGAATTTCACTACTTTTTCACTTTTCCTTTTTAGTGTAATTTTCTACTTTGCTTTTGGGAAGACTTCTCGTTAGAAATTCATTTTATATATTTTTTTTTCCTTTTTGGAGAATATAATAATTTAGTTTATTTTAATAGTGATCTCAAGTTAGGGACGATGTCATTTAAATCGAAATCATTTTGTTTGTAGTTTATCTATAAGTTAATGTCATTTTGTGTGGTTTTTTACACTTGAGCGTCAAGTGATTTGTAGATGATGTTTTTCCTCAAGTTAGGTGTGGTTCCTTCGTTTTGTGAGCCGTCTGTGATAAAAAGCACTTGTTTCGGAGGCTGTTGATTTCCTATATGGTGAAACTCTTGATTACACCAATACTAAATTCCAATGACAATTTCACGGAACAAGAATCTCCAAAAGAAGATATTCCTTTTTCCCAACATCCCAACAAATCTTTACTAAGATAATCATTCAACTAGTCACGCACATTATATATATTATCTACAAAAATGCTGAAAGCATGTCACGATGATCACATCCTTCCACATCGAGTAAGTCCAATTTACAAGCACGGAGCACATGCAAAAGAGTCCCGGTATACACATTAGAAACCACACTGGCATCATTGTGTATAACATGTCATTGGGCGAGGAAGGCAGTACCTCGGCGAAAAAACCGTAAAAGTAAATTACCTCTCTGAAAGCCTTTGATGGATCGAATATTCCTTCACTTGTTATGTTCACTTGTCCCTTCCACAAATGGTGCTTGCACCTGGTATGCACCGCTAACGGTGAATTTGTGTGACGCCGTAGGTATCGATCCGTTCCACTTGATCTTCTTCATTAACATAAAATGCGTCCCATAAAGCGTTAGTCGCCATAACGGGAACAATTCGGCTTTGACATCCTGCAATTGAACAACTCGGCTTCTCCATAAAAGAATTTGCAAAACATTGTCAAAACCCTTTTCATTTCCATCGCTTGTTCTATCAAGGCCTCAAAAAAAGCAACACGATGCGGTTAAAAATCTTCAAGCGGCTTCCCATTCCAAAGAATGGGTAGAGATACTAATGAGAGGCAATGAAAAAGTAATTCGATCGATTGAGTTGAAAACCCCACCATATCCAAGATTTTTCTCAAAAACTCTCAATTCACACAAACATAGGCTTTTTCTAAGACCACTTTCACCACTAGGTGTGCTTGGCTTAATGAAGAGAAATGTATACATGTTCCTTAAATCCTAAATAATTTATAGAAACGAAGCGGATGAGTATAATAACGCCTCTTTACCGATTCCCTCTTTTGAGAAATCGATGGCATGGAAAACGGCATGGCAACCTCCCGAGCCAATAAATCTTAAATTCAATGTTGATACAACCTTTAACACTGATGGAACGGCAATCGGTAGTATTCAACGTAACACAAAAGGTGGAATAATCAACTCCTTCTCTTTGCGGATACATGAGTATATGATATCCATGTTGGCGATGCTCCTACAATCTATCATGTGATTTATTTTTTTATGCTATTACTTGATGTTTTTTCCCGGAGGACCTTTGATGGAGATGATTTAAATATCCATCAATGTTTTTTATCGCACAAAAAAGACTGTTCACCAATGAGAGCTATTATTGAAAAACAGATGTATTAGAAAAATATTATTGTATTATTCACACTTCAAATGAATATAAGAATGGTTACATGTATAGTGCTCAACGGAAGGATCTACACACAGTATTGATTATAGAATAATTACATAATATATTGTAATTGATGTATTCACACACTATTAATGTATTCACACTATTACACTGCTAACACGCCCCCTCAAGCTGGACGGTCGGAGATTAGGCCAAGCTTGGAACAGAAATGCTGAAAGGGGATGTGAGGCAACGGCTTGGTAAAGGCATCTGCTAACTGATGAGCACTGGCAACATGAGTAACCCGTAATCGACCTTGCTAGACTTGATCCAAAATAAAATGGAAGTCAATGGCAATATGCTTCATACGATAATGAGAAAACGGGTTTGCACTGAGGTGAGTAGCACCAATATTATCACAAAAAATAGTGGGAACCTACGTAGAGGCAGTAAACCCGAGAGACTGCAATAGGTAAGTGGCCCAATTGAGTTCAGCAGTAGTGGACGCAACCGAACATACTCAGTTTATGTGGAAGAACGAGCAATAGAGTTTTGCTTTTTTGAACTCCAGGAAACAAGATTGTGACCCACAAAAACCAAATAACCACTGGTAGAGGAATAGTCCTATTTGTTTCCGCCCCAGTCTGCGTCAGAAAAGGCGAAGAGCAAGTATTGAAGACTACCAAGAAGCTGATGATAAGCAGACGGATCATCATAAGCATCGGCAGGTTGAAACATAAGCTGAACTGCATCAGGGGGGCAGAGGGGTGAGAACGGCTTTAGCATCAAGCATATTGAACTTGCGAAGTAAGTCGAGAATATATTTGTGCTAATGAAAAAGAAGACCGGAGGTAGTGGATTCAATCTCAACTCCTAAAAAATAAGACAGAGAACCCAAATCTTTGATAGAAAATAGAGAACCCAAACAATCCACAAAGGCAGAGACTGCAGCAGAGTCAATACCGGTGACAATGATGTCATCAACATAAACTAAAACAACCAAGAATGAGGACGGTTCCGAGAGTACAAACAGTGAGGAATCAACAGCAGAATCGAAAAACCCAAGAGATAACAGGAACTGTTTCAACTCTGATTACCAAGCACGAGAAGCCTGTTTGAGACCATAGATGGCCTTGTGGATCTGACATACATAGTCAGGGTGGTCAGAATCAATAAAATGTGGTGGTTGGACCATAAATACCTGCTCAGTCAAAGTACTCTGCAGGAAGGCACTATTAACATTCAGTTGGCGAATGGTCCACCCATGAGAAACGGCCAAAGAGAGAACGGGATGTATAGTGGTAGGTTTGACAACAAGACTGATTGTATCAAAGTAATCCACACAAGGGCGTTGGGTAAAGCCCTTAGCAACTAACCGAGCCTTGTAACGATCAACATAACCATCAACCTTGCGTTTAATACGGAAAACCCATCTGATGTAAACCAGATTAACTTGCGAAGGACAAGGAACCAAAGACCAAGTACCATTAGTAACCAAAGCATTAAATTCACCAGACATTGCTGCGCGCCAATGTGAAGACTGAAGAGCCTGTTTGTAAGTGGAAAGTTCAGTATTAGAGTATTTTGAATCCATATGGGAGTTTAGGTTGAAGATATGGCGAGGTTTGAAGATGTTATTGCGAGCTCGGGTTGTCATAGGATGAGATGGAAGAGGCGGGAAAGACGGGAAGAGGAGGAGAAGGAAGAATGATTAGAAGGAGAGGAAGGGTCGGGAGATGGAGGTTCGGTAGAGAGAGAAAGAGATGTCGGCTCTGTAGAGGGTGTGGTTTCAGAGAGGTCTGGTGGGGATGGGACTGGGATAGGGCCAGAGAGAGCGAATACGAGACCGAGAAGCCACGAATCATGAGGGTAAGTGGTGGGATTAGAAGGTGTGAAGGATGACAGAAAAGAAAAAACCGATTCTACAAACTTTACATCGTAGGAAACATACAATCGATTTGACTCAAGATGAAGACACAGATACGCACGTTTGAGTTAAAGAATAACAGAGTAAGACATAGGGAAGAGAATTTGGTTCAAGTTTGTGGTGAGTGTAAGGACGTAACCAGGGGTAACAGAGGCACCCGAAGACTCAGAGTTTGGAATAATTGGGGGATTGGCAAAACAGTTGGTCGTAAGGGAAGCGCATAGAGATAACCGGAGTGTGCATCCTGTTAATAAGATACACTGCAGCAGAAAATGCATAAGTCCAGTAAGTAAAAGGCGTATGGGCATTAGGGAGAATAGTGAGGCCCGTTTCCGCAATGTGAAGGTGACAGCGATCCGACAGACCATTATGTTGAGGTGTGTGAGGAGGGGATGTGTGGTGAGCAATACCATGATCAGAAAGAAAAGGGCGAAGAGAAATAAATTCGGCTCCATCATCTGTGTAGAGTATTTTAATGGCCGTATCAAATTGTTTCTCAACCAAGGTTTTAAATCGAGGAAAAATTGTGAGAACATCATACTTGCGTTTAAGAGGATATAGCCAAGTGTAACGGGTAAATTGATCAAAAAAGACAACATAATACTTATAAGCATCCATAGAAAAAACAGGCGATGACCATACACCAGAAAAAATTATTTCAAGAGGTCGGGAAGAATGCAAGGTTGAAACAAAAAAAAGGTAAACGATGACTCTTTTGACTAGACAGCATCACACTGAGAAACATCATGCAGACGATAAGTAGCTAGTGAATGTTGGGGTAAAATGTGGGACAGGATGGGAGATGCAGGGTGACCACAACGATGGTGCCAAGTCACTGAGTTGGTTTTATTGGCTGAAAAAGCTAAAATAGGTGCGGATGACCAAATATACATGTCATCTTGAGCAAGACCTTGGTGAAGACATTTACCGGTTAGAAGGTCTTTAACAATGAAAGAGCCGGGGAGGAATTCAATAGTAACAGAGTTATCAGCACATAATCTAGAGACAGAGAGTAAATTGCGAGATAGACGAGGAACACACAAGACATTCAATAAAGTAAAAGTAGATGTAGAAGAGTGTAAGAAAGTAGAACCAGTATGAGTGATTGAAAGTGCACTGCCGTCCCCGATAAGGATGTTATCATAGCCTTTATAAGGAGTATGAAGGCGGAGAGTCTGGAGATCGGTTGTCATGTGATGAGAAGCGCCACTGTCCAAAAGCCAAAGCTGAGAATAAGCTTGATTAATGGGTGAATACGCCATAGAAATACAACCTCTTTTTGTGTGTGTGTGAGTGGCTAATACGAAAATGAAAAAGAAAGAAAAAAAAAGAGAACAAAACAATAGGTAGCAGAAAAAAAAACCCAATGGAAACAACAAAAGACTTCAACGCAACCGGCAACGGAATGGGATACAGTAACGGACCGGAGATCGAAATAACTTGGAGAAAAAAAATGGTGTGCGGCGGGGAGATAGTGGCGAGATGGAGAAGAGGCTGATCGGAATTGAAATAGAGGAGAGGTTTTGGGAGGATGAAGCTGTGGGGGATGGCCGGTTGGTAGGGCGACGGAAATTGAAGCAGAATTATCGGAGAAGATGAGAGAGAGGCGGGGTCGGAGCAGCGAGAAAGACATGGTGGGTAGCTAGCCTAATGATGTGATTCCCGTTGAGATCAGAAACTTAGTAGATTTATTTAGAGTCTTTTATTTATTTTTAGTTATTATTTCTTCCATCTGATGTGATCCGTAAACGATCAGAACTGAAAATGTCTGAGGACTTGACTGAAAGCACCAATAAAGCGAGCACATCGACCATTGGCTAACCCGTAACAAAAAACCTTGGTATATATGGACATCCACAAGGTTCGCTCACAGTCTCGATAAGTCTGGTTTGAAATCCCTCAACGTGAGAAAACTCACCAAAGCTTAAAAGCTTCAAATAAAATATATTTATATCAATATTTGTCAAACGATAACAGTGACTCTAAATGCCTTTATATTTGTATGACGATTACGGTTACAATATTTGTCTGACGATTACAATGACTCTAAATAACTAAAACTAAATAAAAGACTCTAATAAATCTACTAAGTTTCTGATCTCAACGTGAATCACATCACCTGAGAAGGGGGGATTTCGGACGGAGGAGGAGTTGTACACGAAGAGGACGAACAGAGATTGGAAAAACGGAGGATTGGGAGAGATTGAATTCTTAATGCTTTGATATCATAACAGATATATTGGAAAAAATATTGTTGTATTATTCACACTTCAAATGAATACTAGAATGATTACATATATAGTGCTGAACGGAAGGATCTATACACAATATTGATTACAGAATAATTACAGAATATATTATAATTAATATATTCACACGCAATTAATGTATTCACACTATTACACTGCAAACATCGAAGATATTCGACGTCTCTTTGTTTTGTTATACGTTTTTTTCTCATTTGTTAAGAGACAAAAAAATATCTCTCCCTATTGACTCTGAGCTACTGGAGGATCTTGATTTACATCTCCACTCATCCCGTGGGACAGGGGGAGTGGGGACCCTCGGGGTAAGGTTTACCCTTTTTAAGAAAGATTTGAATCTTGTTGGGTGTAAATTTGGTGTTTATCCCCTCCCAAGTAATTCTTGTTCTTTTATTTATTTATTTTATTGATTGTGTCTAAATAAAATTTTCTATAACCTAAAAAAACGGTGGAAATAAATAGAAATATTTCTTTAAGCCGGAAATTTTATTTTTATTCTTGGTTGCATGCAAGGTAGAAATCTTAAAATAATTTTATCGTTGGCCACTGAATTGATTTGTTTTATGTTATTTTCGAAAATTTATAAAAATGAGCTTGTCAAATGTCAATTGCATGACCCTCAAAAAAAAAAAAAAAAATGTCAATTGCATGTGGCCTTTATGAAAAAATATATATATATACAAAATAATGGGACAGTGGTAATAGTTTCTTTGACTATGTTTCACCATTTTTATTTTACGCAAGAAAAAAAAAAAAAAACTTTACATGAATTATTTTACACTTGTCTCAATCGGGGCTATTTTAATATAAAAAAACTTTCTGTTATGCCCGTGGGGCTTCATGGTGACACATTAAACTTTGTTTTATATATAATAAAAATATATATATTCTAATTGAAATGCTAATTTATCCTCTAAAATATGGAATGTAAGGGCCTGTTTGGTAAGTAAATTAAGTACTTATTCTGAAAAGAATAAGTGGCGGTTAGAATTAGAGGTGTTTGATAACATTTTTAACACTTCTTAATTATTTAAGTGTCACTTAAATCAATATGAAAAAATTACAAAACTTTTCAGCCCCAAAATTGAGCTTATCGCTGAAAAAAAAAAAACTGTCCCCATGTTACCCACGTTTCTCATCATCACAGTGTAGCAAACCTTTTTTTCCCTTCTTATTTAACTTAACCCGGTTGTTTTTCTTATTATTATTATTATTATTATTATTATTATTATTATTATTATTATTATTATATCAAAACCCTTTTGCAATATGCATTTTGTGTCTACTTATACAAAAGTAACTACTTTGGCTAAAATATTTATATTTATTAGTTCTTATGAATTTATTTTTTGTAAAAAAATACGGTAAAATGGGTATATATATATATATATATATATATATATATATAAATGAGTTCGTATACATACCTATTGATCCACGCTTTACCGTACATACTACTTAAAATAGTGCGTCGATCACTATTTTAGTGCGCACAGTTATTGTTTGAGTGCCTAGTTAATGAAGCGGGGAAATCGCTATTAGGTAATACTAAACCTAACTAAACCATCCGCTCCTCAATTTGTAGTTCTTATTTGAAACAATAACAGGGTGCGCTAAAATAGTGATCGATGCACTATTTTAGTAGTATGTACGATAAGCGTGGATAGTATGGTATGTAGGGAACCCAACCCTATATATATATATATATATATACACACATGCTCACAAACACATATATACACATATATAAAACAATTAAAATAATGAAATCTATATTTTCGGATTTATAGTGTTACTAAACGATCTGAAATCTTAAATCATTCGATTCTTAATGTTTTCGGATTTCGATTTCGATTTCGACTTGATTTCGGATTTCGTACTTCGTATTTAACAAACGCCCCCTAACAATCGAGGACGTGTAAGCTTTGGTTTGGGCTTGAATCTCTATACTTTTGGGACAAAAGGAAATACTTAAAAGAAAGAAAAAAATGAAGGACCGAAAGATCTAAAGAATTAAAACAAAAGGGCTTCTTTTTCATTCCACCTTTCTTATCATGGACTTGAAAACCCCCCAACACCCATCCTCTATTGACTATTCCTTTCTTTACCCTTTTCATCTCAAATTTTTTTCAAATTGCTTTAATTGTTGAGTGGTGCTACGGGCACATCCGTGTGCGCGACGGTGTCTTGTGACGGTGATCTTCACCGTTGATACATGCGGGATCTAGATGATCATCTAGATCCTCACGCGGATCAACGGTGAAGAAGATCACCGTTGTGACACCTGACGCGCATGTAGCGATAGCATTCTTTGTTAATTGTTATCGGGAGAAAAGTTCACATAATCTTTTGTACAAATTTTCTTGTTTAAAAACTTTGAAAAAGTATCAATCAGACAATTCTCCCTTGTTTATTTTTCTTGTTATATCTTTAATATGTTCTTTAGTGACATTTTCTTTAATATGGATCTTTGATTCTCACTCTTACGAACCGTTTTGAATTAGGGCATTGTTATTAACACTATGATAGATTTATCGAGGCATTACATTTCGGGAAATATTAGAATTTACAATGGTTGAATTTTGTTTTCGGCATTTTCATAGTCAAATTCTGCTCTTTAATTCAACTCTCGAGGTTGAATGTTATGGCCCGGAAATAGATTTGATGTGGTGTCAATAACAATGTCCTTTCGAAGTATTTAATTGATATGTCGCACCGTCAAGTTAACGACATCCATTTCATTAAATCTACCCGTTATAATACATTAATAGGTTAGTCTGAAAGGGAATTCAAGATGAGACGGTAATAATTGCTCTGCCATGTGAACATTTGATCTAAATATCTCGGGATATTTGTGGGTGGTAACTTCATATATAGTTAAGTGACCACCTATGTGATATGGACCACACAATTTATATTCCGAATATAATTAAATTGTTTGGTCCAGATCATTTGAATGGTCACTTCACTTCATATGGAGATACCAACCTAAAAATTTCCTGAATATCTCAACGGCTCAATGGAGATCTCTTTGTGAGCCCATAGATTGCTCATGGATCTAAGCCTCATGAGGAGCATGGAGAGCCCATTATGGTTAAATGTGCGTAAGACTCAAGGCTAGGGACACCCTCGATGTTGATTGATTGGCCTCAACCTCTCACAGGTCCCTGCTATTTCTTATTGTAACGACCCGACTTAAAATCAAGAGTAAATTTTCGAATACAAACCGTTCAACCATGACTTAAAAGTAATATGATTTTTTTCGAGTATTTAAGCCTTGCGAGGTGTCTTACAACCATAAATGCGAAAATTGAAAAATAATCGCAACTAACCATGAAGGAACATTGTATTTCTTACTGGGTACTACTTTACCGGTGTTGTGCCATAAATGGCACTTCCACCGAAAACCTATGGTATTGCCAAAGGGTTCACAGGAACGGCAATAGACCGCACATAGTATCTCATAAAGGGGTTAACAAGTAGAGGAACATCAAGATTTGACGTAGTATGATGCAGTTGTCTCGGAGAAATCGATGGGCCTGATCTATTTATTTGACTGGTAGGTAACTGTGTTTCGGCTGTTACAAATCCTAACACATACACGCGCGTGAGCGCGCGCGTGCACACACATATATATATATATATATATATATATATATATATATATATATATATATATGTGTGTGTGTGTGTGTGTGTGTGTGTAATATAATATGTTATCAAAATGGTTTAAGTAATAAAACGTTTCCATCACACCAAGTGCAATCTTCTTATCTTTTAGCATATAGAATAAGGACAATGCATGAGAAGAATAGAGGCTCTCTATGCCCTTAAAAAAGAATGATTGTTTAGGCCTAATAGGTGGGTGGAATTTATCCATGACATATACTATTCAATTGGGTGTGGGACCGACCAATAACAATACTGGGTGGATTTATCCATGACATATACTATTCAATTGGGTGTGGGACCGACCAATAACAAACTTCATTTCTAAAAGGGATGGCATAAAATAAAATAAACCTATCATAATTTTCTTTCATATCATATCAATATTACTTTGTCCCTTTAGAGAGCCTTTTTGATACAACATGGTGCTTATATATATATAATCACCTAATTGAAAGAAGAATACAAAAAAGAAAGAAATGGTTCAGCTTTAAATGATAGTTTGGTCTTCCCCACTCATTGATTGCCATGATGCCTTGCCCCCTTAGTTGGTGGTTTTATTATTATTACTACTCCTCTTTTCATATTTAAATATCGTAGTTGTCAAAAGTAAAAATTTCTTTTTTTATCTGTCGTAGTTATATTTTCAAACATTATTATTATATTTTTTTATATCTATCCTTTTTTATTAAGGGTTGAGATATTAAAAACAATATTGTATTAATTATATTCAAGAATATTTTATTGTTATTTTGATGTTAAATCAAATCATTAACTCTTCTTTTAATATATGTGTATTTAACAAATGCGACAGTTAAATAGGAACGGAGGGAGTACTATTATTATTGTACTAAAGTGTGATGAAAGGTTTGGCTTCTGCATCCCGCTCGTAGGGTTCTCGAGAACATGAAGAAGTACGTCGACCCTGATAAAAAGCAGAAGACCCTTCCAATTAACTTAAAGAGAGTTGGTATGACGATACATGTTTTACCTGTTTTCTTGTTTAATATTTTTAGATCGGAGATCATCTATATATGTTATGTGTTACTTAGAAAATATCACTATCACATCATGTTGTTATATTCGTTATGTCTCAATGATTGTGTTAATAGAATGACTCTGCGTTTTTTTCACTCTTGATTCAGGTGCATGTGTCTCATATCATCAGCCAACGGTAAAAATAATGCGGTATTCTCGTGACCCATATCATTTCATGATAATAATAATAACAGTAAAACATATTTAGTGGCATTACAATACATCTATCGTGACGCCACACCAATACCTAATATATATTTGACTTTCTATATCGAACTTCCATATCCAACTCATAGAAACTCGAACATTAATATGAAAATCGACTTTTAAAAGATCAAATATCATTATAGTGTTCTAAAAGTAAATTTAATACGGTACCTTAATGAAAAAGCAATGTGGTTTGTTGTGCTTCTTGTGGGCTCGATGAACATATATACTGCATGTGCCTTAGGGATTAATGAGATTTTTCTCTCCTTTTTATTGAAGGCATAAATCCAATATATATTGTCCCTTTTTGGCTCATGTGCTGGCTGGAAATAGAAAGGAATGGTAGATCTTCTTAGGTGGCTACTATTTAATTAATTAATTAATTTAATTTGTCATTATTTCTTCATTTTTAATTCTTTTGGACATCACATAACGACATTTGGTGAGATACACAACAACAAACAAACATAATATTAGCTGCTTTTTTGTAGTATATATATATATTGGTGGTTTAATTTGTCTATTTATTTTGCATTAACAATATAAAAGAATCTTTTATTCAAAACTCTAAAATTGTTGTGTGCTAAAAAAAAAAAAAAAAGTTATGTGTTGTAGTGATTTTAATTCAATTCCCTCTAACTGTAAAATAAAGAATATATTAATTATGCACTATATGTACTATATACAATATAATTTCTTTATTCAAGTTATGTGTTGAAAAATTTTGATTCATTTCACTCTGCATAAAAAAAACGTTTTAGTATGAAAAATAGAGTTATATTACAAGGCATACCGATACAAATGTTCTTATAATAACTCGATTGTAACTTACTTAACATCTGTACATGCATATATTGCTTCACAAATATAATGTTACAAAAGGTCATAAAACAAAATATTTTGATTCTTCAATTTATTTTTTTTTGGTTATGTGTTGTTTTTATTCACTTAATATCATGTACACCTTTAATTTTTTATTTTTTTTTGTTGCTAGAGTACACCTTTAACTTTAACCAACTTAATTCTCAACAATATTGGTTATACATCATTTAATAATGTGATGTGTGACATAACAATTATGATTTTTTTTTGTTTGTAAATTACCTTGCATGTGTAAATTGGTTCCCAAATATATTAATACAAAAAGTTATAAAACAAAATAATATAATTAACTATTCCATTTTAAAATATTAAATCTACACAACTATAAATGTAATGGAGACATCATGACGTGTTGATATTGATGAAATGAAAAAAACATAAATAAATAAATAAATAAATAAAAGGGTCAAAAGGCAAACCCGAAAGATAAGAAAAAGTTGGAGAGTAACATCAAAAGCAAACCTTGGAGCAATATTTACACCTTTTTCCCCATGAAATTATACACCAAAAAAAAAAAAAAAAAAAAAAAAAAAAAAACATAGGAACCCCCTTCTTTGAGGGGGGATGTCACATCTGAGTGGTGTATACGTGTCCCACCACGTTACCAATTTGCTAAACAGCTGGCATAGCATTTGGAGTGGCAAAACTCCATCCATTTCTATTTGAATCAATGATACCACTATTAACATGTAAACTAAAAACCTTTCTATGACCTCAAAATTTTAGAAGATATATTGTAATATATACCCTGCTCTCAGATACCGAGATATGAATGCTTGGCACATGATTTTTGTAGAAATTTATAAAATTCACGTAAGTCTGACATAATATTTGAGTAATTTACAAATTTCACGAGACTCGAGGGACAAATAATACCTCAGAATATCATTGTAGTCATAACTTAGATTCATAAATAACTGAAACCACTACTAGATCCAATACAACTCAACATGTCTAAAAAAAAGAAACAGCTATCTATTTGACATATATGCCTTAATTTAGAGGAGACAAACTATAACAACAGTAATTAGGCATAGATAAAATCCACGAACTTCATCCTAAGCTTGTTCCTCAAACTCACTGCATATATTCTTATTCAAAGGATAGGATTGAGGGGTTAACGCCATGATGAATCTTACCTACTTAGCATATTATTGTTCTTGTCTTCTTACATAAAATATTCATGTTTTTGGTCATGGTGTTGTTCTTACACATGATACCAGATATTCAGGGGTTAACGCCATGATGATAACCCACCATGGAGGCTATGGTGCAACTTGGGAATATGACTAGCTAGACGATGCACCCCAATGCTAGGAGGGCACTTGCTCCCCTTCGGATCCGGAAAATACACTACTATATGTATGTAATGTATTTTTTCGCCCCCGATAAAATTTATATTCACCCTTATCATCTTTAGTAATCTGATAATTTGACATAAAATATTTATCATGTAAATAAAAATACATAGTTATTAGCATAGTGGTACATTTAAAAAAAATATTAATCGGTTTCGGAATATTGGTTTTCTTTAAAAAAATTGTTTATAGTGTTTTAAATCTTTATTGATAGAAGTAAAAGGCTTAATATGTTCGGATCATGCGAAATATAGTAATTTTTTTTAACATATAACGCAACATGTATAGTCGTTTTTTTTATGATGCACAATAGTTTTTTTTTTCCGAATCGTACGGGGGAGAAAAAAAAACTACTATACACTTCTTTTATTGTAATTTTTTTTAGAATTATCGCCCCTGTCGCCCGGGATCCTGCGTCCGCCTAGACAACATCCCATGTGACATGCTAAACCACAATATTATTACTCATTTATTGGGCTACAACATGGGTAATCAATTAACATGTCATACATCATACTTGTATCACACCATCATTCTTATACGTTGCGGGTAAGTAATTACCTATCACTGAGACTATCCGGGGAGCATATATAGCACATAGGAGCCCATAAAGTACATAACATCATGTGCAATCCATTTCTACCCCATGTAATCATACAAGTTAAGGTCCATAAAAAACCTTACTACCAACTTATCTCTACTACACTACTAGAAAATTGGTTTTTAATGAGGGGAATTCTCGTCATTAAAAGCCATTTTCTCGTCATTACAGTCTTTTAATGAGGGGAAATTTCCCCTCATCGCCCCTTATTATTGCCTCTCTAGTTAAAAGTATATAATGAGGAGAAAATGACTCCCCTCATTAAGTCTAAGACACATTAATGACCGTATATTCCCGTCAATAAAATTATATTTAATGACGATCATGCCCCTCATTATAAGTTCATTTACACCTTGCTACATCATGATTTAATGACAACACATTCCCTTATTATAGGACTTTTTCCCCTCATTAAATTACGAATTATTGACGACACATCTCCTCATTATATGGTCATTTGCCCTTCATTAAATCATGAATTAGCGACAGCATATTCCCAAATCATAAGGTCGTTTTCCCCTCATTAAATCACGAATTAATGATGACACATTCCCTTAAGATAGGGTTATTAGCCTCTCATTAAATATTTCTTGTTACATGTAGAAACATATCGCATGCGAAGTAAATGCAAACATGAACTTATAATGTCAGAAAATAAGTGTCAATGCCAAAGGGCTATTGTTTATATAAAGTATTCAAAGAATGAAAAACTATCATAGTAAGCATACCTTGTAGGTGTGGCCATTGTATTCTAAAATTTACCAATGTCTTCTACACAAACAGACAACAATGGAGTTTTCAACATTGAAACAAACTCACCATTTTAATTAAGAAGCTCATTACCCAGACACTATATTGAAAACCACAACCACCCAATCAACTCAAATGAAGCAGAAACTAGACAACGTCGACTGGACAGGGTCACTCCATCAAGTAAACGAAAAAAACATAACTCTATCTTTGATCTTTTTTTCTTGGCCAAAATTGAAACTCTCATTCATTCCATTGTAGAAATTCATTCTCTCCCTACACAAAGAGAATATAATATTTAGACATTACAATAAGAATAACTAAGAAAGTGCGACTAAAAAAACAATATGACAAGAATGAACTTTTTCACACTTGAGTACTTTAAAGAAATTAGACATGCCTGGTGAATCAAAAATTTAGATTGGTCCCGGACCAAATTTGATTTGGTGGTCTCCAATTTCTATATTATCAAATAGTTAAATATAGGATACAATTTTAATTTTTATAGATAAAGATAAACATGTCGTTCTATTCGTTTTAGTTTCACAATACATTAAGGTGGGAGAAAACTTAAAATCTATGTGTGACATCATATATGTCAATCGGGCTCTAGGAAGTTGAGTAAAAGAATATGTATCAACATATTTGGAATAAACTTACGAATCTATTAGACTTAAACACGCAGACATGATGATAAAACAAGTGGCAAAACAGATCGTATGTCATAAACGGATGCAAGCACCGATACAACAAGGAGACAACACTAAACATATAAGACTCAAAAAACAATCTGGACAGGCTGACCTAAAGTGATCAAGCAGATGATTAAACAGAATTGGTGAAAGGCATTTTATATTGCAGGCATATCAGACAGCTAACAGATAAGACAAGCACATATTACATGCAATGAGACTCTCAAACGTAGCAGCAACTAAACAAATATGCAACACACAAATCAGAAAAACAATTAAATATACAATATGATCAGATGCAAGACCAGGCTCACTTAGACATCTTATGACCAGATGCAAGACCAAAAGTTAAATTAGCAAAAACATATTCCAGTCAGGAGAGATAACAAGTCAAAGATTCACGACCTGGAGCAGAGCACTTAGCAGGGCAGACCATATTGCACATTAACTGGAGGTATGTAAAACCATGCCGACTTTAACCAAATATGACCTGTCCAAGACTCAAACTGCATGTCAACAAGAACCAAAGCAGTTAGAAAACCTGAAAGTATGATCAAAGTGCTAACATAGCAAGTACAAACCAACATATCACATATTCAGCAAATCACAATTAGAGAGCATACAGACCTGTACTTAATAGACTCTTAAGCTAACAAAACAAGTTCACAACTTCACTAAACCGAGGCAAGAAGTGAAGCGATTCGGTATGCATATAGGATTAAAAACATACCGCCACACTTGTTCTAAAATCTAAACAATTATCTATGCCGTATGACACAATGTATACACTAGCCTTTTAACCACAATCTAAGGCCCATTCAAGTCTCATTCAAGGCACATTTCAAGGGTTCTCATGTCTAAATGAAATACACATTTGAATCACTATACAAGCATGAAATATGATTATGTTGAATTAAGGGGGAGGGATAGAGATATTATATAAAGATAGAATAAGTATGTTTGTTGAATATAGAGATCTCTCGCCTTTTAGTTTAATATCCAAGGTAATTAGTTTTCCATATGGTCATTCGATAAAAAACCATATAATTATTATTTGTTTCAAGCATACACTTAGTGATATTAGATAGTTTGTTTTTTATTGTAGGTACTTTATTTTCCTGAAAAATATTGTGGGTAGCGCTAGTTCCATGATAAAGGATCACAACAAAACGATCACAACATAAATTTACACTAAGAGAAGAATCTACTAAGATAACTTTCAACTTAATATTAAAAGCATAATTCATCAACCAAGATAACTCCACCTAAAACCGAAAACATCACTTGTCAATGAAAAAGCCTCAAGAAGACACAAAAAATCACTCAATATCTTAAAGTGAAAAAGACAAACAAACAAGTAAAGTAAATTTGATGAGTCAAATAGCTGGAATGCAAGAGCAAAAGTAAAAATCATTGATACACAACGATGCATGGAAGTGGTCATTAAGCTTAGGCCGTAAGTTGTTCTCTAAATCATCACTTATACATAATGATGCACATGTTTTTACAAAGTATTCAAGATAAAGGAAATCAAAATCATGAGATATCATCATCAAATAATTCAAAGAACTTTATTAGTAATGCCCACATAGTTAGGTAACGGAAATCATGGATGTGTTCTAAAGAAGTACCTACTCTGTTTTTGTACCTTTAATTGTATTATAAGACCTTTCAAATAAATGTATTATAAGAATCTAAATAGTCTCCCTAAAAAAAAGAATCTAATTAGTCAAGTTGTTCACCAGATTCAACTTCTTTCCCTCAACCTGAAAAATAGGTCACAAGAAAATTAGAATAATTCAATTTACTCAATAGGTAACACATTACCTAACGTTGAAACAAAAATGACAACTAATAATACCATGTTAAAATAACTCTCAAGGCATCGAATCCCACATTCTTCAAGATATAGTCTGTAACCACAAAAACCTTAAAATGTAGACTATAAGAAAACTTAAGAACACTGAGACATTCAAATCTCAGTTACACTCGTCAAACAAAGATAAGATCCCTTACCGCAACATAAGAGTCGCACACGTCTGAAAAGAGAAAATTGCATAGCAAAATACCTGAAGGAAACTTTAATTCTTTAAATAAATTACCACTGCTCTCGGATGATGAACTTGAACAAAAAGATATGCAAAAAAGAGCCGGGGGTCAATTGGCCAACCAAGATAGTAGGAGTAAGCTTGGTTGCTTCTTCATATATTAGTGCTCTGAGTCTTCTTGTCCACGAGTCATCATTGCTTCATATTATCGTTGGTACATCGACTTCCGTTATTATACATTAGGGAGAAAGAAAAGAAAACCATAGAAACTTCAAATGATCTATAAATATGAGACAATAACTCATAGAATTAAGGTTAACTATACAGGACAAGCTCACTGTCTATAGATATATTATGTACTCTTCACTGCCTTTGGAAAAAGGCTCGAATACCATGAACATTCATCATATATAATATAAAACTCATACCATGGTTATAAAAAATTGAATGAGCTTACTAAACAGAAATGAAGTTAATGTGTTGTATGGAATGAAAATTACAAAGAAGTAGGCACTCACTTGCGATCACACAACACAAGAGAACCACCATCGAAGTATACACCACAAACATCATCCTCTTTCTTCTTTCACATAACTTCGTAATACAACCCCCGGTCATCGTAAAAGACAAATTCAGCCCCAAAGATCTTGGAAAAGTAGAAAATTTTATAGTATTTTATCCTTAAAAACTTAAACAATAAAAATGTAGGTTTAATGTGTAATATGTTACCCCAAACATAATCCCGGAGGGTTGCTTACGTAGTAGACGTATTGAAGAAAAGTCATGTCTTCATATATCTTTCCCAAACCTATTTTTAATAAAACAGAAAACAAAGCAAAAATGAAACCACATGGAAAATGATAAACACAACAATCTATGCAATAAGCAGATGGAAATAAACACACCTCATGAATAATCTGGATTTCCCACCTTTGCTAGTCGTCAATACGGAAGGGTTGTCTTCCACCAAACCCATTTCGGATCAAAGTTGGATAAGACTTTATCCAATAAACTCCGTACACTAATTGGCCAATATATAAGATTATAATCATTGTCTAGAATATTATCCGTAGGAAAACACTTAGCCATCCATCGGCCTATAAAAAATTAACCATCACATCACATATAAATTTAGCTTAAAGAAACTTCCGGTGGGTGAGTTAAGTTACCATTGTCATAAACTTGTGGTCACCCGTAGCAGCCGCCGAGTAGCCACCGGAGAAGACCGCGGTAATAGTCGTCCTTGGCTTGGACTCGCCACCAGTGAATCATAGTGGTGGAGAAGAGTGGAGGGTCACGAGATGACGTGGAGTCCTTGCCCCTAAACTTCAGTCGGAACTCGTCCATGACCGCCGCCTTAGACCATCTGATGGAGTCCGATTACGAGAGGTGGTTGACAGGTTTCCGGGATGTGGTGGTTGACGGGATGTGGTGGTTGACCGGTTTCCGGCTCCGGGGGAACGATTGATAATGAATAATCGCGTCTTAATATCCATAAAAGGATTTGTAGAACTATAAGAAAATAGTACAACTATAATTTTTTAATAATATAAATTATGTCCCCTCATTGTAACATGAAAATATACTTCGTTGATTACCAAAATAGTAATGATCAACTTCGTTGATTACCAAAATAGTAATGATCAACCTTAACCAGCAGTGTACCGGGTCGGATGCACTATAGAGGTGAGCAATGTCGTATCCCACGGAGAATTAAACGAGTACCAAAGTCGTTATCGGACTTAGTTTAGGTGAATCAAGTGCGTTCAAGTTCTGATTATGCTAAAACGATATTTAAACAAGAGATAAAGAGACATTGCCAAATCACGATCCAATTGAATACTTTCGCCCCTCTAATTGACTATTTGGGAATGGAAACTACCAACCAACCATCCTAATGCTTATATCGGCTCGTTCATGGGTGCAAAATCCTAAGATAGTACTAAATGCCATGCAACAACCTAATATCCTTTGCCCGGTTCAACAGTCCGCCTTTAAGGATTTAACTGACCGGAACAAGATAAACGCTCTAGAGCCGCTAGATTTACACCGACAAACCTCGTTACCCAATCAATCTAAACAACTCAGTCAATTGTAAATAACAATCTTAAAACCCCTTTTCCCACACCCCTTCGCAACATACATTTATAAAAGTGGTGTGTGAGCTCATGAACTAGGTGATCAAGCTAATTCAAGCATTAAGAACAAATTTTAAGACATGAATTCGTCGATATAACAACAATTAAACACTCATTCCCAATTTCATCAATTAGAGGGAGATTTCTTCAACATTCACATGGTTTGGCTATGTAACAAATTAGCTACTCATTACAACTACAAGAGCAAGCATCAAACAAGAAATTAAAGCCATGAAGCAAGAAAAGAAACTAGATTGATTACCAAAATAAGAGGAAGATGATGTTTCTTCAAGCTTTTTCCACACCCATGTCAATGGGGAAGAAGAAGACTTCAAAATACCAAAATCCAAGAGTTGAGCTAACAATCTAAGCTAAATTAAGTTTAATAGGAGAGGATTTGATGTAGAAATGAGTTTATGGGAGTAAAGGATGAATGATTTCGACCTAGGAGAGAGGTGGAGGAAGATGGAATGGGTCTCCCCCGAATAGATCTAAAAAAAAGATGTTTATATCAATCACAGAGTAAGTGAACGTATGGTGAAAACACCAACTACTTTTGATCCGTTTCCATCCCCGGGCTTCGGTTATGCCACTCTAAGTCTTATGCCTTGTCTTCCGGGCTCATAACTCACCTCGATCCTGCATCCCAACATTCAAACACATACCGAGCATAACTCCGCAAGATAACTAGGGCTCGAAAAGGGCCATAATACCGTAAAATGGTGAGGTTTTCCATCTATTTGACGGTTTACCTCAAAGTAGTGTACAATGCATTTTGCCCTATAAATGGTCTAAACTACCCAATATAAGCCAAAAGTGTCGTAAACGGGGGTTAAAACATGCACCGAAACATAGTAAAGTTGACTCTCATCATTCGTACAACATAGAACTACCAGAAACCAGACCCTAAAGGATCAGTTTGGGTCACTTCATCCACAATGTGGGTCGAGGCCAACCTGACCAAGCCTCGGGCCTATTTTGTGTGCTATAATTACCCGGCAACTACTCTATATGCACAGAATTATGTCCATATTTTTAAAAATTTCCATAAAACAATATACATACAATAAAAACATGACCCCTAATATAAAGATGAATTCTTTTTTATAAAAGACCTCCTTACCTTATCAAAGCCAAATCTACGAAGGAAACCACAAATTTTTCCCAAAACCATGCGAATCTACGAACAAAAAACGAATCTAATTTGAAAACTATGAAAACCCAACCTAATCAAGATTAGAGCTAACAACTTTTACAAAAAGATTAGATTTTGCCTTAAGATAAGTTCTAGGAAAGAACCGGCATCTAAACGCTTAACCGCTTAGAAATTCGAACTCCCTTCTGTAGAATACGCACAGACATGCCCAGAACTCCGTTCGGACCTCAACTGGGTCAGTTCTCCTAGGGTAAAGGCCGTGGAACCAACTTGTGAAGCTCCTCTCGACACAGAAACATGAACTTCAGAAATCTCGGACTTTATGGAGTCTTTTTAAACTTTTTAGGACCCCTTTATGCTGGTCCTTGATTTTTAAAGCTAAAGAAAGGCTTAAAAGAAAAGGAAAAGTTAAAAGAAAACTATTTTTGAAAAGACAAAAAGTACCTTTCAAACAAAATGAGATTTCACATAGAATTTCAGAGTTTCACAGATATTCATCATGAATTAGAGCATATGGTCATACGTTCAAAATATAGCTCTAACAACATCATTTAATTATTAATTTCTATTGTTCAATTGTTTGGTCACTTTGTTGATTTTATTGTGTTTTTATATGTTTTTGCGTATCATGTTGGTATCAACTCTTTGTTACATGCCTACACTTATTCATAACATGAAAATTACATGTCTTTTCATCGACTCAAGCCTTTATTAAAGTTAATAATTTAGTTTATCCATTTATAAACGTTACATCATAATTGCAAAAATTCAGCCACATGCAAAGTACATGCTTCCTCTAGTATCGTCCAAAGTCCCCATCTGTTTCAATCGGGACAAATCACACAATGTGAATTTATGGCAACAAGAAGCCCTAAAAAAAAAGAACAGACAAACGAAAGAAATTTTTCAAAGGGTTGTCAAATCTCATTTTTCATAAAATGGTGTCATTTAATTACTCAAAGAAGATTAGGTTACATTTATGTCTCTAGACTAGGGGTGTAATCGAGGTGAATCGATACGATACTCTCTAGGGTTCGACTCGACTCGATTAAAAAAGTTTGGGCTCGAAACTCGGCTCGAGCTCGATCGAGTCATAAAAAAGCAAGATCGAACTTGACTCGCTAAATACTCGATATATCACGACTGGGCTCGTATGTTCGATTATTTTCGTAGAATTCATATAATTTTTAATTAAATATAGAAAGATCGAGCTCGACTCGTCTAATACTCGACTTGAATAATATTTTTTGAATTATAAAAAATAATATTTTATAATAAATTTAATTAAATAAATAATTATTTAATCAAGTTCGATAAGCTCGCGAGCTACTCGATTAGTATATTTTAAAACTCGAGATTGGTTCGGTTAATTATTCGAGTAGCTCGACTCGAGCTCGAACTCGGAAAAAACCGAATCAAGTCGAACTCTTTTACGAGTCGAGTACGAATAGGTTACGAGTAGTCCAACTCATTTACAGCCACTCTAGACACATTTACATCATAATCTACTTTTAGTCTTAATCAGTATCTATTCACCAAAGTTTTAACCTATAAAGTAATTGGTAAATAAAATATGTAAGGTATTATTGGACATGATATATTCGATTTTGTTTTTAGGTGATTACGCTTTTAATAAAAATATATAGATATGGGCATTTATGGGCACCACACTAAATCTACCATTAATTGCCCTTAAACTAGGCACCATAGTATATGTTTATTTTTAAACCTTGTTGTGGTAAGTGCCCTAGTCAGATTTAGTGTGGTGCCGTTAAAGCCACGCAATATATATTATTTGGACTGCATTTGTCAAATAATATAAACGTTTATTGACACGGGTGAGATTGGTCACCTTAATTACATGTGATACATTGATACTTATCGAGACTCACAAGCCCTGAAGCCCATATAAGCAAGAATGCATATTGAATATGGCGCATGTCGCCCTTACATTGGTCAGCTGGCGTGACACATATCGTTCTCGGGCTCTCATTGCTGGCATGAACTAGTTCGCCCATGGTCCTTTTTAACCAATGTGGTGCAGGTCACCCTCGCTCCCTCGTAATCGACGTGACACAAGTCGCCCACTCGCCATCAGTCTCATATAAAGGTTATACACCATATTAGACGAGCTCTCCAGACATTACACATACAATACACCATGACTGTAACTGCTCTGAGACATGTTGGAGATATAACTCAAATCCCATGAAATGGGGGCTTGAAACATGGGTTGAAACAATCAACTTTAGCGCGAATTTCGGATACATTCCAGTGTGATTCACCGAGAGCTTGTTACCTCTAAAAATACTACTCACGGAGTAAATGAGGTTTGGCCTTGAAATCACTCGATTTGGATATCTGGTGAATGAGAAATTAATACCTAAATTTGGTTGAAAATATGTAGGAGATTGAAGTTGAAGGGAGAACCTCATCCCATTCTCTCATATTCTCAAGTAATAAGAGTTAATTGTTATCTCCCGTGTATAATTAAAATAATCAAACCAAATTAAACCAACAATTTTATTAATTTTGACAAAGCAGATACAACAAGAAATAGACAAAGAAAATACAATATAAATGATAAAAGGATATGCAACGATCTGAGCCGAAACGAACTCTTTCCTTAAGACAAATTTGCCCCGGTATGTACCCCGGTTTGCAGCAATTGTCTCCCAGGAATTCTCAGATTACCTTTCAGAATAACGGTACTACAAATTCTGAACTCCGGCGAACTCTAACGGGCTTTCCAACTCTTCACTTGATGCAAGAACATAATTAACGCGTGCTTCACTTTCTCTTCACTTGATGCAAGAACAGAATTATGCAGAAGAATGATATGTATGCTATTTATTCAGTGTGTGCAGAATTATTTATTCAGAATGATATGTATGCAGAATTATTCAGTGTGTGTTCACCCTATTCATGTAGCTCGTTTATATAGTAGAGGACAAGGCTGAACTGAAGCCTTTTGATATTCAATATTCAAGGCAGCCTATTAATGCAGCCAGCAGTTGAAGTTGTTTCATCTTCACCCCATTGAATTCAGAATTCTTCATTAAGTGAAACCGAGCTGAGCTGTCGAACTTGAACTCAGAATGTTGTTGTTTGGATTGGGCTCAACTCGATTGGACTTTTATATAAAAATTTAATACTGTCCTGGGCCTAGGGCCCCAGGCCCAAAAAGGCCCATTCCCCAAAGCCAAAGCCAAAGCCAAAGGTCAAAGGTCAAAGGGCACGGGACCGGGCGGGCGGCCATTTTAGCAGAACGTCTGACCACTAAAACCAACCCGATATCTCTCCTTCTTCTGGGAGCTTATACCATATACAACATTCTTCCCACATAAATACTAGGAACTGTTTCTCTCAACTCCCAATGTGGTTTACAAGTTGAAAAGTTTCAACTTCCACTTCCAACATTAGCTCTTTCAACCACCCGACTTTAAGCGTTAATTTCTCATTCACTCGTTATCCAAATTGAATGATTCCAAATCCTGAATTCATCTACGACTCACTTAGTTTCAGAATTAACAAAACATTATATATATTCTATACAAGAATATATCCGAATTACGCTTACAAAGTCACTGAATAAAATGATTATAAAATCATTTTTAATTCACTTTTAATTCAATTCCTCATTTTCTCCAACAATCCCCCACATGAATGGAAATTAATGAAAATGCAGACTCTGAAGAGATTCTGACAGAAAATATTGCATCAGGAGAGGTAGCTTCTGGCTTTGAACATGCCTTAGTGAAATACTATCGGATTTACTCGGCTAATCACTGAACTTAAGTCTTGAACTGTTCAGCCTTTAGTGTAAAACCAAACAATAGTACTCACACAATATTTCCCTTCGCACTGTACTTGGTTCTCATGACTGGATTCGTTTTGGCCCTGAATCACACCTGGTTTCAGAAAGTGCGTTAGAGAATTCTAGCCTATGAATTCTCATTTTGAAGCGGCCCCACTTCGCACTTACATAGGTGACCTCCTATCAAGAGTATTCTGCCATACCCCACTCGAATTTAACCAAGGTATAGGAATCATTAAAAGTTTTCACTTAACCTCAACACTTATGGCAGACAGCACTTTTATTCACAGAATGTGTAAGTGTTCATCGACAGCTTCATAACTTAGTTGTCCTTTTGAACCAAGATCTTGGGATCTCCAGTCAACATGGTAGGGTTACCATTACAAAGCTTATCTTTCAATAGGCTTAAGTCCCATTCCAAGTGTCAAAATTGACATTTGATCTCTAGGTAAACATTTTGTAAGCGGATCCGTAAGATTTTCTTTCGATTTTATATACTCGATAGAAATCACACCGGTAGAGATCAATTGTTTAACGGTGTTTTGTCGTCGACGTATGTGTCTAGACTTACCATTATACATACTATTTTGTGCTCGGTGTATAGCCGATTGACTATCACTATGGATGCTGATAGGAGCAATCGGCTTAGTCCAACATGGAATGTCCTCTAAGAAGTTTCGAAGCCACTCTGCTTCTTCCCTCGCTTTATCCAATGCAATAAACTCGGCTTCCATTGTGGAACGAGATATGCATGTCCGCTTTGTGGACTTCCATGACACCGCAGCACCACCGATCATGAATATATATCCAGTTGTGGATTTTGATTCTTTTGTATCAGAAATCCAATTTGCATCACAGTATCCTTCTAATACTGCTGGATATCTTGGTAAGCATAATCCCAGGTTCATTGTATATTTCAAGTACTTTAGTACTCTAATAAGAACTTTCCAATGATCCTCACTAGGATTACTTGTAAACCTGCTCAGTTTATTCACAGCACATGCAATATCCGGTCTAGTACAATTCGTTATGTACATTAAACAACCGATAATCTGAGAATATTTTAACTGAGACACAAGGTCACCTTTATTTTGACTAAGTGAAGACTTAAGTCAATAGGTGTTTTCATAGGACTTTCATCATAAACACTGAATCTCCTCAGGACGGATTCAATGTAGTGAGACTGTGACAACACTAGTCCCTCGGATATTCTGGAGATTTTAATCCCCAAGATTACATCTTGCCAGTCCCATATCTTTCATATCAAAGTTACGTGTCAGCATCTTTTTGGTATTCATGATAATATCATGAGTACTCCCCATAATCAGCATATCATCAACATATAAACACACTAACACATAAGCATTAGGTGTATGTTTGATGTAGACACATTTGTCGCACTCATTGATCTTAAACCCATTAGATAGCATAGTTTGATCAAACTTTTGATGCCATTGCTTGGGTGCTTGTTTCAGTCCGTACAACGACTTAACGAGTCGACACACTTTGTTTTCCTGACCTAGAACCACAAACCCCTCGGGTTTTTCCATATAAATTTCTTCATCTAATTCACCATTCAGAAATGCAGTTTTAACATCCATCTGATGGATTTCCAAGTTATACACTGTAGCAAGAGAAATTAGAACCCTTATAGAAGTGATTCTAGTTACTGGTGAGTAAGTATCAAAGAAATCAAGACCCTCTTTTTGCCGATAACCCTTAGCTACCAACATGGCCTTATACTTATCAATAGATCCATCAGCTTTAAGCTTCTTCTTGAAAATCCACTTACACCCGAGAGCTTTATGTCCCGGTGGAATATCAACCAATTCCCAAGTGTGATTTTGCATAATGGAATCTATCTCACTATTAATTGTCTCTTTCCAGAAAGGTGCTTCTGGATTAGACATAGCCTCGGCATATGTCCTTGGAGTATTTTCTACCATGTAGATGAGAAAATCTGGCCCAAAAAACGTTGAAGTCCTAGCCCGTTTACTCCTTCGAGGTTCCACTTCCTCGTGTTCTGGAGCATTATCCCCCACATTTTCGTGTGCCCTCTTAGTCGAATTTGAGTCTTCATTATGTCTTTCTTTGTTTGGAAAAACATCCTAAAAAAACACCGCATTTCTTGACTTCATGATTGTGTTTACATTCACATCAGGGTTGTCAGATTTGTGCACAAGAAATCTATATGCACTACTGTTATGTGCATACCCAATGAATATGCAATCTATCGTTTTAGGCCCAATCTTGATTTGTTTAGGTTTAGGCACTTCCACCTTTGCTAAACACCCCCACACTTTCAAGTATTTATAACTTGGTTTGTGGCCTTTCCACAACTCATATGGGGTCTTATCCATCTTTTTAGATGGAATTCTGTTGAGAATTACATTGGCGGAGAGAAGGGGGCCCCACAAGTTTTGAGGTAAACCGGGCCGATCAACATAGCATTCATCATCTCTTTCAGAGTACGGTTTTTGCGTTCAACAATTCCGTTAGATTGAGGAGCATATGGAGCAGTAGTTTGATGAATAATGCCCGAATCTAGACATAATCCTTCAAATGGCGATTCATACTCTCCACCTCTATCACTACGAACCTTCTTGATTCGTCTGCTAAGTTGATTCTCAACTTCATTTTTATAATTTTTGAATGCCTCGATAGCCTCATCTTTGCTACTTAGCAAATATACATAACAGTATCTTGTACAATCATCGATAAAAGTTACAAAATACTTTTTACCGCCTCTCGATTGCACAAACTTTAAATCACACAAATCTGTGTGAATTAATTCTAATGGTTCTGTATTTCTTTCCACGGATGGAAATGGCACTTTAGTCATTTTTGCTTCAACACATACTTGGCATTTACCGGTTTGGTTAAATTTTAGTTTAGGTAATAAATCCAAATTCATCATTCTTTGAATTGATTTATTATTAAAGTGTCCTAAACGATTATGCCATAAAGTGTAAGACTCAATCAAGTAAGCAGAAGTAGAAGCACTTTTATTAGCCTCAGTGGGCACAACAGTCTTAGGCATTATAGCCATTACATTCAGTTTAAATAAACCTTCGGTAAAATAACCTCTACCAACATACATTTCATTTTTGGTCAAAATGACCTTGTCATTACCAAAAGAAAGTTTAAAACCATTCTTATTCAGCATACCACTAGAAATCAAGTTTCTACGTATATCAGGAACATGGAGAACATTCGTGAGTGTCAGCTTCTTCCCAGAAGTCATCTTCAGAATCATGTTTCCAGTTCCCTGAATGGTTGATTGGGAAGAGTTTCCCATCAACAGCTTCTCACCATTGCCAGCCTTGTAGGTTGAGAAGACATCACGGTCCGTACACACATGTTTTATGGCTCCTGTGTCCACAAACCACTGCCTCGGATTCCCCACAGTGTTGCACTCAGTCACCATGGCGTAGAGATTGTCATCATCTCCCTCAGTTTCAGCCATATGAGCCGTAGGTTTGTAAGGCTTCTTTGACCGGCAGTCCGCAGCACGGTGTCCAAACTTGCCACAGTTGCGGCAATCACCATTGAATTTATATGGTGTCGGCTTCTTGGACGATTCCCCAGTCTTCTTAGGAAATTTCTCCGGCTTCTTTCTCTTTTGGTTTTTCACCTCAGCCACATTAGCCTTTGCTTGTCCAACGGCACATGAACGTTTCTTTTCAGATGCTCTATTGTCCTCCTCAATACGAAGTCGGACAATCAAATCATCCATCGTTACTTGCTTCCTCTTGTGCATGAGATAGCTCTTGTATTCCTTCCACGAGTCGGGAAGCTTCTCAATCACACATGCCACTTGAAAATTCTCATTAATTTTCGGATCTTCTTTCATCTCGGATATCGAATTTGCGCTTCCTCCACCTGTTTAACAATAGATTTAGTATCATTCATTTCATACTTCAAAAACCTGACAAGAAACTTCTTGGCACCAACATCTTCGGTTGTATATTTCTTCTCTAATGCTTGCCACAACGATTTAGTTGTTTCATAAGTACAGTACACACCATACAACATGTTATCTAAACCATTAAGAATATAATTCTTGCACAGAAAATCACTGTGCTTCTAGCTTTCTACAGCAAGAAAAGCCGTCTATTCAGGAGTTTCAGGTGGTGCCACCGGTGGGTCATCGATTAGCATTCTTGCTAGCCCAAGTGTTGTGATGTAAAACAACATCTTCTGTTGCCAATGTTTAAAGTTGGAACCGTTGAACTTCTCCGGTCTCTCATGGTTAGCACCAGGAAGCGTGGTAGTTTGTGTCACCACAGACACGAGGCGATGAGCGGGATGTCCGTCCTCCGTTTGGCGCACCATCCGGAGTAGAGTCACTTGACCGTCGGATGTCATTTCTGTTCGAAACAGAAGATAAACTTTAGAATCGTATTTCAACGAAACCTTTCCAATTCAACTCGTTTTTCCGAAGAATTAGATATCAAAACAAAGATTTTCAGTTTAGCAAACCACTATTGCAATTCATAGATAACAAAAAACAGGCCTTTTTTTTAATCGAAAAAAGAAAACAAAATACGAACATAAATCAAAGGGCAAAAACAACAGACTAGGCAACTATGCAGAGTAAATAAAATGCACAAACATAGATGCACTTTAAAGCAAAACAGCAGGTTACTATTTTTTA
Source organism: Gentiana straminea (assembly GCA_036785695.1). Classification (NCBI taxonomy): domain Eukaryota; kingdom Viridiplantae; phylum Streptophyta; class Magnoliopsida; order Gentianales; family Gentianaceae; genus Gentiana; species Gentiana straminea. The sequence continues at coordinate 8,787,565 of JAVUPR010000137.1, read as the reverse complement.
AAAATTATTTTTTATTTATTTATATATGATACAAACAAGCAGCAGACGATTGAAAAGCAGATGAATAATTGGTCCAAAGGGAAGCAATCAGGTCGGCATGCAGAAGATATAAAAGACGTATTAACTCAACAAAAGAACAGAGGCAAAAACCAATAAAACTGATGATATATTCGTGAAAATATTTCGATTACACACGGGTTTGAATTAGAACTATGGTTCTAAAAATTTGTCTTAAGCTGTTATCTCCCATGTATAATTAAAATAATCAAACCGAATTAAATCAACAATTTTATTAATTTTGACAAAGCAGATGCAACAAGAAATAGAGAAAGAAAATACAACAGAAATGATAAAAGGATATGCAACGATCTGAGCCGAGACGAACTCTTTCCTTAAGACAAATTTGCCCCGGTATGTACCCCGGTTTGCGAATTGTCTCCCGGGAATTCTCGATTACCTTTCGAATAGTGGTACTACAAATTCGAACTCCGGCGAACTCTAACAAGGTGCTTCACTTTCTCTTCACTTGATGCAAGAACATAATTATGCGAAGAATGATATGTATGCTATTTGTTGGTGTTGCAATTCAAGTGTGTTCTTCCCATTCATGTAGCTCGTTTATATAGTAGAGGACATGGCTGAACTGAAGCCTTTTGCTATTCAGTATTCAAGGCAGCCTGTTAATGCAGCCAGCAGTTGAAGTTGTTTCATCTTCACCCCATTGAATTCGAACCTTCATTAAGTGAAACCGAGCTGATCTGTCGAACTTGAACTCAGAATGTCGTTGTTTGGATTGGGCTCAACTCGATTGGATTTTTATATAAAATTTTAATACTTTAATACTGTCCTGGGCCTAAGGCCCATTCCCCAAAGCCCAAGCCCAAGGTCAACGGTCAACGGGCAAGGGACCGGGCGGGCGGGGCGCGCGCGCGCGCGCGCGCGTGGCCATTTTAGCGAACGTCTGACCACTAAAACCAACCCGATATCTCTCCTTCTTCTAGGACCTTATACCACATACAACATTCTTCCCACATAAATACTAGGAACTGTTTCTCTCAACTCCCAATGTGGTTTACAAGTTGAAACTTTTCAACTTCCACTTCCAACATTAGCTCTTTCAACCACCCGAATTTAAGCGTTAATTTCTCATTCACTCGTTATCCGAATTGAATGATTTCAAATCCCGAATTCATCTACGACTCACGTAGTTTTCAGAATTAACAAAACATTATATATATTATATACAAGAATATTTCCGAATTACGCTTACAAAGTCACTAAATAAAATGATTATAAAATCATTTTTAATTCACTTTTAATTCGATTCCTCATTTTCTCCAACACTAATGTGACTCTTATGGATGTGCCCCAAGGGGCAAGACACTTTTGTGCAGGATGGGGGACTTAGATAATTCCACACGTGCGCGCACGCCGGCGCCGTCCGGCTCGACTCGTGCTCGAGCTCGGGTCGGTTCGGGTGCTGCTATTAATTTTTTGGATAAAATGTCATTATGAATTTTGAAATAAGATTATTTCTGGAATGTGATATTGTGTCATCCGACCAATCATAATTCAAGAATTCGTGTGATTAGGTCATCCGATCAATCAGAATTCAGACAACACGTCATCCGACCAATCAGAATCGAGGGATGGGGTTGGCCATAAGGTGTACACGCCAGAATGACTTTTCTTGAGGGAAAAGTCGGCTGAATTATGTCATCCGGCCAATAAGAATTGAGTATTGTCTCTTCATCTCCACTATATAAATAACCCTATGGATGAAGGTCTATGTATCAAATTTTCTCTTTTCTTTTCCACCATAAAAAGTCTCTCATAATGATCTAGTTCTTGAGTCGAAGAGAAGTCGTAGCACTCTGTAAGTTTGCCGGAGCTCGGATTTTTGAAGTGCCTTTAAATCCGAGATGTGAAACCATTGCATCTTAGGACAGTTGCTACTACCGTGAGCACCATATCAGAGCAATTTGTATTCAGAAAAGAGTAACTTACTCGCCTCGGTTTGACCTCTAGCCCTTTATTTCATGCATTGTACTTTTATTGTCTTATCGTTTCGAGTCGATCCGTACCGTAATTGTTATTTTGTTAGACCTATTTAATACTTTGTTAGATCTATTTAATACAAAGAATTTTTCTTTTTGTGTTATTTAATTTCTGATTTTATTTTCCGTAATTACTTCTGTTAATTACGGATCTGTTCCGTAAATCACTCTACACACAATACACTTTCCTAACAAGACATTCGCTCCATTACTTTAATGTGTGGTCACGCCTTTGTTCACTGCTTCAATGCACAATAATGCATCATCCCACGATGAAACACTATATGAACGGGTCATCCTCTTCATTACCGAGTACGTTTAATATACGCACACTTTACATTACCGAACTCACTGTCTATAGAATTATCTCCATTGCCGAACTGTCTTGAATATCGAAGTAGCCATCCGTAGAACAACTACAGACCCGCTTACATCTTGTTTGTTTTGTACGAATTCATAAAAGCCTACTAGAACATCATCTTGGAGGCCCAATCACCCGATTATTCACCTAAATCATACCGAACGATTTCCAGCATCGTCATTTATATTACGGTAAAAAAGTACGAAAAAATATGTTATTAAAATAACAAAGAAAGAAAATATGAATGAAAATATAAATTTATGGAAAAAAGCTCCTTAAAATTCTAACATTCCTGACACAATATGTATATATAGTTCAACATAAAGCCAAAATGGCATGAATCAACAAAGAGATAATATATATAAAGGTAAAGAAGAAGAAAGTAAGAAAGTGGAAAGTAGTGTCACAAGTACGAAGAATATCTCCACACTTGCAGAGCTAGTTGCACTTGCATATATATTTCGGAAAATTCTGACACAGAGATTTCCTGTTAAAACGGACATCGGATTACTGCTACGTGTAAAAAAAAAAAAACTATCTTGTCTGCTTGCACATATGACAATCATCCGACGGTCCGTACTGAATAGAAAGTATCTGCATCAGAATATTCCCTCTCCTTAAAACGTTTTGAGAATAATAGCAATATTACTACTAAGAATAATGATAACAACAACATTTCTATTATTATTATTATTATTATATTAATAAATATCACATATGTTCTAAAATATAAGTTTCATCTTAAAATTTTCATACAGTTAAGAAAGTATTTGAATGTCATAAATTCGAAGGTTAAATATCGAAAATACCAAATTAAAAAAAAAATCGAAAATACCATTGACTATCATTAATGTAATAATTGTTAAGTAATAAAGAGTTGTTAGATTGATAATAAATTAGGGATAAGATAGAGAAAATAATAATAAATGTTGCATTGCTAATGCATAATGATTTATATTTTGTGACAAATCTAAAAATTTAGAATGTCGTATTAATAAATAAAAATACGATAGTTATAAATTATTATTATTATGAATGATGAGTATTACCCATATTAATATAATGAAACACAATTTGGGATTTAAAACTACCCATCTATTACGGCACGTATGGAAAATCCGTTGCTCTTGGACTTTTGAACAAACCCCTACACATATTTGATATTTCAGCATTGATAAATAGTGATGCCTCTCTTTCTAAAGAACTCACCGGCAATGACAAGATTGGCGAGCCCCAATATTAGAAAACGACTCGCGTAGAGTTGATGCGGCTCGTGTAAACACCCTTCTATGTACTTATGTACTGGTACGATCAAATGTAATGTTAATGCGGCTCTAATTGATAATGTCTTGGATGTTGGAGGAATCTTTAGAGATATCAGTGGCACTTTTCCTTCATTCCTTTTCGTTAATAGTGGGTCGAGCTTTCTTAGTTGAATTTGGTGAAACTAGCTCTTGCAATTTACCAATTTACCATTGATTAACCTTTGCTTATGCTTATGGATGTGATATTCTTATCATAGAGACCGACTCTCAATCGGCGATACATCGACTTCAATATCTGGGAGATGACCTTTCAAGTGTTGACTTAGTAGTGGAAGCGTGCAAGAACATTTTCTCATCGTTTTCGCTCTATTATTTTCTCTAGTGTTAAACGGACACCGTTTTAATACATTTATTTTTTTTGATTTCAATTGGGGCAATGCTCCCTCCTCACATGTGAATCCACCTATGTATTTAACGCATCTGGACTTAGCAGTGCCACTTAAGTCATAACGAATCTCGTAATTACTTAGACTTATCATTCTTATTTGAACCGAAAATATTTCTTCTACGTACTATCTCAACGAAAAGTTGTTAACTTCATAGGAATGAGATAATATATAAGAAAAGGAGACGCTCATAAATTTTCTTGTAATTATTTCCTAAGGACTTGGAAAAAAAGAGAGCAACATAATGGAAAAACAATTATAGTTTTTTTTTGTAGAAGACAAATTTATTTAAATATCGTGCCCAAGACACTACGATTAATTAGGACAAATCGATGCAAACTTACCGAAATACCCTTTATTTTATATATAATTGTAGAAGAAAAAAGGCCAATGTACAGGGAAAGCTTCTATAATTTTAGAACAGAAATTATTGTCTGCTATTTCCCAATTGCAATACTTAATTTAGAGTTTGATATTTCACTGGGATTCCCAAAAAATGTTGGACGGCAACGGCTGCCGCCGCCATTACTCTAACTACACGACAACGGCTACCCTTTATTTGCAGCAGTTTTTTTTTTTTTTTTTTTTTTTTTGTTGAGAATTTTCTCCCATTTTTTCCACAAATGTGCACGATCTTAAGGTCCTCAAATCCCCCTTTGGGGTTCCCCTTCCCAATTAGGGTTTAGTTTGGTTCCAAAAACACCTAAAACGCGAATGTTGTTGCATCTGGATGAATGTTACTGTGAATGGGTATTTTTGTCCAAAAAATTTGTTTTTGTCCTTTATAATCTTTGAAAATGGAAAATGTCCTTCCAGACCCATTTCGTTAATTTTTGTCCTTACGCCCCCCCCCCCAACAATTATTGCCACTCAAACTATATCTTCCGGTCATCCATCGATCCACATGGGTGAATTTTGTTGAATTGAATGGTATATATCACTTCTTTTTAACCTAAGTTACTAAATTCATTATTTCTCAACTTCATATCAATATTTTTTTTTCTCTTACTATTATAATGTTAAATACCAAGGTCACTTATTTTAAGGAAGGGTCCTTGCCACGACCTTAACATAAGAAACTAAAGGTGTACCATCGTCTTTTTACGACGTGTCACTTAATTTTGTTTGATAATCTATATCGACTTATAACAGGGGCTTCTCTGTCCAAATTTAGGTCTGGGGCGAAAATAATTTTTAAAAAAAAATGTTGGGTTGTTAATATTGTAGACCTACATGCTATTTGCTGCTTATATGAGAAAATAAATTCGGAAAAATTGAACGAAAACATACTTGTTCAATCAATCTATAATTATACTTTGACCGTCATTTCTTTGAGGAGGGAGGTAATCCACTGAAGTTCGGTAGCAGCAAGAGAGAGAGCTTTGTATTCGGCCTCAGTACTACTCTTAGCAACCATTTGTTGTTTCTTGGAACGCCAACTGATCAAATTCGACCCAAGAAAAATGCAAAATGCCCCAATGGATCGAGCGACGATCATCCGAATCAGAAGCCCAGTCGCATACGTAAAAGCCTGCAGGGAAGTAGGGGAAGAAGGCCGAAAGAGAAGGCCATCAAAATTGGTATGCTTGAGGTATCGTAGGATCCGTTTAACAACTTCCCAATGAGTGTCTCGGGGCTCATGCATAAATTTGCTGACTTTATGGACAGCAAAGGCAATGTCTGGACACGTAAAGGCAAGATACTGCAGGCCCCAACAATACTGCGATAAAGAGTGACATCCGAGAAGGGCTGGCCATCATGACGGCTAAGCCGGAGGTTGAAGGTCATAGGAGTGAGGCAGGGCTTGGCCGTGGTCATGCCAGCCTGATGCAATAAACCATAGATATACTTGCGTTGACTGAGAAGTAGACCGTCGGGTGTATGAAGAGCTTCAATGCCAAGAAAATAAGACAACGGACCAAGGTCCTTAACCGGAAAATGAGAGGCCAAATGATCAATAACCGTCTGAACAAAGGCTACAGAAGACCTGTAAGCAATACATCATCAACATAAATCAAGACAAAAACCGAGTGAGGACCACGAGAATAGATATATAAGGACGTGTCCTCCTTGGACGGGCGAAAACCAAAGGACCGAAGCACATCTGTGAAGCGAGAAAACCATGCATGAGGTGCTTGACGAAGCCCGTAGAGGCTACGTTTGAGCTTGCAGACATGATGAGGGTAATCAGGGTGCCGAAACCCCTGTGGCTGCTGCATATAAACATCCGCAGAGAGAAAACCATGTAAGAATGCATTCTGAATGTCAACCTGTCGAATAACCCAATCATGTGAGAGAGCAAGAGATAATAAAATACGAACAGTGACCGATTTGACAACCGGGCTAAATGTCTCAATAAAATCCACTCCAGCTTCCTGATGGAAGCCTTTAGCCACCAGACGCGCCTTATAGCGCTCAATGTGACCATCAGCATGGCGTTTAATGCGGAAGACCCATTTATTGCCATGTACATTTTGCGAATGAGAGTATTGAACCAGATCCCAGGTATCATTGTGGACCAAAGCATTGAACTCATCTCGCATGGCATCCCTTCATTCTCGGTGTTTGAGGGCTTCATTAACAGAGGTAGGTTCAATGGGATCAGTGGATGCAAGAAAGGCTTTCGGAAGAGGGTAGCGAACAAAGTCAGGGGGAAGCTCCTTCGGCTTGAGGGTATTAGTCTTATAACGAGTGACCATTTGATAGGAAGTAGGAGAGGAGTACGAAAGGGCAGAAGAGGAGGACGGTGGTGTGGAGGAGAGTGGAGCTGATGATGCTGAAGAGGGTTAGGGAGTCGGAGTGTCATCAGAGGGAGAGTTATTCGGCTCAAGAGGACGTGAAGGATTATCGGGCACAGAAGGGAGTGCTGTGGTGGAAGGAAGGACGACACTGTCAGGAACATAGGAAGTCGAGGAGGCCGTAGATGGGGTGTAGGGGAATGCAGTTTCATCGAAGATAACATGCCGAGAGATATAGATGCGGCCGGAACTGAGGTCTAGACACTTATACCCATGGTGATGGGGACTGTAACTAAGGAAGATGCAAATTTTTGAGCGGAAGTAGTTTTATGGTTGTTGTAAGGGTGAAGATGGGGCCAACAAGCACAACCAAATACACGAAGAAAGGAGTAGTCGGGTTGACGATGGTGGACCATTTCATAAGGGGATTTGTTGTTGAGGATTTTAGTAGAGAGGCGGTTGATGAGGTAAGTGGCCGTAAGGAAAGCATCTTCATAGTAAGGGAGGGGTAAATTGGATTGGGCGAGAAGGGCTAGGCCGATTTCAACAATTTGGCGATGACGTCGCTCATTGGCACCATTTTGTTCAGAGGTGTGGGGACAGGATAGGCGATGATCAATACCTAACGAAGCAAAATACGTGGTAAGGCGACGATTTTCACCTCCCCAATCACTTTGAATAGCTTTGATTTTAGTATTAAACTGACGCTCAACCAGGGCACTAAATTGCATAAAGATAGATTCAACCTCAGATTTAAGCCGTAAGGGATACAACCACAAAAACTTGGTATGATCATCAAGGAAACTAACATAATATTTATTGCCATAAATGGAGTTTTCGGCACAAGGGCCCTATACATCAGAATAAATTAAATCCAAAGGACAAGCAGAAGTAAAGTTTGATAAAGGTAAAGACCAATGTTCTAAAAATCGCTAGGCGCTAGTCGGGCGGCCGGGTGGGGAGTTAGGAGTAATCGGCTAGGCGGGGGACTAATCGGGGACTAGGCGGATGTGGAATTTTTTTTAACTTATTTTATTAATATAAATAATAATGGACATGGCAAAAAAAAAAGATACTACTACAAACCCCCAAAAATAATAATACTACCACTCTAGTATACTAAGTAGTAACATATCATAACTCTAAAAATTCAAGTCATAAAATAAACACATACAAACACACATGATACGTAAGCATTTCTCCAAGCATAAGCATTGGAGTGATGAGAATAGCCTATTATTTGTGAACAAATAAGCATTTCTCCAAGCATAAGCATAATTATTTGTGAACAATTCTGTGAACAACAATTGACACATACAATTGACATATTCAAAAAGTGCAGTGTAAAATCAGAGCTTGGACTCTATCTATTTCTTGTTCACAGAATTGTGAGAATTATGCCTATACGGCCTCCATCTTTACACTTATAGTGGTATGTCAATCTGCTTGAGGAAAAAAAGAAAAAGAAAACTCCTTAGACGCCGGAAATGCTGCTGGCCGGTGGTCGTCGGTGGTTGCTGCCGGCTGGCCGGTGGTCGACGATGCAGCTGAAGGGTGGCCGGAGCAATTTTCTATGGGGCTAGGGCTGGGGCTTGCTTCGATTTGCAGAGGGAGGGGGGAAATTGGGATGAAACATAAATGATTTTTTTTAATAATTAGATTAGGCTTAAGAGTAAATAGAAAGACCACTTTGACCGAGTTGGCCGAGTTTGGCCGAGTTGGCCGCCTTGACTCGCCTTGAACCCGCCTAGTCCGATTTTTAGCCCGCCTAGATACCTTCCCGCCTAGACAGATCCGAGTAGTGTAAAGTCGGGTCGGATGATGGCCGCCTAGCGCCTAGGCGGCCGAGTTGGCCGATTTTTAAAACACTGGTAAAGACTGACGATGGATCTTGGCCATTTGACACGCAACACAAACAGATGCAGGGGCAGACAAAGGTGCCGACACATTATTTTGATGCAAAATTTGACAAAGAACAGGAAAAGAACAATGTCCTAGACGTTGGTGCCATTGAGTGACGGAGGAACGACCGGAAAGGAGAGCTTGAACAGGGAAGTGACTGAACGACTTTGAGAAGTGGTAGATGCCATCTTTAAGGTATCCCCGATGATGGATGTGGCCCGAGTAATCCTTGACAAGAAAATAATTATGATGAAATTCAAAATAAACCGAGTTATCTTTGGCAAATTAGGAAACAGATAATAGATCTGTATAAAGAGAAGGCACAACAAGAATATTATTTAGAACATAAGAGTCGGTCGAAGTAGATAATAGAAAGGAGCCAGAATGAGTAATCGGCAAACCTGAACCATCACCAAGATGTAATTTTTCTGGGCCATCATAGGATTCGGCGGAGAGATTCAAGTTACGGTAATTATTGGTGGTGTGATGAGTGGCTCCCGTATCCGCAATCCAATTTGATGGGGCTGAATTTTGTGTGGCGAGGTTGGCTTGGGGAGGACGAGCAGGACGAGGAGGGGTGAATGTGTCATCAAACCGATACCAACAATCATGTACAGTGTGGCCAAATTTTTCGCAGAGTTGGCATTGGACACTCGGACCTTGGGAATGTTGCGGAGAAGAATTACGGCCCCGACCTCGGCCTCGAGAATTACCACGCCCCCATCCACGATTATGTTGCAAACCAGAATTATTGTAGGATGGGCGAGAGTTTCCGCGGCCACGATTGTAGTTGCCCGGTGCTTGAGAAGCTGCGAGATTGGCACTTGGCGCAGCAGAGTTTGTAGCACACATGGATGGAACGATAGGAGGAGGCTGATGATGATTAATGCGAGCCTCTGTTGTCAAAAGCAAGGAATAAACCTCATCAAGGCTGATTGTAGTTTGAGTGGAGATATGCGTAACCAGAGAATCATATTCATGGCCTAATCCGGCCAAAATATAGGCTATGATATCGTCGGAATTCATGGGGTGCCCGGCCAAGTTTAAATCATCCGTAATCCGCTTTATAGTCATGAAATAATTTGAGGCTGTCATAGTTCCTTTACGTGTTGCAGCCAATTTAATGCGGAGGTGAACCAATTGAGCGCGAGATTGGGACGCGAAGCTTGTTTGCAGCGAAGTCCAAATTTCAGCCGCTGTACTGGCAGTCTGGCATGATAACCTAGGAAAGGACGTCATCGGAGAGGGATGACGTGATGGTACTGAGAATCAAGGAGTCCTGTTTCAGCCAGTGATCATAAGCAAGATTTACCTTTTGAACGCCATCTTCAGTGATAGTCTTAGAAGGAGGAGTAATATAGCCTCGGCATATGTCCTTGGAGTATTTTCTACCATGTAGATGAGAAAATCTGGCCCAAAAAACGTTGAAGTCCTAGCCCGTTTACTCCTTCGAGGTTCCACTTCCTCGTGTTCTGGAGCATTATCCCCCACATTTTCGTGTGCCCTCTTAGTCGAATTTGAGTCTTCATTATGTCTTTCTTTGTTTGGAAAAACATCCTAAAAAAACACCGCATTTCTTGACTTCATGATTGTGTTTACATTCACATCAGGGTTGTCAGATTTGTGCACAAGAAATCTATATGCACTACTGTTATGTGCATACCCAATGAATATGCAATCTATCGTTTTAGGCCCAATCTTGATTTGTTTAGGTTTAGGCACTTCCACCTTTGCTAAACACCCCCACACTTTCAAGTATTTATAACTTGGTTTGTGGCCTTTCCACAACTCATATGGGGTCTTATCCATCTTTTTAGATGGAATTCTGTTGAGAATTACATTGGCGGAGAGAAGGGCCCCCCCACAAGTTTTGAGGTAAACCAGAACTGATCAACATAGCATTCATCATCTCTTTCAGAGTACGGTTTTTGCGTTCAAATTCCGTTAGATTGAGGAGCATATGGAGCAGTAGTTTGATGAATAATGCCCGAATCTTGACATAATCCTTCAAATGACGATTCATACTCTCCACCTCTATCACTACGAACCTTCTTGATTCGTCTGCTAAGTTGATTCTCAACTTCATTTTTATAATTTTTGAATGCCTCGATAGCCTCATCTTTGCTACTTAGCAAATATACATAACAGTATCTTGTACAATCATCGATAAAAGTTACAAAATACTTTTTACCGCCTCTCGATTGCACAAACTTTAAATCACACAAATCTGTGTGAATTAATTCTAATGGTTCTGTATTTCTTTCCACGGATGGAAATTGTGCTTTAGTCATTTTTGCTTCAACACATACTTGGCATTTACCGGTTTGGTTAAATTTTAGTTTAGGTAATAAATCCAAATTCATCATTCTTTGAATTGATTTATTATTAAAGTGTCCTAAACGATTATGCCATAAAGTGTAAGACTCAATCAAGTAAGCAGAAGTAGAAGCACTTTTATTAGCCTCAGTGGGCACAACAAATCTTAGGCATTATAGCCATTACATTCGCTTTAAATAAACCTTCGGTAAAATAACCTCTACCAACATACATTTCATTTTTGGTCAAAATGACCTTGTCATTACCAAAAGAAAGTTTAAAACCATTCTTATTCAAGCATACCACTAGAAATCAAGTTTCTACGTATATCGTGAACATGGAGAACATTCGTGAGTGTCAGCTTCTTCCCAGAAGTCATCTTCAGAATCATGTTTCCAGTTCCCTGAATGGTTGATTGGGAAGAGTTTCCCATCAACAGCTTCTCACCATTGCCAGCCTTGTAGGTTGAGAAGACATCACGGTCCGTACACACATGTTTTATGGCTCCTGTGTCCACAAACCACTGCCTCGGATTCCCCACAGTGTTGCACTCAGTCAGCATGGCGTAGAGATTGTCATCATCTCCCTCGCTTTCACCATATGAGCCGTAGGTTTGTAAGGCTTCTTTGACCGGCAGTCCGCAGCACGGTGTCCAAACTTGCCACAGTTGCGGCAATCACCATTGAATTTATATGGTGTCGGCTTCTTGGACGATTCCCGAGTCTTCTTAGGAAATTTCTCCGGCTTCTTTCTCTTTTGGTTTTTCACCTCAGCCACATTAGCCTTTGCCTGTCCAACAGGCACATAACGTTTCTTTTCAGATGCTCTATTGTCCTCCTCAATACGAAGTCGGACAATCAAATCATCCATCGTTACTTGCTTCCTCTTGTGCATGAGATAGCTCTTGTATTCCTTCCACGAGTCGGGAAGCTTCTCAATCACACATGCCACTTGAAAATTCTCATTAATTTTCAGATCTTTTGCTTTCATCTCGGATATCAGAATTTGCAGTTCCTCCACCTGTTTAACAATAGATTTAGTATCATTCATTTCATACTTCAAAAACCTGACAAGAAACTTCTTGGCACCAACATCTTCGGTTGTATATTTCTTCTCTAATGCTTGCCACAACGATTTAGTTGTTTCATAAGTACAGTACACACCATACAACATGTTATCTAAACCATTAAGAATATAATTCTTGCACAGAAAATCACTGTGCTTCTAGCTTTCTACAGCAAGAAAATCCGTCTATTCAGGAGTTTCAGGTGGTGCCACCGGTGGGTCATCGATTAGCATTCTTGCTAGCCCAAGTGTTGTGATGTAAAACAACATCTTCTGTTGCCAATGTTTAAAGTTGGAACCGTTGAACTTCTCCGGTCTCTCATGGTTAGCACCAGGAAGCGTGGTAGTTTGTGTCACCACAGACACAGAGGCAGTAGACTGGGATGTCTGTCCTCCGTTTGGCGCACCATCCGGAGTAGAAGTCACTTGACCGTCAGATGTCATTTCTGTTCGAAACAGAAGATAAACTTTAGAATCGTATTTCAACGAAACCTTTCCAATTCAACTCGTTTTTCCGAAGAATTAGATATCAAAACAAAGATTTTCAGTTTAGCAAACCACTATTGCAATTCATAGATAACAAAAAACAGGCCTTTTTTTTAATCGAAAAAAGAAAACAAAATACGAACATAAATCAAAGGGCAAAAACAACAGACTAGGCAACTATGTAGAGTAAATAAAATGCACAAACATAGATGCACTTTAAAGCAAAACAGCAGGTTACTATTTTTTTAAAAATTATTTTTTATTTATTTATATATGATACAAACAAGCAGCAGACGATTGAAAATCAGATGAATAATTGGTCCAAAGGGAAGCAATCGAGTCGGCATGCGAAAGATATAAAAGACGTATTAACTCAAAGAAAAAGAACAGAGGCAAAAACCAATAAAACTGATGATATATTCGTGAAAATATTTCGATTACACACGGGTTTGATTTAGAACTATGGTTCTAAAAATTTGTCTTAAGCTGTTATCTCCCATGTATAATTAAAATAATCAAACCGAATTAAATCAACAATTTTATTAATTTTGACAAAGCAGATGCAACAAGAAATAGAGAAAGAAAATACAACAGAAATGATAAAAGGATATGCAACGATCTGAGCTGAGACGAACTCTTTCCTTAAGACAAATTTGCCCCGGTATGTACCCCGGTTTGCAGCAATTGTCTCCCAGGAATTCTCAGATTACCTTTCAGAATAGTGGTACTACAAATTCTGAACTCCGGCGAACTCTAACAGTGCTTCAGCTTTCTCTTCACTTGATGCAAGAACATAATTATGCAGAAGAATGATATGTATGCTATTTGTTGGTGTTGCAATTCAGTGTGTGTTCTTCCCATTCATGTAGCTCGTTTATATAGTAGAGGACATGGCTGAACTGAAGCCTTTTGATATTCAGTATTCAAGGCAGCCTGTTAATGCAGCCAGCAGTTGAAGTTGTTTCATCTTCACCCCATTGAATTCAGCAGCCTTCATTAAGTGAAACCGAGCTGATCTGTCGAACTTGAACTCAGAATGTCGTTGTTTGGATTGGGCTCAACTCGATTGGATTTTTATATAAAATTTTAATACTTTAATACGTCCTGGGCCTAAGGCCCATTCCCCAAAGCCCAAGCCCAAGGTCAACGGTCAACGGGCAAGGGACCGGGCGGGCAGCGGCGCGCGCGCGCTTGTGGCCATTTTAGCAGAACGTCTGACCACTAAAACCAACCCGATATCTCTCCTTCTTCTAGGACCTTATACCACATACAACATTCTTCCCACATAAATATTAGGAACTGTTTCTCTCAACTCCCAATGTGGTTTACAAGTTGAAACTTTTCAACTTCCACTTCCAACATTAGCTCTTTCAACCACCCGAATTTAAGCGTTAATTTCTCATTCACTCGTTATCCGAATTGAATGATTTCAAATCCCGAATTCATCTACGACTCACGTAGTTTTCAGAATTAACAAAACATTATATATATTATATACAAGAATATTTCCGAATTACGCTTACAAAGTCACTAAATAAAATGATTATAAAATCATTTTTAATTCACTTTTAATTCGATTCCTCATTTTCTCCAACTCTAATGTGACTCTTATGGATGTGCCCCAAGGGGCAAGACACTTTTGTGCAGGATGGGGGACTTAGATAATTCCACACGTGCGCGCACGCCGGCGCCGTCCGGCTCGACTCGTGCTCGAGCTCGGGTCGGTTCGGGTGCTGCTATTAATTTTTTGGATAAAATGTCATTATGAATTTTGAAATAAGATTATTTCTGGAATGTGATATTGTGTCATCCGACCAATCATAATTCAAGAATTCGTGTGATTAGGTCATCCGATCAATCAGAATTCAGACAACACGTCATCCGACCAATCAGAATCGAGGGATGGGGTTGGCCATAAGGTGTACACGCCAGAATGACTTTTCTTGAGGGAAAAGTCGGCTGAATTATGTCATCCGGCCAATAAGAATTGAGTATTGTCTCTTCATCTCCACTATATAAAGAACCCTATGGATGAAGGTCTATGTATCAAATTTTCTCTTTTCTTTTCCACCATAAAAAGTCTCTCATAATGATCTAGTTCTTGAGTCGAAGAGAAGTCGTAGCACTCTGTAAGTTTGCCGGAGCTCGGATTTTTGAAGTGCCTTTAAATCCGAGATGTGAAACCATTGCATCTTAGGACAGTTGCTACTACCGTGAGCACCATATCAGAGCAATTTGTATTCAGAAAAGAGTAACTTACTCGCCTCGGTTTGACCTCTAGCCCTTTATTTCATGCATTGTACTTTTATTGTCTTATCGTTTCGAGTCAGATCTGTACTGTAATTGTTCTTTTGTTAGACCTATTTAATACTTTGTTAGATCTATTTAATACAAAGAATTTTTCTTTTTGTGTTATTTAATTTCTGATTTTATTTTCCGTAATTACTTCTGTTAATTACGGATCTGTTCCGTAAATCACTCTACACACAATACACTTTCCTAACAAGACATTCGCTCCATTACTTTAATGTGTGGTCACGCCTTTGTTCACTGCTTCAATGCACAATAATGCATCATCCCACGATGAAACACTATATGAACGGGTCATCCTCTTCATTACCGAGTACGTTTAATATACGCACACTTTACATTACCGAACTCACTGTCTATAGAATTATCTCCATTGCCGAACTGTCTTGAATATCGAAGTAGCCATCCGTAGAACAACTACAGACCCGCTTACATCTTGTTTGTTTTGTACGAATTCATAAAAGCCTACTAGAACATCATCTTGGAGGCCCAATCACCCGATTATTCACCTAAATCATACCGAACGATTTCAAAGATCGTCATTTATATTACGGTAAAAAAGTACGAAAAAATATGTTATTAAAATAACAAAGAAAGAAAATATGAATGAAAATATAAATTTATGGAAAAAAGCTCCTTAAAATTCTAACATTCCTGACACAATATGTATATATAGTTCAACATAAAGCCAAAATGGCATGAATCAACAAAGAGATAATATATATAAAGGTAAAGAAGAAGAAAGTAAGAAAGTGGAAAGTAGTGTCACAAGTACGAAGAATATCTCCACACTTGCAGAGCTAGTTGCACTTGCATATATATTTGGGAAAATTCTGACACAGAGATTTCCCGTGTTAAAACGGACATCGGATTCTCGCTACGTGTAAAAAAAAAAAAAAAAAACTATCTTGTCTGCTTGCACATATGACAATCATCCGACGGTCCGTACTGAATAGGAAGTATCTGCATCAGAATATTCCCTCTCCTTAAAACGTTTTGAGAATAATAGCAATATTACTACTAAGAATAATGATAACAACAACATTTCTATTATTATTATTATTATTATTATTATATTAATAAATATCACATATGTTCTAAAATATAAGTCATCTTAGAAATTTTCATACAGATTAAGAAAGTATTTGAATGTCATAAATTCGAAGGTTAAATATCGAAAATACCAAATTAAAAAAAAAATCGAAAATACCAATTGACTATCATTAATGTAATAATTGTTAAGTAATAAAGAGTTGTTAGATTGATAATAAATTAGGGATAAGATAGAGAAAATAATAATAAATGTTGCATTGCTAATGCATAATGATTTATATTTTGTGACAAATCTAAAAATTTAGAATGTCGTATTAATAAATAAAAATACGATAGTTATAAATTATTATTATTATGAATGATGAGTATTACCCATATTAATATAATGAAACACAATTTGGGATTTAAAACTACCCATCTATTACGGCACGTATGGAAAATCCGTTGCTCTTGGACTTTTGAACAAACCCCTACACATATTTGATATTTCAGCATTGATAAATAGTGATGCCTCTCTTTCTAAAGAACTCACCGGCAATGACAAGATTGGCGAGCCCCAATATTAGAAAACGACTCGCGTAGAGTTGATGCGGCTCGTGTAAACACCCTTCTATGTACTTATGTACTGGTACGATCAAATGTAATGTTAATGCGGCTCTAATTGATAATGTCTTGGATGTTGGAGGAATCTTTAGAGATATCAGTGGCACTTTTCCTTCATTCCTTTTCGTTAATAGTGGGTCGAGCTTTCTTAGTTGAATTTGGTGAAACTAGCTCTTGCAATTTACCAATTTACCATTGATTAACCTTTGCTTATGCTTATGGATGTGATATTCTTATCATAGAGACCGACTCTCAATCGGCGATACATCGACTTCAATATCGGGAGATGACCTTTCAAGTGTTGACTTAGTAGTGGAAGCGTGCAAGAACATTTTCTCATCGTTTTCGCTCTATTATTTTCTCTAGTGTTAAACGGACACCGTTTTAATACATTTATTTTTTTTGATTTCAATTGGGGCAATGCTCCCTCCTCACATGTGAATCCACCTATGTATTTAACGCATCTGGACTTAGCAGTGCCACTTAAGTCATAACGAATCTCGTAATTACTTAGACTTATCATTCTTATTTGAACCGAAAATATTTCTTCTACGTACTATCACAACGAAAAGTTGTTAACTTCATAGGAATGAGATAATATATAAGAAAAGGAGACGCTCATAAATTTTCTTGTAATTATTTCCTAAGGACTTGGAAAAAAAGAGAGCAACATAATGGAAAAACAATTATAGTTTTTTGCTGAGAAGGACAAATTTATTTAAATATCAGGCTCCAAGTACACTACAGATTAATTAGGACAAATCAGATGCAAACTTACCGAAATACCCTTTATTTTATATATAATTGTAGAAGAAAAAAGGCCAATGTACAGGGAAAGCTTCTATAATTTTAGAACAGAAATTATTGTCTGCTATTTCCCAATTGCAATACTTAATTTAGAGTTTGATATTTCACTGGGATTCCCAAAAAATGTTGGACGGCAATGGCTGCCGCCGCCATTACTCTAACTACACGACAACGGCTACCCTTTATTTGCGCAGTTTTTTTTTTTTTTTTTTTTTTTTTGTTTGTTGAGAATTTTCTCCCATTTTTTCCACAAATGTGCACGATCTTAAGGTCCTCAAATCCCCCTTTGGGGTTCCCCTTCCCAATTAGGGTTTAGTTTGGTTCCAAAAACACCTAAAACGCGAATGTTGTTGCATCTGGATGAATGTTACTGTGAATGGGTATTTTTGTCCAAAAAATTTGTTTTTGTCCTTTATAATCTTTGAAAATGGAAAATGTCCTTCCAGACCCATTTCTGTTAATTTTTGTCCTTATGGCCCCTTCCCCCAAACAATTATTGCCACTCAAACTATATCTTCCGGTCATCCATCGATCCACATGGGTGAATTTTGTTGAATTGAATGGTATATATCACTTCTTTTTAACCTAAGTTACTAAATTCATTATTTCTCAACTTCATATCAATATTTTTTTTTCTCTTACTATTATAATGTTAAATACCAAGGTCACTTATTTTAAGGAAGGGTCCTTGCCACGACCTTAACATAAGAAACTAAAGGTGTACCATCGTCTTTTTACGACGTGTCACTTAATTTTGTTTGATAATCTATATCGACTTATAACAGGGGCTTCTCTGTCCAAATTTAGGTCTGGGGCGAAAATAATTTTAAAAAAAAAATGTTGGGTTGTTAATATTGTAGACCTACATGCTATTTGCTGCTTATATGAGAAAATAAATTCGGAAAAATTGAACGAAAACATACTTGTTCAATCAATCTATAATTATACTTTGACAATATGTTAAGCATCAATAATTCAAGATTAGGGTTTTAGTATCTTTGGGGGAAATTGAGAATCTTCATCCTCATCATTTTATCATCTTGATTCTTGAAACAATTTTGAGATAAACTCAATTTGTGTTACTAATTCTTCTAATTGTTGTTATAGAAATGAAGCTGAGAGAATTTTTTTAATGCTTGAGAGTTGAGACGACAAAGAGGGAGAGGCGGGTAGGCAGGCGAATGAACGGAAGAATATATTTTGAGATTGAAGTCGTCAATTGTTTATTTGGAACTTGAAAGTGAAAGTATCAACTATTTTTTTTTATTAAAACAATAAAGCGTCAATTGCGAAAAATATATTTTAGGATTGGAGTTGTCAATTGTTTATTTGAAACTTGAAAGTGAAAGTGTCAACTATTTCTTTTAAAATAAAAAAAAATCAAAGTGAGAACTATTTCTTTTTAAAAAGAATATATTTTGGGATTGGAGTTGTCAATTGTTTATTTGAAACTTGAAAGTAAAAGTGTCAACTATTTCTTTTAAAAAAAAATCAAAGTGACAACAATTTCTTTTAAAAAAACAAAAAAACAAAAAAAAAATGCATACAACAAGACTTGTACCCTGGTCACTTATTAGAATATACCATAATGCTCATCGCTAGGATAATACCTTATTAGTTGATAGATTATTGATGATCATTATAAGAATACAAAATTTAAATACTATTGAGTAAAAAATTGACGGGCTTTAAATCCATCAATTTATTAGGAGGCCGTGGGTCATGGCCCCATTGGCCTCCCAAGAGGCGCTTTGAGTTATAATGAATCTAGTGATTGCTAAAGTTTATTGTCATCGTCACATCTAAAATAGTTTACCCTAAAAGACTTATTATTCCTCAATCTTGAAGTCACAAAAACTGGTAGAAATGATGGATTTATATCATAAATTAACTAAAATTTATAAGAGTTATGGCCCTAGTAGGAGGGGACCAAGGTACTGTGGAGGAGCCAATGTCCTACCGAGATCCGAAATATTTTTTTTAGCGATGTAATTTTATCATTACAATAATATAAAAATAGCTTTAATGTCCTCGGTGGACTCATCATTTTTACCCAAGTACCCTTGTTAAGAATTTTTTATAGATCCGACGCTAGGTTGCAGTTGTATGCTATTCTATCCAATAAATTTCTTAAGAGCTTGGTCCAAATGGTCTTGGCAAGGCTGCAGCCCAGCTAAATTTTAACTAAGTATCAATTCGATATTGTACATAATATAATATTGGGTTTTTACTGCCACAACGTTTTTACTTTAGTAACAACAATCTTTTTAAATACTCAAAAAATTATTTCGAATATCATGATTATTTTTCGTGAAAATAACGTTAAAGATACTGATATTACTTTTTAAGAAAATGATGTTATAGTTAGAAAAGTGTCTAAATTTTATGTATGCTAAATTTTTATTTTCATTTTTATTGTGGGTTTTTCATTTTTATTGTGGGTTTGTTCAGTTACGTTGAGTGCATTCAAAATTTCCAATGTGACATTTATTTTTACAATGTTGCATTTGTATTACAATTTTTTATAACATTTATTTTATACTATTATTAATAAAACAATTTTTTATAACAAAATATCATAACATTTCTATACAAATTTTTTCCTTTTAATTTTTTTTATATATTAATAATTGTATAAATAGTTATTATAAAAATTTGAAATACAAATTCGCAACAATGTAAAATGAATGTCAAATTAGAAAATGACACTAAAAAATTAAAATGCAAACAGAACAAAACCGCGGTAAAAATCAAAATACGAAAATGTCATACGTACAATATTGTAACACAATAAGTAATATAAGTAAACATAAAAATGACCGTAAATGGTAAATATCACAAAAAAAATTGATAGTGCAAAATATGTATTATTACAAAATACGAGACAGAATAAAGTCATGATAAAAATAATATTACGGAAAAAACAGTACAAAATAAACGTCATGATAAAAATGACAGTGTAAAATCCGTATAATACATATATACAAAAAAAGCTATAAATGATACTATAAGATACGCATTTAAAAATTCAAAAAAAAGAAAAGAAAAAGAACAACAGCTCAAAATAATGATTTACAAGAAACCATAAATGTTTTTGGGGGGTAAGGGTGGGGCAGGGAGTGTCTTGAAAAACTGACATTAAGGGACGATACAAATTTTAGGAAAAAAACCGGTTAAACCTTAACCGTGACGGCCCTTTCACCCCCGATCTCATAGAAATGCGAGGAGAGGATAATAATGGGACTTAGCAGCTTAGGGATGAGGCTTTGCATTAGATATCTCTTACCGAAAGGGGCCGGCCCTTTACGAGACTCGAACCCCCACCCTCCGGCTTTAGATATAGCAATGCACTACACTACCTCACCCGCTCACCACTAGGCCATATCCAGTGGATACAATAAAAATTTTAGGGGATGGGAAGTTGGGGCGAAGACGGGACGGGGTTGGTTTTTATTATTTAATTTATAGTTTTTTATGTCCCGACATCTTTTGGCTAGACATGTTTTGTCAATTTCTTCTAGGACTCATGAGGCACATCACCCATGTGTGACGTTTTGGCCGTTTTGTTTAGCGGATGTTGATTAATAAAGTTTTTGTTTTCTCAAATTTTTTTTTATAGTTTTTTATGGTATTTTATTTTTTAATTTTATTTTATGGATTCTTTTTTAATTATTATGATATTTATTTTAATATTTTTTGTATTTTCCATTTTAAAATATGTTAAAATCTGTAAAAAGGAAATAAGGAAGTTTAATAATTATTATTAAGGGTGTCTTACCATTTGTAATAAATTCTTAAATCCTTAGAACTTTTTGGGGGAAAGGGTTAGAAGGACAAAAAAAAATCATAAATGGGTCAAGAAGGATGTTACTACATGTTATGTGATTAAAATGGACAAATTCATAATAAATTGACAAAAATACCCTTTTACACATTAAACACGTAGTAACGCTAGATAAAGTGTAGTAACAGCCAAGAAAACAAATAGTAACAGCCAAGAAACAAGTAGTAATAGCCCATAAAATGTCGTAACATCCAATGAAAAGTAGTAACAGCCAATAAACAAGTAGTAACAGCCTAAAAAATGTCATAACAGCCAAGAAACAAGTAGTAACAGCCCATAAAATGTCGTAACATACAATGAAAAGTAGTAACAACCAATAAGCAAATAGTAATAGCCTAAAAACAAGTAGTAACAGCCCGTAAAATATAGTAACAGCCAATAAACAAGTAGTAACGCCCATAAAATAGATAAAGTACATCAAAAAATGTAGTAACGTTACAAAATTAATAGTAACAACCCTAAACCATAAACTTTTTCAAAAGAAAAAAAAAAAAACCACAGCTTGCTTCTCCAAAGTAGCGCCTTCTTGGCGGAAATTGGACTTGGGCGGAGCAGTGGGCGGAGCATTGGTTCAAGCCGAAATAGCAGCAGCTTACAGAATCCGTTCCGTTTCCATCCTCAATCAAATCATTGATTTGATTTTCGTTTTCCTTCCCTGATTCTTTCCTAAATCGAATCCCCGTTTCATCCTCGTGCCCAAAACTCTTTTATGGAAAGATTGAGTTTTTAGCAACATGAACTCTTAATTCGTGAAGGCCTCATAACAGTTTGAATTTGTGAGTGATTTCGAATCGAAATCGTTGATTGCTGCAACCGAATTCCTTGGCTTCTGGAAGGTTTTTCGCCATGGAAAAGGTGTTGCTACAATTTTCGCCTCTCCTCAACTCTGAAACACAACCAAATCCCACCAAAGCGGCAGCTTTCCGCTGTTGCTGATGGTATTGATATGCACACCTATTCATCTTTCTTCTTTTTTTTTTTTTTGTCACCGTAACCTGAAATGATAACGGCAGCATCAAAAATTCAGATCTAAATCAATCTCAATCAAATGAAACAAACCAAAGCAGCTAAAGGGTTTAAATCAAATCAAAGATTAACGTACTTTTTAATTGAAGGTGAATCGAACACAGAAAATCGATGAGAAAGGGGAAAGGGGCTTAAGATATGTTGGATAAACATACGGAAAAATAACTGATGGTATATCTGTCAAGTTGAATACAATTTGTCCTTATTAAATGAGTGTATCTTGCATCCCTAATTAAGTTAAAAAGTTGTCATTTTAACCAAAAACCTAAGAACTTTTTTTTATTACAAATTTAAATATATTTGGCCAACAATAGTAAACATTCCATGTCCCTTATCCAAAATTTCTTACTTCTTTTTTGTTTATTAAGATATATTTAGGTAAAAACACCATTCGACAAAAGACTTTAAATTGTCAATCTGATAAAACTTGCAAATATTTTTTTAGATATACATTTCCCGTTTTAATTTTAACATATTTCCCCAAAAGGCTCACTACATGTATATGTATGAGACTAATTTTTTTTCCTACAAATAAGGGGTCCACCATTTTATATTTAATTCCTATTATTGGTCCTATAAAATCATGTCATACTTACTCTATGAACCTGCTAAAATTTGTTTTCATTAAAATGAAGCAAACTTTTAAAATATAACAAACTTATAATTAAAGATTGGAAAACATTGAGCGTTATTATCTCCGTTTCAGAATATAAGTTATTATGTCTCTTTTTATTTGTCCGGTAATATAAGTAATTTTAAATAACCACTGAAGAAGTTATTACTCTTTTCCTCACTTACCTGTAATTTATTAACAATCTAATTAATTTTTACTATTAATTAATGTTAATCAAATGAAATTTTAGTAATTTCCACTTACCAACTAGTACTTTTTTTAATCGGTATGTAAACAAAAAAAAAAATGAATTGAATAATTTAACAAACTTTTAAAATATTTCAACAAACTTTGACTGAATAATTAATGCAGCTGAGAACTAATTGTTCTTGCTAGCACTATATAAGTGAGTTAATATTGGCTAGCAATGGACATCATTTTCTCATTATCACATCATATATCAACAATGGCTAAATTCCATCTTTTCTCTGTCTTTTGTTTTTCCTTGGTTTTTCTCATTTCTCTAGAATTAGTCAATTGTGCTGATAATGGAGAAAAGAAACAAGTAAATATTCTTTTTATTTCTTTGTACTATTCAATTATCTTGAATTTATTTCTTTGATTTATTTGGTTTATGTGTTTTTTGGTTGTTGTTTTTTCATCTTTCCGATTTAGATATACATAGTTTACTTGGGAGCCGTACCGCAAGGAGGAATAAAATCAGCAGCAGCACATTATTCAAAAATACTTCAAGGAGTTGGGTGCGTCCTGCTTAACTCGTAATTCTGACGTATGAAATCTCTATTAAACTTAACCGGTGAACCTATGTCACGTGCATAAATAGACAAAACAATTTTTGTTGTATATACATGACATAGATCCGCTAATTGAATACAGTAGAGACTACATGCATCCGAATTTTCCCTTACTTCCAAGACTAAGTTCAATTAATCCTCGTTTTAAAGAATATTTCTTTCGTTTTAAATTACAAGTCATTGTAGAAATCTTCAAATAAATTAAAATAAAAACGTCTAAAATTTGAAATTTAATCTCTATATATCATTTTCATAATCATTGATAAAATTTATGATATCAATGAAAAATACTTGGATTATTAATAATAATAAATCAATTTATTAGGAAGAATACTGTAATAATAAATCGATCTCGAAATGTTTATTTATACACACACACACACACTTAGACACACATACATACATACATACATACATACACACACACACACACACACACACACACACACACACACACACACACACACACACACACATATATATATATATATATATATATATATATATATATATATATATATATATAAATAAATATATACACGCGTGCACACACACACACACACACACACACACACACACACACACACACACACACACACACACACACACATATATATATATATATATATATATATACACACACACACACATATATGTACACACACACATATATGTGTATATATATATTTATATATACACACATACATACACATACACATATATGTACACACACACATATATGTGTATATATATATTTATACATACACACATACATACACACACACACACACACACACACATATATATATATATATATATATATATATATATATATATATATATATATATATATATATATACACAACATATATATGTACACATACATATATACATTTATACCGTTCGTATGTACTTTTTCGTATTTTTATATAGTGAATGGGTGACATATATCATTCTTATGATGAAGCTAATTAGTAATTTTTTTTTTATGAAATAAATATCAAATAATATTGAGCCTATATTAAATTTCTTTGGAGTAATCCATGACAAGTTTGTTAATTTTTTTTTTCTTGAAAGGGTTTCGAAACAATCCATCGTGAGAAGCTATACAAAGAGTTTTGGTGGATTTGCAGTCTATCTCACAGAAAAAGAGCTGCAAGCTTTGACCGGTGAGTTCATGATGATGCCCACAATTTTATTGGCGGCCGGTATGAATAGGGCGATTTTTGGTATGAACAGGACAAATGTGTCGCTAAAAATCATTTTAGCGACACATTTGCATTTTTTAGCGACACATTTTTGTTCTGTATTTACCAAAAATCGTCCTATCTATACCGTGAGCCATTTTTATTGGGTGCCAAATGTTCGGTAAAATTTAAAAAACAGCTCTGGTATTAATTACCAAAAAAAAATTCTCTGGCAATACCAATGGCCAATTTTATTTACATTATTGATTATGGTGTGACGGATAAATGCTTTCAAAAATTTTGCAGCCCGTGGTGACGTTATCTCTGTATTCCCTAGTATGAAGCTTCAGCTTCAAACTACTGAATCATGGAACTTTGTAGGACTTCCTACAAATGTCTCCAGGAATCCTACAACAGAGAGTGACATAATCGTAGGACTTCTCGACACTGGGATTTGGCCTACGTCACCAAGTTTCAATGACACTGGATTCAGCCCTCCTCCCAAGAAGTGGAAAGGAACTTGTCATCAAAGCAAAGATTTTACATGCAACAAGTGAGTTCATATTTGTTTAATTATGGACCACCCTAAGAATTCGCCTTAGCCTCAAAAGGGAACTCGTGAATTGCACCGAAAGCTCATCTGTTGCTGAGCTTCTGGCGCAGAGTGAAAACATCGTATCAGAGGCTGAAGCTCGAGAGTTTCAGTTGCTTCACGTGTTTTTACTCCGATTTCTGGAGAAACTTGAGAGTTTTCTTCATCTTTCTTGTGTTTTTCACACTTTCTTAAGAGAAATATGTGTTAGTTTTGAGTTCTTGATCATTTTCTCTGTGTTAGTATATATTGTTAATGACATGATCACATATATATAAAAACTGAATGCAGCAAAATCATTGGAGCTAGAGTTTACGGTGAGTCCGACTCACCGTTAGACACAGTCGGGCACGGATCCCACACGGCTTCAACAGCAGCTGGAAACGAAGTGCAAAACGCTAGTTTTTACGGAATCGCTCAAGGGACTGCAAGAGGAGGTGTGCCGTCGGCAAGAATTGCCGTATACAAAGTATGCGACGAAACAGGCTGCAACGAACATGATATATTGGCTTCCTTTGATGATGCTATAGCCGACGGGGTCGACATCCTCTCGATTTCTCTCGGTACTAATTCCGCAAGAGATATCCAACATGATGCTCTAGCAATAGGTGCTTTCCACGCAATGGCGAACAACGTTCTCACAGTGAACTCGGCGGGAAATTCCGGTGAAAGTGGCACGACATGTAGTGTTGCTCCGTGGTTGTTCAGTGTTGCTGCTGGCACTACCAGCCGTAAGATTATTAGCAAAGTCCAGCTTGGAAACGGGAACGAAGAATACGTACGTGTGTGTGTGTATATATATATATATATGTATAATATATATCATCTTCTTAATTTGTTGAGATTTCGAGTTTGTCCCTATATGTTCTTTATGTTTGTCTGTTTCAAACAGGGATATGCAATCAACTCATTTAACTTGAATGGTAAGAAATTCCCATTGGTAGATGGAATTGCTGCTTCAGATGTAAGCTGTGAACCTGATCTGGCAAGGTTAATTAATTACTCCCTCCTCAAAAAAAATCGTTAATAACGCTTTGTCTAATTCGCTACGATTTTAATTAAAAGATGTAATTTGTTTTTATTTTTGTTATGCCCAGATCTTGTGGTTGTCTGAAAAGTGAGAAAACGGACGGAAAGCTCGTCTTCTGCGACAACGCAGAAGCTCTTCAATCAATCTCAGAAACTAATGCATCTGGTGCAATTATGCAAATAAATGAAAACTTTGATATGTCGCGCATAGTGCCTGTTGCTGCTTCGCTCTTAAGCCCGGAAAAGTTTGAGCTCGTCGAACGTTATTACAATTCAACCAAGTAATCTCTCAACAAATATATACTTTCAGGTGTGGTTCATACAACTAATTTTTTTTTTTTATTTTTTGGTTTCGATTTTTCAGAAACCCTGAAGCTACTATACTCACAAGTGAACTATATGTAAACAAGACTGCTCCAGTAGTTGCCTCATTCTCTTCAAGAGGGCCTAATCAAATTCTCCCGGATATCCTTAAAGTACGTGCGTATGAATTCGAATGTATATATCTACGTACATTCGAACTATATTCAATTCTAACGTGATTGATGAATTATATGCAGCCTGACATAACTGCACCAGGAGTTGACATTTTAGCTGCTTATTCTCCAAAAGCTTCGCCTTCCGATTATGCAACAGATCAAAGATCGGTAGCGTATAGTTTTCTAAGTGGTACTTCGATGGCTTGCCCTCATGTTGCTGGTGCCGCTGCCTATGTAAAATCCAAGCATCCCGACTGGTCGCCATCATCCATTAAATCCGCTCTTATGACTACAGGTAATACTTAATATTGTCACGCTCACGCGCGCGATAAAAATTAACATATGGTGATATATATCTTTTCATTTTTATTGTAGCTGTGAAAATGAATGCTAGTCAGAGCGGAGATGGAAACATGGAATTCTCTTTTGGATCCGGTTTTCTCGATCCGGTGAAGGCTTTGAATCCAGGGCTAGTTTATGAAACTACGAAAATGGATTATGTCAAATTGCTTTGCAACTCAGGTTACGACAACTCCTCACTAGGTCAGATTTTTGGAGATAACACGGCGTGCCCGAAAGGAGATGCATCGACACCTAAAGATCTCAATTACCCTACAATGTCTGCAAAGTTGGAACAACCCGGCACATTTTTAATAAAGTTTCCAAGAACAGTTACAAACGTTGGTCCGGCAAACTCGACATACAAAGCCATTGTGTCTCAAATTCCTCAATTCAACATTACAGTGGAGCCTAGTGTTTTATCTTGTTATAAAACGGATGGAGATAACTTCGGATGCAAGAAACGAGAAACGAAGCAATCAAACATAAACAATCAAAGGAGATAACGAAACAAGAAGAACACGGATTTAACGTGGAAAACCCCTCGGTGGGAGAGGTAAAAAACCACGGGCGAGAAAAGAGATATTTTATTATGCCTTTGAATTTTACGATTTCAACACACTCGGATAATGAGACAACAAGCGTATTTATAGGCACAAATCCACAAACCACAGCCGCCGGGAATCTTTGTACGATGCACCATAAATACCCCTACACGTGTCCTCCTTTTAATGACAACGTATAGGCATTGTCACATAACGAAATTAACGGATGTGGGACCTGCTTTGTATTCAAGTACTCGACGGACTATCACCTGGCGATAGTTACCTGCTGAAGCTACCTGCGAAGCTCGGTAGACTCCACCCTGCGATGCACGAAATGAATACACTTCTCAGCTGACCATCACCCAGCTGAGTCTTCAGATTGGTTCCACCAAAATGTAGAGTTTAAGTCACCTTACTGACAAATCTCCACCTTGACTTCAACTCTCCCTAGAGTCAAACGGTTGCATAACCGGATGTACTTGTACCGGATGCATTCGTCAATGCCGGATGTACTTGTACCGGACTATCTCCACGGCATCCACTCCATTTGATGCCCTCGGTAAAGTTTCCGAAACAGTTATAAGCTTTGAATATTCGGTAAGTCGGACAAAGGCTGGAACTTACTCTATTTGAGCTGGTTTAGTGAACATATCGGCGGGGATTCTCCTTTGTGCCAATCTTCTTCACCACAACCCTCTTCTCATTCCTCAAGAAATGATACGACATCAATATGCTTGGTTCTCTCATGATGAACACGATCCTTGGCTAAACATATTGCACTAAGGCTGTCACAATATATATCGGCTGATCTGATGCAACCCCAAATCAGCGACTAGCCCCTTCAACCGGATACCCTCCTTGTTTGCTTCGGTAAGAGCCATATATTACGCGGTAGTTGATAAGGCTACGCCTTTGAAGAGTAGCTTTCCGGTGACCCTTTGCATTTCCCAATGTAAACACATACCCGGTCATTGATTTTCTACTTGTCAACATCACTGCGTAATCGGCATCACGGTAACTTTGTGACCGGACCGATATCACCTCCATAAATGAGACCAACATCGAAATTTGTACCTCTCGGGTACACGAATATCCTTTTAACGGCTTTCCGGTGTTCCTTTCCGGGTTGAGCCATAAACCTGCGACAACAACGGCCCCACTGAGCCGAGATCGGGCCTAGTGCAAACCATGGCATACATCGGACGCCAAGCTTGCACTAGCATAGGGAACTTTTGACATATACTCCTTCTCTTGGTGGCGCGTGCATAAACGGACAAATGAACATTTGATGCCATAGGAGTATCTATTGGTTTTGCGACGGACATCCCAAACTTGGCCAATATCTTACGCACGTAACCTGTTTGAGACAAGAACAACTTCTTCGACTCCTATCTCTCCGGATCTCCATCCCAAAGATTTTCTTGGGCTGCACCCAAATCCTTCATTTCAAATTCGGCACTAAGAAGGTTCTTGATTTTGAACATCGGACTTCCTTCTTTGCGGCTATCGGCATGTCATCCACATACGGGACAAGATAGATATATGATCCATCTTTCGACGGTATGAAGTAAACACAACGATCATATGGACTTGTTGTAACCGTTTGAAGCATGAAAGCTGTCAAACCTTTTATACCACTTTGCCTTGGAGCTTGCTTCAAACCATACAATGATTTCTTCAACTTGCAAACATAATTTTCCTTTCCGGGAACTTGAAAACCCTCGAGTTTTGTGTCATGTATATCTCCTTATCCACCTCACCATGTAGAAAAGCGGTTTTCACATCTAATTGCTCAAGTTCCGGATCTGTTTGTGCCACCATTGCTAGTAACACCACGATTGAAGTGTGTCGACCCTTTGGTGAAAATATTTCATCAAAGTCAACCCCTTCCTTTTGGTGAATCCTCTTGCAACCAAACGTGCCTTATACACGACCCCTTACTTTGTTATTCCTTCCTTTTTCTTGAAAATCCATTTACAAGTCACAACTCCCTTGTCGGTAGGTTTGTTTGACCAATTCCCAAGTCGATTCTTCAATAATGACTCCATTTCATCTCCCGTGGCGGCATGCCAGCAGGGATGCTTACATACATGTCATCCTTTGCTTCCTGTAAGTAGTAGGTTCGGCAACCTCTACTTCTTCGGCAACTTGGAGTGCATATCCGGCCAAATCATCATAACCATATCTCCTTGGAGGTATCCCAACATTAGATCTTCTAGGCACTGCGCGGTAGACTCTGGCGATCAATGTTTGTATGACGCCTGCGAGGTCTCGGCGGACGGCTTGGATCGGATTACGGTTCATTATCCGGATCGGTATAGTGTTGATTTGGATCCAGCGATTGTTGCATATCGGTAGACTCCACTGAAGCTCCACTTTGTTTCTCAACACTATCGGATTCGACCTTGGTTTCGGACTCGGTAGACCTCCCCAGTGATGAGTTTAACATAGAATTTTCATCAAACACAACGTCCTGTGAGGATTACTGCGGACTCTGTGATGACCAAATTCTATATCCTTTCACTCCATCACCATACCCCACAAACACTCCCTTCTTGGCTCTTGGTTCTAACTTCCCTTCACTAACATGATAGTAGGTTTGTACTCCCAAAAACCCTTAGAGCGAGTAGTCGGCGGGCTTGCACGACCACATCTCAAATGGTGTCTTGAGATTGATCCTGTGTGAGGACTCTGTTGATTAAGTAGCAAGGCTTTGTTTTTAACGACCTACGCCCAAAATCTCCTTGATAAACCGGCTTGAGAAAGCATACATCTTGCCCTCTCCGGTAGAGTTTGATTCATCCTTTCGGCTACACCATTCTGCTTTGAGGTGTATTCCTTACGGTATGATGTACGGCAATACCCTCGGTTTGCACAAAATGAATCAAAATCCGTCCGGCGAAATTCCGGACCATTATACGTACGAAGCTTCTTGATTTTCTTGCCTAGCGATTTTCCACTAGGGCCTTCCTTGCTTGAAGTTATTGAATGCATCACTTTTGTTCTTCATCATCACCACCCAAGTCATCCTTGAATAGTCATCTATGAATGACACAAAATATCTGTGACCACCCAATGACTCAACTCTTGATGGACCCCGGCTCTGAATGGATATAATCAAGTGTTGCCTTTGTATTGTGCAACCTGTTGAGAATTTACTTCATGCAACTTCCCAAACACACAATGTTCACAAAAGTCCGGATTCTTGACCTTATATCCCCCAAGAAAACCTGTTTGAAGAAAGAACACCGCATACCCGCTTTCACCCGTGTGACCAAGTCTCATGTGCCACGGTGAGTCTGCTTGAGGCCCGGTGAGCTGCGAGGATGCAACGACGGCGGTGCCGGATACGATAGATCCTTGTAATATATACAAGGTTCCCCTCTTGATGCCTTTGAGGACCACAAGCTTGAATCTTTGAAGACATTCGGTGTCCACCTTCACCCTTGAAATTGAACCCGCTTCTTCCCGGTAGACTAAGAGATACCAAATTCTTGGTCATCTGTGGAACATGTCTTACATCTTTCGGTGTACAAAATTTACCATCCTCTGTCCTTAACTTCAACTTGAGCCAATTCCCACAACTTTGCAAACCTTGTTTGTTGGCCATATAGATTTGACCACCATCTATCTGCTCATAAGTAGAAAACCACTCCTGTTTGGACAAATATGGTAGGATGCTCCGAGAATCAAGTATCCACACATCATTATGGTGTGTAGAATCCCCTGCAACTAGAACCGGATCCTCGTCGGATTGCTCGGTAGCCAAGGCTGCTTGTGCCGAATTGCCTTCTGCTTGTTTCTTCTTCCTTGGACAATTGGACTTCCAATGTCCACCGCTCCTTACGGTAATTACGGACATCGGTAGACTTAGGACCTTTGGACACGACTTCTTTTTCTTCTTGTCCATATCCTTTTCCACTATTCTTTGCTAGCTACTAGCCCGGCGGCTTTTGTCTGTTCCGGCGGCCTTGTGTCTAAGCTCCCTGGCATGTAAGGCGGACCTCACATCCTCCAAAGCTACTTTGTATCCTTTCCAACTATGAAAGAGCGCACAAAGTTTTCATATGATGCCGGTAATGACACCAACGGGATTAGGGCTGCATCTTCATCTTCAATTTTAACATCAATATTCCTTAAATCAAGCAATATTGTGTTCGGTAGATCCCGGATGTTCCCTCGGTGGACTTCCTTCATGCATCTTCAAAGGCGAACAACCTCTGTTTCAACAACAACTTGTTGGTCGGTGACTTGGTCATATACGGCTTTCAAGCTTTTTCCACAACTTGGGCTGCGGTGTCTTCCTCGGCAACCTCGGTGATAACATCATCGGATAAGCACAACATGATGGTTGAATGTGCTTTCTCTTCCCGGTGGCATGTCTGCTTTTTTTGTATTTGGTTTGTCGGATAAAGGATTCCACAAACCTGTTTGTTTCAACGGTGCACGCATCTTGATTTGCCACGGACCAAAGCTGTTCCTTCTGTAAATTTATCGATTTTTACGTTTACTTTGCTGACATCTTTCCTTGCTAAAGATTACAACTTTATCACGGATCCTAGCACCTTGCTTTGAAGGTCTTGGTGAAGATGAAGTTGATCGTACGGATTTTTTCTCCGAACCTTTCTCGATACCACTTGTTATAAAACGGATGGAGATAACTTCGGATGCAAGAAACGAAACGAAGCAATCAAACATAAACAATCAAAGGAGATAACGAAACAAGAAGAACACGAGATTTAACGTGGAAAACCCTCGGTGGGAGAGGTAAAAAACCACGGGCGAGAAAAGAGATATTTTATTATGCAGAATTTTACGATTTCAACACACTCGGATAATGAGACAACAAGCGTATTTATAGGCACAAATCCACAAACCACTAGCCGCCGGGAATCTTTGTACGATGCACCATAAATACCCCACACGTGTCCTCCTTTTAATGACAACGTATAGGCATCACATAACGGAATTAACGGATGTGGGACCTGCTTTGTATTCAAGTACTCGACGGACTATCACCTGGCGATAGTTACCCTGCTTGAAGCTACCTGCTGAAAGCTCGGTAGACTCCACCCTGCGATGCACGAAATGAATACACTTCTCGGTGACCATCACCCGGTGAGTCTTGGATTGGTTCCACCAAAATGTAGAGTTTAAGTCACCTTGCCGACTACAAGAAAAAGAAAAGAAAAAAAGTACTCAAAATAATATTTATGAGAAACCAAAAATTTAAGGGTGGGGTGGGGAGCCTCTTGAAAAACTGAAATTGTGGGACGATAAAAATTTTAGGGGAAGGGAGGTTGGGGCAGGGCGGGGTTGATATTTATTACTCTCTCCATCCTAAATTGTTTGAAACTTATTTCTTTTATGAATGTCCCAAAACAAGTTCCATAATTACGTTTACTAAGAAGATTAAGCACAATAAAAGAAGGATATAATTGTAAAGTAGTCATGTTTTTTATGACTAGACAAGCTAATAAATGAAGTCTCCTTAAATCTTTAGAGTTCCAAAATGCTCCAAACAAATTGGGACAGAAGGAGTATATAATTTTATAGAATTTGTGGTAATTTTATTGAGAGAGTGGTTTAAAAGGATAAAAAAAGTGAGAAAAAAATAAGAATCAGAATAGTAGAAATATAAATTTGGTGATAAGGACAAATTCATTGTTTGCTGCAGTGAAACTGACCTAAAATCTAATGTTTCACTATTCCACTGTTTATGTGTGTTTTTACAAAAATGACCTCGAAAATAATGTTAAAAAAAACACAAAATGAGATGTCTGAATAATAAGGACGAAAAAAGAAAAAATGTGATGAAAGAATTACCATTTTTCGAAAATCAGATCAAAAGATATATTTGTTTTGGTAGTTGAATTTAAATAACGGTGGAATAAAAATATGTCATTTTTACCCGATAAAAATTCCACTGTTATCTTTGCATATTTTTATGTTCAAATTGTTTTTTTATTAATAAAACCAATTTTATTTTTAATCATGAATTTTTAATTATTATGATAGTTTTATTTCAATATATTTTATTATTTTCCACTAATATGAGAAAATCTGTAAATAGGAGATAAGGAAGTTTAATAATCAGTATTCAGGGTGTTTTACCATTTATAATAAATTCTAAAATCCTTTTAGAACTTCTTACAAATTTTAAAGATATTTGCATGGTTTTAACAAATATTCTCTCCGTCCCATTTTATTTGTCCTGTTTAATTTTTTACACGGGTTAAGAAAAATTTACTTAATACTTTGAATCTCATTAAATGATTTAATATTTTTACATTTATGCTTTTTAAGTAATTTTTGGAGCATTTAATAATACTCACTTTTTTATTGTAAATAATGTAAAGAGGAAAGAGCGTATGAAGAAATTCGACAATTAATTCACAAGATGGACACTTATTTTAGAACAAACCAAAAAAGAAACGTGGACAAATAAAATGAAACAAAGGAGTAGTAAACATTCAATGCTCCTTATCCAATTTTTTTTATTCTTTTTTGTTTATTAATATATATTGATGCCCTAAAAAAAAAGATATATTGATGTAAAAACACAGTTGGACAAACGGAAGCAAAAGACTCGGGTATATTTTTTTTTCTCAAACATTCAAGAATAGAACTCAATATTTAAAGATAGACATGTAAATTTATTACATCGGAAAAGCCAAACAAAAACGTATAACGTACGAAACCTCCAAAAAGAAACTAAAAGAAGTTACAAAGTTCTCCAAGGAACAACAAGTCCAAAGTATTAAAGCAAGAATAAATAAAATAAAAGCTTCAACGTCGGCGTCCTCAAACGTCGTCATCAAAGTCTTCCCCGAACTCCGGATCTACTGCTCATCTTCTCTCCCCAAACACATAGAAAAACATGCATTTGAGGTAAGTATAATGTACTCAATAAGAGGGAGAAGCTACAATTAATTATGATTTATAATTAAAAGATTATCTTTATAAGACCGACTCAATCTAGGGTTCACTTCATGTCCATCAACATGTCATGACTATACGTTTCTATCTTAACTTATCTTGGTTACGTCAGCATTCAAGGGCACTACGCATGGCGTTTATCAGCCTGAAAATATATTTGCTAACTAACGGTGAATAGCACCTGATAGCTCCGGGGTCTCCCCGGTTTGCGTATACGTTCAATGAATTTCCTCCGCTACCCTTCAGCCTTTTGAGCCAGTAGCGTTGTTCACCTTTATGAACATACCACATCTCCGGTATGAATCAGTGCCTGACCAAGAATAGATGACGTTTCATCTTTTACTACCACGTATTTAAGTTATTATGTATTAACTAGACACCTAAGTGTTTTCAAAGTAAGGCTTACCTTAACAACTATACTCCCTCACTTAGACAGCTAGACACCACATCCTAACAATTACACAGACATTGATGAACTCTAGTTCATCAAAGCACAAGCTTATCATGCCCTACCGATGGTCCCGAACTTCAACTCCCTTGAAGAGTACATTCGGTGCCGGAACTAAACGCATCAGAAACTCAATCAAGGCTTGTTCATGTTTAATTAATGTTATTAGATCATTAAACAACGTTTAAATCTCCATACAAATGCCTGGGCATTCCACCTGCAGAAACTAAGGCCACACATCCTATAACAGGAATTAATGTGTGCGCATTGCTAGCCAATGCGTACGCATTCGACGCAGTAAAACCCTAAAACATGATTTTTCTGCACTTTACGACCTCTACTCGATTCCAATCATGTTCTATACGATTGTAATCAGAAAAACATTAAAAACAACTTTCACATACCATAACAACTTTCACATGCTTCTAACCAAACAAGACTACGAATTCATGAGTTTGAATCCGTCAAACTCATTCAAGAACATAGCTAGGGCTCGAAAAACATACCTTGACAACGCCCCAACTTTCTGGTGTTGAAACGACACCCTCTTTACGATGAGCTGCTCTACTTTGATATGAAAATGGTTGAGAATTGCCTTAGAATTCTGAAGAAATCTCTCAGCCCCCCTTTTCATTTTTGCTCTTTCACGTCTTTTTCAATAACGTAGGAAGAAAATCTGATTACTAGTAGGTTATAAGAATTATGGAGATTTATTTTCCTTAAATAATCATTCCCAAAATAATAACATGTTTTCCCATTTTCCTTAATTGACCCTTTAATTATAATTAAACCAGATTTTCTAAAAATATATATATAATCACGACATATATATATATATATATATATGATACATATACTTAAATCCACAAAAAGGTAAAAGATTTAATATTTCGTTTTTGCAAAATGACACGTCTGCATTTTTCCGAAAATCGGAATATTACAATGTACGAGAGTGTATTTTTTTTAACAAATAAGAGGTCCATTATTTTCTGATCAATTCAATTTGGTCATACAAAATCAAGTCATACTTTCTCGTTGAAACTGCTAAAATCTTTTTGTTCAATAAAATGAAGCAAACTTTCAAACTTATAATTAAAGCTTGGAAATCATCGATTGTTACTATCTCCGTTTTATAATATAATTCAGTCTGCCTCTCTTTCTTTGTCCGAAAATATAAATAATTTTAGATTATTAGTGAAGAATTTATTACTCTTTTCCTTCTCTTACGTATAACTTACTAACAATTATTTTATAACTATAAAATTAATGCTAGTCAATTATATTTTTATCAATTTCACTTACCTACTACTTTTTTTAAGCTGTATGGAAACAAACAAAATTAATTGAATAATGTAACAAACTTTTAAAATAATTCAACAAACTTTGACTGAAATATTAATGCAGCTGAGAACTAATTGTTCTTGCTAGCACTATATAAGTGAGTTAATATTGGCTAGCAATGGACTTCATTTTCTCATTATCACATCATATATCAACAATGGCTAAAATCCATCTTTTCTCAGTCTTTTGTTTTTTCTTGGTTTTTCTCATTTCATTAGAATTTGTCAATTGTGCTGATCTTAAAGAAAATAAACAAGTAAATATTCTTTTATTTTCTTGTACTATTCAATTATCTTGAATTTATTTCTTTGATTTATTTGTTTAATGTTTTTTTCCCAACATAGATATATATAGTTTACTTGGGAGCCGTACCGCAAGGAGGAGTAAAATCAGCAGCAACACATTATTCAAGAATACTTCAAGGAGTTGGGTACGTATTATTAAAGAATATATTTCCTTCGTCTTAAATTACAAGTCCGTTTTCTTAAAATTAAAAAAAAAAATTTACAAGCCCGTTGAGAAATTTTCAAATGAATTAAAAAAAAAAAAAGAAATGTCATGAATTTGAATAATAAATCTTTAAATGTCATTTGATCATCATTAATGAATATTTATGAATAATAACGTAATAATTTTTTTTTAACGGCAACGGTATCACAATTGTAAACGCACACACTATTTGCCTCCACTGAGACTCGAACAAACACACACACATAGCCACACATGTGTGTGTGCGCGTGCACGTATATATACACGCATACATACACATGTATATATATATAGATATATATACACCGTTATATAGATTTATGTGTGTGTATGTATATATATATATATATATATATATATATATATATATATATATATATATATATATATATATATATATATATATATATATATATTAGAATAAATAATTGTGATTTCATTGATTCATTAGCATGAGTACGTCGAGTTTATATAGCCAAATACATAGGGAGAATAATGGTAAAATAATACACAAGAAAACCCTAATGTCTAGGGCTTAAGTCGGCGCTTCTTCATGAGTGTCGTGGGCCGCAAGTTGTATAGAGTCAATGGCTTCAATACGCCCCCGCAATCCCATGGGAATAGAATGGACATGGAGATTGGACTTAAGATCAGTGAAGCGGACATGACCGAGTGGTTTAGTGAGAAGATCGGCCAGTTGATCCTTGGAAGAAATAAACGCCACTTGAAGTTTGCCCATATCGACTAACTCACGGACATGATGAAAATCGATCTCAATGTGCTTAGTGCGGGCATGGAAAACCGGATTGGCCGTGAGGTAAGTGGCGCCAATATTGTCACACCATAACGTAGGAGGTTGAGATAAAGAGACCGTCATTTCTTTGAGGAGGGAGGCAATCCACTGAAGTTCGGCAGCAGCAAGAGAGAGAGCTTTGTATTCGGCCTCAGTACTACTCTTAGCAACCGTTTGTTGTTTCTTGGAACGCCAACTGATCAAATTCGACCCAAGAAAAATGCAAAATGCCCCAATGGAGCGACGATCATCCGAATCAGAAGCCCAGTCGCATCCGTAAAAGCCTGCAGGGAAGTAGGGGAAGAAGGCCGAAAGAGAAGGCCATCAAAATTGGTATGCTTGAGGTATCGTAGGATCCGTCTAAAACCTTCCCAATGAGTGTCTCGGGGCTCATGCATAAATTTGCTGACTTTATGGACATCAAAGGCAATGTCTGGTCGTGTAAAGGCAAGATACTTCAGGCCCCCAACAATACTGCGATAAAGAGTGACATCCGAGAAAGGGCTGGCCATCATGACGGCTAAGCCGGAGGTTGGAGGCCATCGGAGTGAGGCAGGGCTTGGCCGTGGTCATGCCATCCCGATGCAATAAACCATAGATATACTTGCGTTGACTGAGAAGTAGACCGTCGGGTGTATGAAGCGCTTCAATGCCAAGAAAATAAGACAACGGACCAAGGTCCTTAACCGGAAAATGAGAGGCCAAATGATCAATAACCGTCTGAACAAAGGCTGCAGAAGATCCGTAAGCAATACATCATCAACATAAATCAAGACAAAAACCGAGTGAGGACCACGAGAATAGATATATAAGGACGTGTCCTCCTTGGACGGGCGAAAACCAAAGGACCGAAGCACATCTGAGAAGAGAGAAAACCATGCATGAGGTGCTTGACGAAGCCCGTAGAGGCTACGTTTGAGCTTGCAGACATGATGAGGGTAATCAGGGAGCCGAAACCCCTGTGGCTGCTGCATATAAACATCCGCAGAGAGAAAACCATGTAAGAATGCATTATGAATCTCAACCTGTCGAATAACTCAATCATGTGAGAGAGCAAGAGATAATAAAATACGAACGGTGACCGATTTGACAACCGGGCTAAATGTCTCAATAAAATCCACTCCAGCTTCCTGATGGAAGCCTTTAGCCACCAGACGCGCCTTATAGCGCTCAATGTGACCATCAGCATGGCGTTTAATACGGAAGACCCATTTATTGCCATGTACATTTTGCGAATGAGAGTATTGAACCAGATCCCAGGTATCATTGTGGACCAAAGCATTGAACTCATCTCGCATGGCATCCCTTCATTCTCGGTGTTTGAGGGCTTCATTAACAGAGGTAGGTTCAATGGGATCAGTGGATGCAAGAAAGGCTTTCGGAAGAGGGTAGCGAACAAAGTCAGGGGGAAGCTCCTTCGGCTTGAGGGTATTAGTCTTAGAACGAGTGACCATTTGATGGGAAGCAGGAGGGGAGTACGGAAGGGCAGAAGAGGAGGACGGTGGTGTGGAGGAGAGTGGAGCTGATGATGCTGAAGAGGGTTAGGGAGTCGGAGTGTCATCTAGAGGGAGAGTTATTCGGCTCAAGAGGACGTGAAGGATTATCGGGCACAGAAGGGAGTGCTGTGGTGGAAGGAAGGACGACACTGTCAGGAACATAGGAAGTCGAGGAGGCCGTAGATGGGGTGTAGGGGAATGAAGTTTCATCGAAGATAACATGTCGAGAGATATAGATGCGGCCGGAACTGAGGTCTAGACACTTATACCCATGGTGATGGGGACCGTAACCAAGGAAGATGCAAGTTTTTGAGCGGAAGTAGTTTTATGGTTGTTGTAAGGGTGAAGATGGGGCCAACAAGCACAACCAAATACACGAAGAAAGGAGTAGTCGGGTAGACGATGGTGGACCATTTCATAAGGGGATTTGTTGTTGAGGATTTTAGTAGGGAGGCGGTTGATGAGGTAAGTGGCCGTAAGGAAAGCATCTTCCCAGTAAGGGAGGGGTAAATTGGATTGGGCGAGAAGGGCTAGGCCGATTTCAACAATTTGGCGTTGACGTCGCTCAATGGCACAATTTTGTTCAGAGGTGTGGGGACAGGATAGGCGATGATCAATACCTAACGAAGCAAAATACGTGGTATGGCGACGATTTTCACATCCCCAATCACTTTGAATAGCTTTGATTTTAGTATTAAAATGACGCTCAACCAGGGCACTAAATTGCATAAAGATAGATTCAACCTCAGATTTAAGCCGTAAGGGATATAACCACAAAAACTTGGTATGATCATCAAGGAAACTAACATAATATTTATTGCCATAAATGGAGTTTTCGGCATAAGGGCCCTATACATCAGAATAAATTAAATCCAAAGGACAAGCAGAAGTAAAGTTTGATAAAGGTAAAGACTGACGATGGATCTTGGCCATTTGACACGCAACACAAACAGATGCAGGGGCAAACAAAGGTGCCGACACATTATTTTGACGCAAAATTTGACAAAGAACAGGAAAAGAACAATGTCCTAGACGCTGGTGCCATTGAGTGACGGAGGAACGACCGGAAAGGAGAGCTTGAACAGGGAAGTGACTGAACGACTTTGAGAAGTGGTAGAGGCCATCTTTAAGGTATCCCCGATGATGGATGTGGCCCGAGTAATCCTTGACAAGAAAATAATTATGATGAAATTCAAAATAAACCGAGTTATCTTTGGCAAATTGGGAAACAGATAATAGATTATATAAAGAGAAGGCACAACAAGAATATTATTTAGAACATAAGAGTCGGTCGAAGTAGATAATAGAGAGGGAGCCGAATGAGTAATCGGCAAACACGAACCATCACCAAGATGTAATTTTTCTGGGCCATCATAGGATTTGGCGGAGAGATTCAAGTTACGGTAATTATTGGTGGTGTGATGAGTGGCTCCCGTATCCGCAATCCAATTTGATGGGGCTGAATTTTGTGTGGCGAGGTTGGCTTGGGGAGGACGAGCAGGACGAGGAGGGGTGAATGTGTCATCAAACCGATACCAACAATCATGTACAGTGTGGCCAAATTTTTCGCAGAGTTGGCATTGGACACTCGGACCTTGGGAATGTTGCGGAGAAGAATTACGGCCCCGACCTCGGCCTCGAGAATTACCACG
Organism: Gentiana straminea; assembly: GCA_036785695.1. Classification (NCBI taxonomy): domain Eukaryota; kingdom Viridiplantae; phylum Streptophyta; class Magnoliopsida; order Gentianales; family Gentianaceae; genus Gentiana; species Gentiana straminea. The sequence continues at coordinate 8,746,529 of JAVUPR010000137.1, read as the reverse complement.
CCCCCATCCACGATTATGTTGCAAACCAGAATTATTGTAGGATGGGCGAGAGTTTCCGCGGCCACGATTGTAGTTGCCCGGTGCTTGAGAAGCTGCGAGATTGGCACTTGGCGCAGCAGAGTTTGTAACAAACATGGATGGTAAGACGGGAGAAGGCTGATGATGATTAATGCGAGCCTCTGTTGTCAAGAGCAAGGAATAAACCTCATCAAGGCTGATTGTAGTTTGAGCGGAGATATGCGTAACCAGAGAATCATATTCATGGCCTAATCCGGCCAAAATATAGGCTATGATATCGTCGGAATTCATGGGGTGCCCGGCCAAGTTTAAATCATCCGTAATCCGCTTAATAGTCATGAAATAATTTGAGGCTTTCATAGTTCCTTTACGTGTAGCAGCCAATTTAATGCAGAGGTGAACCAATTGAGCGCGAGATTGGGACGCGAAGCTTGTTTGCAGCGAAGTCCAAATTTCAGCCGCTGTACTGGCATGATAACCTAGGAAAGGACGTCATCGGAGAGGGATGACGTGATGGTACTGAGAATCAAGGAGTCCTGTTTCAGCCAGTGATCATAAGCAGGATTTACCTTTTGAACGCCATCTTCAGTGATAGTCTTAGAAGGAGGAGTAATAGAGCCGTCCACGTAAGTACGTAACCGAAAACACCTTGGCCTCGGAGATAAGGTAGAAGTTGAGCACGCCATAAAGGGAAGTTTTGACGGGTTAATTTCGTGAGATGAATATTAGAGGATAGAGAAAAGGTAGGGTATTGGGAAAGGGAAGAAGCTGCGGGGGAGGAAGAAGAAGTTGCAGGTGTGACAGTTCCGTCAGACATGGTTGCGGGGTAGATTTAGGAAGAAGCTGCTTATATATTTTGTTTGGAAAGATGAAGTTTCCGTGGGTTTTTTTTTTGATTTCTAAGAACAGGCTCTTGTTCTTTTTGTTTTTGTTGGATTGAAGAAGCAAGGAGAAAGATTGAGTTTTTTTTTTTGGGCTGTAATGGAAGAACAGGGAGGAGGGCTAAATTACAATTTTAGTCCTCTAACTAGCCTGTTTTTCGATTTTGGTCCTATTTTTTCTCCGGCGACAATTTTAGTCCTGTAAGTGGTCTATTTTTTGCAAAAATAGTCTGAATGCCGGAAAGACCACTTACAGGACTAAAATTGGTATTTTCCGGCGACAATTTTAGTCCTGTAAGTGGTCTTTCCGGCGACAATTTTAGTCCTGTAAGTGGTCTTTCCGGTGTTCAGGACTATTTTTGCAAAAAAAAACACTTACAGGACTAAAATTGTCGCCGGAGAAAAAATAGGACCAAAATCGAAAAACAGGCTAGTTAGAGGACTAAAATTGTAATTTAGCCCAGGGAGGAGGGTACGTATTTTTTTTTTTTGCAGAGAGAGTAGGGTTTCACCGAGGGAGAAGAGAAAGCACGAGAAATGAGTTGGTTAGCTCTGATACCATATTAGACATAAATAATTGTGATTTCATTAATTCATTAGCATGAGTACATCGAGTTTATATAGCCAAATACATAGGAAGAATAATGGTAAAATAATACACAAGAAAACCCTAATGTCTAGGGCTTAAGTAGGCGCTTCTTCATGAGTGTCTTGGGCCGCAAGTTGTATAGAGTCAATGGCTTCAATATATATATATATATATATATATATATATATATATATATATATATATATACATACACACACACACACACACACACACACCTATATATATATACACACACACACCTACATACACAAGTCTATATTTGGGTGTTTTTAAGCAGATTAAGAAAGTGGTTGAATAATATAAATTTCAAGCGTAAATGACTAAAATATCATTTGACTATCATTAATAAAATGATTATAAAGTATTGAAAAGTAGTTGGATTATTAATGAATTAGGGTAAGATAGTGAAAATAGTAATAAATGCTTCGTTGATAATTTAGAATGATTTATATTTTGGGACAATAAAAAAAATGTGGAGTGACTTATATTTTGGAACGGAGGTTTTATATATATATATATATATATAGGATGTTTAATGGGTTCATAAATTTATTTAAGAGTAATTTTTTTTTACGACGGTGTCCAGAAATGTTATTTATAAGTAAAATTTAAATAATTTATCATTTTAGCGATAACCGCATACCCCATTTTGTTTTGGAGTAATCAATTGTAAATTTGTTATATATTTTTTTTTCTTGAAAGGGTTTCGAAACAATCTATTGTGACAAGCTATACAAAGAGTTTCGGTGGATTTGCAGTATATCTTACGGAAAAGGAGCTACAAGCTTTGACCGGCGAGTTCCTGATTATGCCCACATTTATTTCATTATTTCCAACGGTAACGACATGATAAATGCTTTCATTTTTTTGCAGGCCGTAGTGACGTGATCTCGGTATTTCCCAGTACGAAGCTTCAGCTTCAAACTACCGAATCATGGGACTTTGTGGGATTTCCTACAAACATCTCGAGGAATCCTACAACAGAGAGTGACATAATCGTAGGACTTCTCGACACCGGGATTTGGCCTACATCACCTAGTTTCAATGATAGTGGATTCAGCCCTCCTCCCAAGAAGTGGAAAGGAACTTGTCATCAAAGCAAGGATTTTACATGCAACAAGTGAGTTCATTTTTGTTTGATTATGGACCACCCCAAGAGTTCACCTTAGCCTCAATAAGGGCAACTAACGAGTTGCCATCACTCATGAGTTTCACCAGAAGCTCATCTGCTGCTGAGCTTCTGATGCAGAGTGAAAACACGGTATCAAATGTGAAAATGAAACTTGAGAGTTTCAGTTGCTACTTGTGTTTTTACTCTGATTTCTAAAGAAACTTGAGAGTTTTCTTCATATTTCTTGTGTTTTCACAGTTTCTTGAGAGAACTCTATGGTAGTTTTCTGTTCTTGATCATTTTCAGTGTTATATATTGTAAATGGCATGATCACATATATACAAAAACTGAATGCAGCAAAATCATTGGAGCTAGAGTTTACGGTGTGGATTCACCGTTAGATACAATTGGGCATGGATCCCACACGGCTTCAACAGCAGCTGGAAACGAAGTACAAAACACTAGTTTTTATGGAATCGCTCAAGGGACTGCAAGGGGAGCCGTGCCGTCGGCAAGAATTGCTGTATACAAAGTATGCGACGAAACCGGCTGCAGCGAACATAATATATTGGCTGCCTTTGATGATGCTATAGCCGACGGGGTCGACATCCTCTCTATTTCTCTTGGTTCTTATTTCGCAAGAGATATCCGACACGACGCTATAGCAATAGGTGGTTTCCATGCAATGGCGAACGGCATTCTCACGGTGAACTCAGCGGGGAATTCCGGTAAAAGGGGCACAACATGTAGTGTTGCGCCGTGGTTGTTCAGTGTTGCAGCAGGCACTACCAGCCGTCAGATTATTAACAAAGTCCAGCTCGGAAACGGGAACGAAGAATGCGTATGATCTTATTTCACTTCAACTTTGTAAAGTCCCAAGTCTCTAAAGTAATAGAATGTTCACCCCCGTATAAATGTAAGACATAAATGTCTTGTTAACTCGGAATTAGCCATTTTAGACCAACCGAAGACGACAGTCTAAGCAGTTAACCAGATCATTTATGACTTATTTAACGCTACCAGACTCGGGGTCACCTCTAGAAATCCTCTGGTAGGGACGAGAATGGGACAAGTCCTGGTGAGGACGCTAGTCCATTATGAGGGGGGAGAATGTAAAGTCCTATATTTTTAAAGTAATAGAATACTCACCCCAATATAAGTGTGAGACATAAGGGGAAGATGAATGATTTAGCGCTACCAGACACGACCTGGGGTCAGGGGCGTTACAAACTTGGAATTAAATTTTCATTTCTTGAGATTTTGAGTAGTCCATGTGTTATTGATACTTATTTATTTTGATGAAACTGTAGGGATATGCAATCAACTCATTTAACTTGAATGGTAAGAAATTCCCATTGGTAGATGGAATAGATGCTTCAGATGCAGGCTGTCCTCCTCATCTAGCAAGGTTAATTACTCACTCACTCCTCAAAAAAATTTCATTAAAAAACGCTTTGTCTTCGATACGATACATTTTTTTTTTATGCACAGATCTTGTGGTTGTCTGGAAAGTGAGAAAGTGAAGGGAAAGATTATCTTCTGCGACAAAGCAGATATTCCAACAATTTTGCAAACTAATGCAACTGGTGCAGTTATGCAAATAACTAATAACTTCGATATATCACGCATAGTGCCTCTTGCTTCTTCGCTCTTAAGCCCGGAAAAGTTTGAGCTCGTCGAACGTTATTACAATTCAACCAAGTAATCTCTCAACAAAAACCCTATTTCATATATACTTTCATGTGTGGTTCATAGAACTAAATTTTTTTTTTTTTTCGACTTTCAGAAACCCTGAAGCTAGCATACTGACAAGTGAATTATATGTAAACAAGACTGCTCCTGTGGTTGCTTCGTTCTCTTCAAGAGGGCCGAATCAAATTCTCCCAGATATCCTTAAAGTATGTGCGTATGATCAAATTCGAATATATCGATCTCCATTTTGATAGCCGGAATAAGTAATTAATGTGATTGATGAATTATGCAGCCCGACATAACTGCACCAGGAGTTGACATCTTAGCAGCTTATTCCCCAAAAGCTTCGCCTTCGAATTATGCAACAGATCAAAGATCAGTACTGTATAGTTTTCTAAGTGGTACTTCAATGTCTTGCCCTCATATTGCTGGTGCTGCTGCCTATGTAAAATCTAAGCATCCAGACTGGTCGCCGTCATCCATTAAATCTGCTCTTATGACTACAGGTAATATATACTTAATAATATTGTCATGCGTGAGGGCGTAAAAATTAAAATTTTGGTGATATCTTTTTTTTTTATATTTATTTTTATTTTTTATTGTAGCCATGAAAATGAATGCTAGTCAGAGTGGAGATGGAAACATGGAATTCTCTTTTGGATCCGGTTTTCTGGATCCGGTGAAGGCTTTGAATCCAGGGCTAGTTTATGAAACTACGAAAATGGATTATGTCAAATTGCTTTGCAACTTAGGCTACGACAACTCCTCACTAGGTCAGATTTTTGGAGATAACACGACGTGCCCGAAAGGAGATGCATCAACACCTAAAGATCTCAATTATCCTACAATGTCTGCAAAGTTGAAACAACCCGGGTTGTTTTTAATAAAGTTTCCGAGAACAGTTACAAACGTTGGTCAGGCAAACTCGACATACAAAGCCATTGTGTCTCAAATTCCTGAGTGCAACATTACAGTGGAGCCTAGTGTTTTATCTTTCAAGGATTCAAACGAGAAGCGGTCGTTTGTAGTTAGTATTTCTGGGAAAATTACAGAGAAGATGATATCTGCGTCGCTCGAGTGGTCAGATGGTATCAACATCGTGCGTAGCCCCATTGTTTTGTACGCAAATTAAAGTTTTAGGGTGCGTATGTACCAGGGGTTGTGTTGTTTTTTGTTTTATAAACTATTGATGTAGAGCAATGAAAGAATTCAATGTACCTTAAGTTCTGGTATTCTGCTGAAAATGAAGATATTTATTTTGAATATTCATGTTTTGGATCAATACAATTGTTATCTTAAATTACAATTTTGGTCCTCTAACTAGACACGTTTTTCGATTTTGGTCCTAGTTTTTCTCCGGCGACAATTTTAGTCCTGTAAGTTGTTTTTTTTTTATACAAAAATAGTCCTGAACGCCGGAAAGACCACTTACCGGACTAAAATAGTCGCCGGAAAGACCACTTACAGGACTAAAATTTTCGCCGGAAAAGTTTCGTCCTGTAAGTGGTCTTTCCGGCGTTCAGGACTATTTTTGCAAAAAAAAAGACCACTTACAGGACTAAAATTGTCGTCGGAGAAAAAACAGGACCAAAATCGAAAAACGTGTCTAGTTAGAGGACCAAAATTGTAATTTAGCCATTGTTATCTTATCTATCTAAAATATTCATAAAACAAATGATAATTTCCTATCACATCAAACTTTTATTTGAAATAATACTATTTCATACAATATGCAAAGACAATATGTAACACTTCGAATTCCTTTGCATTTCGGGGTTTGAAGTGCCACAAAATCAAGAGAAAAACGTAACATCTTGAAAGTCGTTTATGTTAATACATGGACACAATTGCAAAGCAAATAGTGTTAAAGATAAAGTGATTTATCACTATGCTACGGTCTGTTTACTTTATTTCGTTCCGCAATTGTATTCTTGACAAAATCATTTACTACATCCTTTTTAAAATATAAGGTGTTTTAGATGTTTACATACAGATTAATAACTGATTGAGTGTCATAAGAAATGACTAAAACATCATTTAATCATCATTTATGCAATGGTTATATGAATGTTGGGTTTTTGTTGAAATTGGCTTGGCAGCTGCTCACGGATCATGATAAGCTTTGGGTTCAAGATTTTAAGGAAAGAGTTCGGCTCACTTCCAGAAACTCCCAAACCTAACTGTTTTTTATAAGGCGACATATCTGCTACGCGGAAAATGAGCAGAGAGACTCTATGACTGTTGATGATGAAGGTCGTCCACTTTGGCAGCCGAACCTCTCAGGAAAATTCACCGTCAACTCAGCATATGTTGAAGTCTGAAAGCCTAGTTTGACATCCTCTCTTGACAAGGATGGTTGGAAGCAAATATGGGGCATTAAGGGCCCTCTTTGAGGAATCTTCTTTTTTTGGCAAACTTGAAGAGAATCTCTCCCAACAGTTGGGATGTTGTGCTCGCGGCACATTATTGACGATGATATCTGTACAAGAAGTCAAAGCTACACCTTGACAATTTTAAATGGGTTTAGAGATTGTGGTTGAGTGATAAGAATGTTGGAAAATATGTACCGGTTCACTTAAAGCTGATAATTTAACATGAAACAATTGCATAATTAGGAAAACAGAAAGTTCTGAAGAAGAACAAAAATCTGCAACATGATTTTTATTCACATAATCACATACTGCTACATACACATTGAAACAAAATTATGCGAAGACAGAATGTAAAACAAAACTTATTCGTGAGACTAAGACACGTAGAAACGTTGTCCTTAAGACATTATTGTCCCGACTATATGCACACGGATCGGTAAATTGTCTCCCAAAATACAACAGTCTCTACCCATTCTAGTTCTGCACTTGAATGTGAAGAGGACGACGAACTGATTATGCCTTGCTTATCTCAGACTTGAATGGAGGAAAAATTTGTGCAGGGTTTTTATATGTTTATGCAGAAAATTTCTATCTTTTTTCCTTCCTGTGCATTGGGATTATATAAGCAGAGTAAAAGCTGTTTGGAAGAGAAGCATCTCTTCATAATTTCGGTTGCAGGTTGGTTTATTCTGTTCATGTACAGAACATAATTCGGGTTGTCAACTGCCAATGTTCATTTTCGAACTGAGCCTTTGGTTCATATTCGAACTGATGCTTCTAGATGCATGAACCTATTCGAACAGTTGCATTGCTTTGATTCAAAATCTTAACTGTTGGGCTGGCCCAAAAAGATTAATACCGGGCCAAGCCCAAGCCCGAGCCGGGAGGACCCCTTCTTCATAAATTTTTTTTGCCTCTTAGAGCTTGTCTCTTAGTGCGACACTACTACTTAAAAGTATCCACTATGGTTAGAAGGATGTGGTGTCGTAAATAACACTTTTTTATCCACATCATCACTAATATTCATTCCTACACACAATGACTCACTCTTAAATGGTTAAAATGAAGGAAAAAAAATTAAACAACTCATTATTTACCTAAAATAATGATCCACTATTACTTTATTCATATAGTACTAGATTAAAAAATACATTTTGGGTATAAAGTGCTTTGAAAAGCATTCACAACATGTGGAAGGTGATGTGTATAAATCCACTTCCACATCCACATTTCAACCCCCATGGTGTATTGCCATAAGCCATTGCATGTGGAGATAATTTTCTTTTCACAAACATTACACTTCTTTCACAATTTCAAATTTGGGATTTTTTTTTATAAAATCCATTTTGAAGCTAAAACAAATAAAGTTCCAACAAAGTATTTATCGTTTCGGTGAGTTTCTTAATATCCATGAAGTCCCTAGGTGGTTGGACAAATTTCTCGATTTTTTTTTTTTAAAATGCTAAAAAACAAAGTATTTATCGTTTCGGTGCTTATCTCAAACTATTTCCTCCGAATGGGTCCACGTCAGCATTATTTCAAGAAGCCGGTTGAACCTGCGGCTTTACCCTTTTTTTTGAAAAATGCCAAAGCCGCTGGTTCAACCAGCGGCTTTACCTGGGAAAAAACACGGGAACATCCTGTATTGGAATGAAATTTCATATAAGAATAAGCCGCTGGTTGAACCAGCGGCTTTAGCAGTTATATAAAAAAAACAGGGAATTCAGAAACACCACCAGCCTGCATTCATTCTCAAAATTCAGAACACCAGCCTGCATTCTTAACACCTCAAATTCTCAAAATCAACAATCCAATGTAAACCACATCACTAAAAGGGAAAAAACCAAATCAATTGCAAAAAACACATTCATTGAAACTTAGTCATTAAAAGAGAAAAAAAAAACAATATTCGTTAAGGAAATGAAAGTTTTTGTTGTATTACAACCAAAACAAAAGAAATGTTTGATCATATCAACTTGTTCGGGTACGACTTTTCTTCGTCCTTCTACGTGATGACGAACATTCTGCTGGTGTGTCTACCTCCTCGATCGGTGTCAGTTGAGCACTTGCCAAGTTCCTAAAGTCGTATCGCGGAAGTTCCGGGCTAGGATGTTCGACCTCTTCAGGTTCAGGTTGGATCAGATGTCCCTGTCTTGTGTTTTGTAACACTTGAAGGGACATCGACTGCATTTGTTGAACAAGCCTCACTTGTGCCATCGGGATGTCATCCGGCATGTTCGCAAGCAACTTAGTCGTATTTTGATAGCAGTAAACATTCCCTGCTGTCTGCGAACACAAAACAAATAAAACAAATTTCTATGTATGAAATTAGAAAACAAAATTTAAAATATACTTACAAGTTGTTCATAATCGGCAGCGGTAGGATAGAAATTGTGTTGCGTTTCATAGTCTTCAACAACGTTTGCACTTTGAGGGCTAATAATGCGCCGGGTGATCTGACGGTACCACTGTAAGTACATATCATTGTGTTGAAGATAACCGTTGTAAGGAACACCACGTGGAACCAACGATGATTTGCGATCGGCCCACAACTCAATATAATCCCCGTGCTTAAGCGCATAATCCGTTGTGTTTCCCCGCCTATCAAGCGTGTGCAAATGGACACCTGTGTCACATTCATTAGGCACCGTTGGATGCCAACCGAATTGTCGAACTACTCTGTCAGGATAATGCCATTCCACCACGTCAAAACAAATGAGTGGAGCAATTACAATCCACTCATCGGTGTCCTCAAAACATATAGGCGGAAGATGGCTAAGGATGTCCCACGTGTATGGTTGCCATGTGAACATTGCATCTGTCATAGTATCAAATGCATGTCTATAGGTTACCAACCCCGATAAATGATCGGTATACGTCCGCTCAACTCGTAGCCACTTACATCCTAAAGGGTCAACTCCCGCTTGCATTTGTGACCCAGTGGATAGTCTACTCCCTCTTCTTCCGTAACACGTGACTTAATCCGTGTAGGTCGACCAATGGTGATACGCTCCCGCTGACCACGGTTGTAACAACACTAAACATCCACCGATTTCACTTGCCCCTTTCTTGCTTGCCACACACAAATTACGGTATAAACAAGCGAGTACACCACTCCCCCAAGCTATATTCACCAAGTCGGTGCAAATCAACCACTAGAGGATAATAGATTAGTTGAACCCTATTTCCACTCTTATCCGGGAAGAGGACGGCTCACTATCAAATATAACGATATGCTCTAACATACCTATGAATTTGTTCTTCGGTTGCATCCACATGTAACCCTTGAAAATTATCTTTTAACCACGATAATTTCAAGGTATTACCTTTAAAAGCGCCTTCGGGTGGCCTTATACCCAATGTTTGCTCTAAGAGATCGGCCCGTCGATGATTAGTTGTCCCCGTAATAGGTAAGCCACCGACCTTAAGACCTAATAAGACGTTAACATCTTGTAACGTTATGCCCACCTCTCCAATTGTCATATGAAATGTGTGTGTTTCTTGACGCCACCGCTCAACTAATGCGGTAATTAAATCGGCATTAATGGCGACAAATGACAACCTATGGATCCCATAGAACCTTGTGTCTCTCTCAAAAAATCAACAACCAAATCATGCACCTGATAATGTTCCTTTGACATAAGATGCGTCCGACATACGAGAGACTTACACTCCTGCAAAAAAAAAAAACATGTTACTATTTTTTATAAAGAAACAAATTGTTATTGCGAAAAAGCAAACATTAACGATTATACCTCTCCTTCCCAGATGATGCTGCTTCTGTGTTGATGTTGACGTGTTAGAACGCTACCATTAATTAGTCCCGGCTCCATGTGATCTACATAAATAAAGCACAATTCATTAGTGACTATATAACAAATGAATACAATATAAACATGGTATACTAGAATAGACACATTAATGAAAATGTTTAATTTCAAAAAAAAAAAAAGAAATGAAATACAAACCATTACCGTGAAGGACCGGGCAAATTAGATTGTTTCAATTGACAAGAGCGCTTGTTATGACCGGGCAAATTACATAAACTACATGTAACATTTGTCTTTGGTAACTCATCCATTTCATTACGGATTCTTTTAGATTTCGGACGTCCCTTGCCTCTTTTCCATGCGGGGTTGACTACTAGTACCGGTCCCGTCATTGTCTTCCAATAATCCTCGTCAGGCACAGGTAGAAAGCATGCACGATAAGAACCAAAGTATTCCCCACATGAGAACAAAGGGTCAACATATTGATCCGTGTCTATGGAGTGCGAGCGACAAACCTCTATAAGATGAGAACATGGATAATGTAGGTTTTGCCACTTGTTACATGTACACGTCCTCTTCGAAAGATTCAACGTGTGACTACGATTAGCCATGCATCCATGAAGATTACCTTGTCTAGTAACCACTCCATATACACCTTCTTGTATATTGAAACAAGTAACCTCGTGGTGAGCGGCGGTTTCACTATTTCTCTCGAGTTGAACCGTTATCTTCTCCGACCATTTCATACCATTACGCATCCTATTCCTTGCTACTTCACGTCGATCGACAAAGTATTTGTTTACTCGAGTATAATAGCTTTCACAAGGGCCTGAATAGGCAGAAATCGAACCCCGCTTTAACACACCATTGAAACATTCGCATAAATTAGAGGTTTTGATACCGTATCTTAACCCGCCGTCGTGAGCAAGAGACCGCTTGCTTAAAGGAATGCCTTAACAAACTCTTAGCACGAGGATTGAGTGCACCGATCTTTTGCATCCCTTTATCAAATTTGCGAATTTGATGTTCCATAGCTGTGTTGGTAAACATTTTTTTCAAATCCGTATTTTTGAACGTCTTTTGGATGTTGGATGCATGATGTCTGATACAAAATCTATGAAAAGCATATGGCTCCTCCCAACCACTACCCTCTGTAGACAATGCTGATAGGATACCCGCATGCCGGTCAGAGATGACACAAAGTCCATGACGTTTTGTGACAAAACACCTTATGCAAGCCAAAAACCACCTCCATTGTCGTGATCTTCTTTTTCAACTATGGCAAATGCTAATGGAAAAAGTTGTTCATTCGCATCAACTCCCATGGCAATCAACATAACGCCACGATACTTCCCGTATAAATGAGTTCCATCAATTGTGATGACGGGCTGCAATGTTGGAAACCTCGATTGAGGGGCCAAATGCCCAAAAAACACAATGAAATTGTTCGGTGTAAGGATCGTGGGTTGGCTTATTAACAAAATGCACCACGGTGCCCGGATTTGCTTCTTTCAAAGCTTCCATGTAACGAGGAAGATATTGGTAAGACTCCTCCCAATCTCCGTAAAGAGCACTATCGCCTTTTGTTTTGCACTCCATGCTTTACCGTAAGAGATCGTGAAGTTGAATTCTTTTGTTATGAAGGCTTTTAGTACACTAACTTTCACCCCCCAATCTGCTTGCACAAGAGGCTTTATAGCGTTGCGATAAACTCTCGCTTTAAATTCGGGTGATCCATGGATGGTTTGTGAACCACACAAGAGTTTTCGTGGGGGCCTTTATAGGTGACGATAGTGAAGACATCCGATGCAACATTCTTTTGAGAGGCTCTTAAATACCAACTACAAGCAATTGGTTTCCTTCCACATTTGAATGTGACGGTGTGAGGTTTCGATTACGTGGTTTTATAGACTTGGTTCCTTTCGACATTGTATGTTGTCACAATTTGCCCCAATGCTTTTTTGTTGGAAAATTCTTGCCCCACCCCAAACTCACCACCGCTCTTATATTGAAAATCACTAGAGTTATACCAAGCTTGTTTAAATATTCTTCATATATAGAATGAAGCTTAGTAAACTCGGTATCATGATCCTTTAATGATACTAGGTCTACCCCACTATCTTCATCGACTTAACAACAACATATCATCCTCGTCTTCAATCTCATCCCCTTCGATATTACCATCTAGTGATGCTTCATCAACATTATTAGTCGACAAAGACACAAACCAATTGGGATCCTCAACTTGACTAACAAGCATGTTGGTGAATGACATGTTAGGTTGTTCAATGGGTGTCAATTCAATATATAAATCCATAGAGGGGGCTTTCGATTGACACACGCTTGCCCACATAGCTTTTAAACCACGATCATTACTTAAAGCTAACACTTTATAGCCTCGCACACTAGGGAATTTCATCTTCACGTTTAGGTCAAATCTAGTACTATCAACCTCCATAGCATCATATATCTCATTCTTAAGCTCATTGATACCAATGTTACTATTGACAATAATAAAGGTTTCACAACCACCTTTGTAAGTAACATTTTCACCGTCAATTACTATTTCACCATTCCACCAACAAGTCAACGGATAATTATATATCTCCATCCCTTTAAAAATCTCAAATCAAGCAAAACCTAAAACCAAATCCACATACACAATAAAAATCGAAAACTAATAAAATTAAACAAACAACCTTCTACACATATCACAAATCGATGAATATCAACACTTATTCGTTACCCAAACAAGGAATTCTTTCAATTGGAACAAAAAAATGAAAAAAAAAAAACGCAGAAAAAAACTCATACCTTTGATATGGGTTGGGAGAGAATTTGGATGCGAAATGGAGTAATTTGGATGATAAACTATGGATGAAACCTTTGATTTGGTTGAAGAAAGCAAGAATCTTGATGCAAAATGGAGTAATTTGACCCGGTGGCGATGTGGAGTAGCGCAGCCGAATTTGGGGAAAAATTTTAGGGTTTCCAATAACACAAAATGGGTGAAATCGCGTCTGTTTTTTTTTTTTTTTTATATAACTGCTAAAGCCGCTGGTTCAACCAGCGGCTTATTCTTATGTGAAATTTCATTCCAATACAGGATGTTCCCGTGTTTTTTCCCAAGTAAAGCCGCTGGTTGAACCAGCGGCTTTGGCATTTTTCAAAAAAAAGGGTAAAGCGCGGGTTCAACCAAATGCTTTTCGAAACAATGCGACGTGGACCCATTCGGAGGAAATAGTTTGAGATAAGCACCGAAACGATAAATACTTTGTTTTTTAGCATTTTAAAAAAAAAATTTCAAATTTCTCAACGGGAATATGTATAAAAAAGATTATCTAGAGTTTTATACATTCCTTTTGCGGGAGCTCATCTTAAGCATTTTGTACCAATAGAATAAAGAGTTTCATCAAAATGATAGACATAGGCCCCTGATGGAGGTTTTCATCTATAAGGCAATTCGAAAGACTCCCTAGATTAGATCAGCTTGTCAAAAGTAGTTTACCTATTGTGATTTTTGATGATTTTGTACAATTCTGTTTTTGTTGGTTGATCACATTTATACAACTTTACATAATTTATTCATTAAAGATCCGGTTTATACAAAGATAATAGTAGTTTTTTTTTATATAGAAAATGAAAATTAGTTGGATTGTATATAAGATAGGGAAAATAGAATAAGCGTAATAAGTGTTTAATTTTTTTTTAATAAGTGTTTAATAAGTGTTTAATTGATATTCTAAAATTTTTTTTTTATGTTGAAGAAAGTGACTTACATTTTAAGATATATAAAATGGGACAGAATGATTATATTCTGAGACGAATGTAGTAAATTTTAGCAATGCATCTAAGGTCAATAGAGCATTATTTTGAGAGGAGTTCTGCTCCCCTTCAGTACTTTATGGTAAATTACAAGTGTTTGATATCAAAACAATGTCGTTTGGTGCTCAAAACAGAAGTGTTATAAGACCAAACACTTGCACTTTACTGTAAAGTAGTGGAGGAGATATGTATCCCAACTGGGAGGTCAAAATTGTAATTGGAATATACTCCCTCCGTCCCAAAATATTAGTCATTTTAGTTTTTTATTTTGTTATATAATATAAATTATTTACGATACTAAAAGAGCATTTATTAACATTTTTCCACATAACTTACGTCTTATTTATAATTATTCAATCCACTTTACACATTGTTACATGTATGATAGTAAAATAATGTATTAGACATTTTAGCCATAAATTAATGATATATAATCACTTTTTCTTTCTTTTCCTAAAAAAAAACCACTTTTTTAATTTTTATGAAATCTCTACCATAAGTTATATTTTGGAAAGAGAGTATTAAAAATAAGTAAAAGAAAAGTCCCTTTATATTTGGTCTTCATCTTGGCAATATTTTGGCTTCTCTCATTCACTAGTGTTATATCCCAAATATTTGATTTGGAGTGAGTTTTGACATGGGTAGATGAATCCGCACAAGAATTCAAGTTCTTAATGATGGTTACTCTTCAAAGTGGTAAGATTTTAGAACCTAATATTGGTATTTTTGTGTATTCTGGGTTTAATATATTAGTATAACGAAATATGGATTTTTGAATGCCAATTTGAAGATAATAGATATGTCTTTGTTTTCAAATGTAGCCAGAATTGGATTTGTTAAAGTCTATGTTCAAGTATGGATGAAAAAGTGTCCAAGTATCAATGTGTTTAAACACGTTTTTTGAAGTTCATATTCATGTATGCCAAGTGTTTGATGAATTGACACAGTGAATAAGTAAAAAACATGATGGTAGTGGCTTGTGTTCTAAGTTTTGATGTTTTGAATAAGTGCAACGCTATTACTGTACAGCTCCGGTCCGGACCATGCCCATGTCAACCATAGTTGAACAGTGTGAAGATTGATAAGCAAAGACAAATGGCAATCTTGGTAACGCGCCACCAGGTGTACCCGTGGGTAGCTGCCCAATTCTCGCTTTTCCAATTCCCTAAGCCCTACAATCGTTTCAAACTACTCACATGCTTCCCCGCCGCTTCTTCCTCTGAAGGTGCGGAGGTATCAGCCAATCCGTCAACTTCTTCTTCTTCTATCAGCAAATGGGAATCAATTCGCAAAAAGAAGGTTGTAATGCGAGTAGGTTATGTTGGTTCCAACTATCGAGGTCTTCAATTGCAAAGAGATGCACCTGAGTTATCCACCATTGAAGGTGAGTTGGAAAAGGCTATTTTTAAGGCCGGTGGTATTCGAGATAGTAATTTCGGGAATTTGCAGAAGATTAGTTGGGCGAGGAGTAGCCGCACTGATAAAGGAGTTCATTCACTTGCTACAATGATATCACTGAAAATGGAAATCCCTGAATTTGCATGGAAGGATGACCCGAATGGCATTGCTCTCGCTAATTCTGTTAACTCGTTTCTTCCTGAAAATATCAAGATTTTTAGCATCTTACCTTCCCAAAGAAGCTTTGATGCTAGAAGGGAATGCAATACTCGCAAGTATTTGTATCTTCTGCCAGCTGAAATTATCGGAATAGGAAAGAATCTTACTTCTGCTGAAGCGGATTGTCATATATTAGATTTTAACAAAATCTTGAATGCTTTCGAGGGTGAACATCCATTCCACAACTTTACCATCCGAGCTATTTATAGGAAGAAGCAGAATAATTCAGGCAGAAGCTCCAAGAAATTTCAAAAACCAATGAGTGCTATAGAACCCTCTGAAGAATCAGCCTCTACGTTCGAGGAGGGAAGTGATGATGAAGAAGTTTCTGCTGATGAGGAAGGTAATGGGATTGAAGATCTTGAAGGAATGGAAGTTTCTAGAAAGATTGATGAATCTTCGGCAGGCAGTTGTCTGGGGAATAGTGACTGTTTGAAAGAACAAACTTCCAGTGTGGCGGTTTATGCAAGGTGGCTATACGAACCAGACGAGCGGGACAGGCTTAATGCCTCTCATTTTAGAAAAATTTATCAATGCCATTGTGGAAAGCTGGAGCAGTTATCTGGGTTGAATTATGTGGAGATCTCGATTTGCGGTGAATCATTCATGCTACATCAGGTAAGCCCCTTTGGACATGATTGCATTGTCATCATTGTTCTCTTTCCATTTCCATATAAATTGCTTCATACTGTTTAAGATGTCTACCCTTTGTAAAAAAACCTCGCCCTAGTTAATTGATGGAAGTGCGTAATTGTTTAGTTTCGTGATCCATTATGTCCTAGTACTCATGCTTAATGCTTTTGTTATAGTCTGAATCAATGAATGAATGAATTAGTAGATCATCTTTACATATGTATTTTGCGAGATGGTGTAGGAAAAGGGGTATTAGGATCGCTTAGTAAAACCAACTAAGTTTAGATTCAGATTCTTAAGAGAGGTTTTCAGTGCAATTTGACCTTTGATAGATGATGATTGATGCATGTTTGGTCAGTTAGACCTGTACGGTTGAATCAAACATAGGGCGCTAAACCACGGTATAGTGTTTAATTAGCCATAACTCAAAACTGCACCCTAATTGTGTCATGAACATAATTGGCAGGTTGGTAGGTGAAGTTCACTTCCGAAAATTGGCTAGGGTTAGATTAAGAAATTTGTTAATTGGGTCATAATCTTGGCTACATCCATCTCATCATCGTTTTCGTTTTTTATTATCATAAATCAATCCACACCTATTGTTGACCTAAATTGAAGATGACTTGTGACTTTGATATTTGATCAAATCCTCGTGGGATCGACCTTGTGCTTACTTTGTTTCTCTAAAACAGATCCGCAAAATGGTTGGGACAGCAGTTGCAGTAAAACGCGGATTACTTCCATTCGACGTGTTGAAGCTATCTCTTTCCCGATACTCGAGGATAGTTTTACCTCTAGCCCCATCTGAAGTCCTTATATTAAGAGGAAACAGCTTTGCCTTAAGGAATAGACCTGGAAATATAACAAGGCCAGAGCTATTGACATTAGTTGAGTCAGAAGATATCCTTAAAACTGTTAATGACTTTTACCATTCAGTAATGTTACCTCAGGTTTCTGAATTCTTGGACCCTTCGAAACCTCCGTGGGATGTATGGATACGAAATCTGGACACGTTCACGCACATCCCTGAAGCCGAGTTGCGTGAAGTTAGGACTGGTTGGGAACATTGGAATCAAAAGAAGTTGGCCAGCAGAATGGTTGCTACCTTATAAATCAATCAGCTTAAGGTGCTATTTCAAATTCTAATTTTGACTATTTTTTGATTTTTCTGTTGAATGCAAGACCGTATAATCGACTTTTATAATGCCGATTTTTAGTGTTATGCCGCGATAGTTATGGTGTCATGGGTGTGGTGCCTTTAAAGATTACTTCTTTTGAAATTATGATTCTGTATCTTCTCAGATTTGGTTTATGCAGACGATAATTTAAAGGGCACCGTTCTGCAAAATTGAATGTTGAGGTTGAATTCGAATTTGCATAGATAGAATGTCACGGTGGCACCCCGAAAGTAGATTCGGTGTGGTGTCGATAAACAACTGCCTAATTGAAAAACCTACCCTTTTTTTCCTGAATCATAGGTGTTGTATTTTTCCCATTTTTTTCTTTTTTTTTTTCTTCTTTTCCGGGATGCAAGCGTAGGTGTTGTATTTTTTGGGAAGCATATGGTGTTGTATTTCGGAAGAATAGGTGTTGTATTTCGGAAGAATAGGTGTTGCATTCTTTTGGAAGCATAAGTGTTGTATTCTTTCCTATTTGATGAATTTTCTCACACTACGTTTGCTACACATGGGTTTTAAAGAGATAGGGTTACGTGCATCGAGACAACGCCCGGTTTTACGAATTGATGCAGTGCACCTTGTCTGCCATGCCAGTATGATGCCATATTTGAGAAGTTGGGTCGGTTTCTGGGTCACGTGACGGCTAATGAGAAGACCAAGATGGAGTGGTTCGAGTCAGGGTTGAATGCCTCCATCACTCTTTTAAACCGTTTTCTTCAAAATGTAGTAAGCGAGTTCATGATTTGCCTTCCGACTTTTGGAAAACCTGAATTTTTTTGAGAACGGGGAAACATGAATTTCTCTTGTTAAACATAAATTATAGACTATATGATGTAACGACACTTCAATCTGGGCGCGTGCACCGTGTCCGATACAAGATACGACACTACACGCTCCGACACCGTTTCCGACATGCTCCGACACCGTGTCCGACACGCTCCGACACCGTGTCCGACACGCTCCGACACCGTGTCCGACATGCTCCGACACCGTGTCCGACAACGTGTCGGCTGATTAAATTAATATTATTTAAAATTTTAATATCCGACACACCTCCGACATGTTGTCAACACACCTCCGACACGGCGCCGACACCTCCCGACACCCCTGAACACAATTTTTTCAATCTTTTTTTGATGAAACATGAAAATATATAATTTCTATCTTGATTACTCTGTATTATGTTTATGTGTTTTTTTATAGACAATCGTTTTTACACTTAATTTGTAATTTTTTGAAAGTCAATCATAATTTTCTTTTTACTTTTGACACCGTATAGATAACAAATATCTATTTTAGATATTGATAGAGTTTAAGTATTACATATATTATTTTGTCTAGTTGTTTAGGCTTGTACGAATATTTTTTTTTTGATAAATTTGAATATATATATATATATATATATATATATATATAGAGAGAGAGAGAGAGAGAGATATGTATATATATATATGTTAGGCAACATTGTAACCTTTGTAATCATGTTTCTTTGCATAATGAATCTTTCGTTTCTGGAAAATAAATAAATAAATAAATAAATATATATATATATATATATATAGAGAGAGAGAGAGAGAGAGAGAGAGAGAGAGAGAGAGATGTATATATGTGTGTATATACATCTATATGTGTGTGTATATATATATTATATGTAACGTGTCGGGGTCGTGTCGTGTCCTTAAATTTTAGAATTAGCCGTGTCGCCGTATTCGTGTCGTGTCGTGCGGCGTGTCCGTGTCCGTGTCCGTGCAACATAGCTGTCTATAATTGGTTACATGATGTTAAATTATTTGGTACATATTACTTAACAATGTTGCATGTCTTAGAATTTCAAACAAATAACAAAACATGATAGCTACATGTTAATTATGACACTCAAATATCAAAATACACCTTAGTAATGAAGTCATTATCAAAATCAACATTTGTGATTACAACAACTTTCACTTTGTCTTCCACTTGGAAGCCAAGTCCGCAAGCGAGTTATAAGATGAACCACCTTCATCGAGCGCCATTTTCACCGCAAGCTTAAGCTCCTTAGCCCGATGACGAAGCTGCTTTCCTTCTTCCCCATCAATCAAATTCTTCACTATCTTTGCTATCTCAACTCTCCCCACCACCCCGTTCTCTTCCTTACTCTTCACCTCAATCGCTACTTTTGCACCTTCTGTCAAGAACAACGCATTCATATTCTGCTCTGCACCCAGAGGCCAAGCAATCATCGGAACTCCATTACCCAAGCTTTCAAGCACGGAATTCCATCCACAATGAGTTACAAACCCTCTAGTCGATTCATGCCCAAGTATTGTTTGTTGTGATGCCCAATTGGGCACTAGTAAGCCTCGCCCTTTTGTTCTTTCTACAAATCCTTCAGGAAGATACGTTAATGGGTCTTCATCTCTCGTGCTGCCATTTTCATCATCTTTTGGATGTCTAATAACCCACAGAAATCGCGTCTCACTCATCTCTAAACCGAGTGCTAGTTCGTTCATCTGGGTTTGTGTGAGTGTCCAGTGGCTTCCAAAGGATATGTACAAAACCGAATCTGGTGGCTGTGTATCTAACCAGTTTGAAATGGCCGATTCTTTAGAATCGGTGTTGGTTGAATCGCTTTGCACAATTGGACCAACCGGATAGATCATGGGCTTATAGTCTTCCTCCTGTGGTCAAAGCGCCATGAGAAGAAGTTATATCTATTGTGAC
Organism: Gentiana straminea; assembly: GCA_036785695.1. NCBI lineage: Eukaryota > Viridiplantae > Streptophyta > Magnoliopsida > Gentianales > Gentianaceae > Gentiana > Gentiana straminea. Next base: position 8,726,119 of record JAVUPR010000137.1, on the reverse strand, counting down.
ACAATATATCGAGCTTAGGTTCGAAATTATAATAGTTAAAAGTCGACATTCAATCAAAAGAGGATCTTTATTCACATAGTGTAAAATGTAAATTCAAATAGACGGAGTTTCCAACTATATGTAATTTAAAAAATAAAGAGAAAAGGTGGATGACTTTTTCTAGTGCATATTTTTCTTCCATGAATAATAAACCATAGGACAATGATAGCATACTTACTTAATCATCCTGTTACTGTCTGATGTGATTTGATTTATATGTTTGGCACGTGAAATTATTGGGTAGAGAAATGATTTTGAGTGAAGTGACTGATGAAATGATCTGAACTACACAGTTTAAAAATTAACTGTACCGATCGTGCCACATCACATATCCGCACGTAGGTATGTACTACCCAATAATTTCCCGTTTGGCACTATTTAAATGCGCCATATTAAATTTAGGCAGCTGGCCAGGGCCTATTTTGGTAGAGACAGGGCAGATATATATATATATATATATATTCTTTTTTTAACACACGTTACCCATCACCTATACATTTCAGACATGATTTTTGTTCCAGATTCACTCAAAGATGGAAATGAATTCATATTATCTATTAGGAGAAACAGATTAAGCTTCACTAGACTGGTTGGAGAATAAAACAAAAATTACCCAACGGCCATACCAACGGCATTAAATTTATTATGCTCAACACCTAGTCATATAGTATTATCAGTTAGTTTTCAACACTTAGTACGATTAGATATGGTTTCAGGAATTTCATGATATGAATAAGTAATTATTCTTATAGTACTTCTAGCTTCATTCCAATTTTTTTAACATTTTAAGTTCAAATTGTTATGTGTCAGAATTACAAGTATCGAAGATTCAACATGTTGCAACTAATAGGAACTTGACAAATAACAAAAAAAAAAAATAGACCGAAAAGGACGTTGACGTAGGGTAAAAGTGTTATAAAACATTAGATATAGTGTTGAAGTAACATCTATTCCAAAAGTTTAAGATGATTAGAATACATATAATTAACATTTTACGCACTTTATTATATCCCATGAACCGTGGGGCTATAACAAGGCTGAGCTAACAAGACACACCATGTTGAATTACAATTTTTCTCAAAAGCTTAAACTTACAAAGATATAGATAAATAATATTTTACACATTTTAACACGTTCGTTCGAATGTAGGACTATAACAAGGATGAGTCTACTAGACAAGCAACAAGTTGAACCCAAGACAGGGGCGGATTTATGTATGCTAAGGGGGTCACGTGATCCCACTGAGATTCGGGAAATTTTTTTTGTATTAAAATGATGTAGTTTTGTTATTAAAAATGTACTTTTAGGCTCCGATGACCTCTACTGGAACAATTTTAAATAATAAAATTCTGGATCTGCCCACCGCCCGTTCTGATACCATGTTGAACTACCATCTTTTCCAAAATCTTAGCTGATGAAGATATATATATAATTAATATTTTACATATTTTAACGGATAGAACGACAAGTATCATTAGACAAATTTAATCAAATTTATTCACACATTTTCATGTAATAACTATGCTTGTAGAGCCTACCAAAAATAAAATAAAAACTATGCATGTAGAGTCACAACACAGAGTAAGTTCCGACTCCACCCTCCAAACATCACGAGCCGCACAATATATCATTTTTATATCATTAATGATTATATGTGATCTATTAATAATTACGTCAGCCCACAATAATAATCAAGGTGCAAATTTGCATTATATATATTACTATCTCCGTTCTAAAATGTAAGTCTTTTTAGCTTTTTAGTTTTGTCTCGAAATATAAGTCCATTTACAAAATCAGTGAGCATTTATTACATCTTTCTTCTTCTATCCTTCATTTATTATATACTCAACCACTTTTTACTATTTTGCATTAATAACAATGAAATGCCATTTTAGTCTTTTTAATCAAAATTAATGATAAATAATAAATTTAACTAACTTTTCTTAATATGTATAAAAAAAAAAAAAAAAAAAACCTAAAATGAATTAGGTTTTGGAACGGAAGGAAGTAGTATTCATTATGACAAAATTGTTTTTTATATTGTCTCTTACCTGCAGGCCGTTTAAAGCTCCAGCCTCCAATTCTTGAAAGGTATTCACAAGAATCCCATCAGCCAAATGGAAATTCTTGACACACTGAAGAAACTCATTATATGTAATACTTTGACGTTCTTGAACCGGCTCTATAAGATCCTTCCCGGGAATCGGAATACACCCCGGAATCCGAATCGGTTCAACCAGTTCCCTAAACTCGCCGGAAAAGCTCTGATCAATCTTAGGAAGCGACAGAGAAAAAGACAAACACATTGCAGTTGATGTATAGAAAACATATGAAGGAATCTTGAATTCTTTAGCTATATCAAATGCATCCGTCCCGAAAAGATCGACAACAAGAGCAACAACGTTATGATCCGATTTTAAATCGGAGATAACTTCACGGATTGATGTGAGAGAAAAAGGGACACTTAAGATTCCGAGTATATGAAGCATCATGTTAGGAGGGAGGGAATCGAAATTCGGTGGAGGAAGAAGGAGGTAGTTTAAGTTAGTTGGGAGGGATTGTAGGAATGGTTCTTGGGCACTCCATTTAGGAAGAAGATCAGGGAAGATGAGAAAAGTTGCAGAGAAATGGTGGTCGATGACGAGACATTTCGCGAGCTCGAGAGTCGGGAGGAAATGGCCCATTCCCGGCGATGGGAGGAAGATTATATGAGGTGTTTGATCATCCATTATTGAAGGTGTTTTGAAGCTTTTTGATGGAGGTTTTGTAGCTATTGTGATATTGCAATGTTGAAGTCCATCGTATATTAATTTATAGTGGGAGAGAGTATTTAATTGGTGGAACGGCAAGGTTTTGTCTTGTGACATGTATCTTTCTCTCTTTCAAATAATTTAGTAATGTCAGTGACATAATTATTTAATCACAACGAATCACAAAATCTGATTTTATAAAATTGATTTTCATGTATGGCACAATGATAATGATGTAGGCAATTGAGGACCAATGATGTAAAATCAACTTATCGTCCATTGTATACTTATCTGTATCTTCATTATTTTAAGCATTTGAGAAAGATGAAAAATTAACATTTTAAACAATTTAAGACGTCCGTCGTCAAGTTTGGGCCTATAATAAGGCTGAGCCATCTAGGCATACAAATGCACTACAAGTCCAATAACAAAAAGGCTCAATACTTGAGGGAGCGTGTTAAAATGTATAAAATGTTAATTATCTATATAATCATCACTTAAGTTTTTTGGAGATGATAATTCTACATAGGTTCATTTTAAGTTGATATTTCAAGTTTAAGACATGTTTGAAATGTGAATTCATAGTAAATTCTTGTGGTTTATGAATGATGAAGGCATCTTGGTTTAACACTTGAACTATTGAACATAATATAGAATCATATCAAGGATTTTAAAGGGTTTCATATCAAGAGTTAGAGAGCTTTGAAAAAGGCACTCTTGAGTTAAGTTTAAATCATATAAATCAAGTTCAAGTATGTTTGTTTGAATTCATAGAGAATTTTTGTGATTTCTTGTGTTGGAACCTTATATCAAGACAAGAAGTTTCGGCAATCTAAAAGTCCTACCAACTAAGGTAAGGGGTGTGTATCAAATGATATTTATATTCATGTTTCATATTTCATGTTCCAGGACATTTTATTATGTTTCAATTCATTGGTCAAATATTAAGCGTATTCAATACATAAATAAACCTTATACATCAATAATATCAGTTTACTATCAGAATTGGTCTAGAAAGTGAATCCGGCACCGCTGTACCAATGGTTCTTCACCGGTGTGCCCATGGTCCATTCTCAGAAAAATCAGATAATTTATAGAGTTTCATAATATTCCATGTTGGTTCAGGTTCTAAATCATTTTATAATGATTTTAGATGTTAAAACGAATTATTGTTTACTTTTATGTAATTTAAGAAAACATTATTAATAAAATGGTTTAGAAGATAAATAAATAAATGTTTAGTAAGTATATAGATATATGCATATTGACGTGGGCCAGATCGGTTATGGTGAACATGACACGTACACAACAAAGCTACAAGCATAAGACCACCTTAATGTATCGTCCAAGTCGATATCCCAGGATCATCTGCCCATATTTTCGTAGAAGTGTTTAGAGATCGGTCTCATCCCCGCGGAGCTCGGCCTCAGTATAATGGAGCTCGACATCTAAGCTCAAAAGTCTTAACAGTCCACCAGTCGCCAACTCGGCATTGTCATATCTCTGACAAAGGATCCCAGTGCATGTCGCTCATATTATTCCCTATAACGGATACAATCACATGTCTTTCCTGCCTTCAGCCCACATCTGGCTCAAACATGCATTGGGTAAAAGTCAATCATTCTCATGACACAACCACTCTGATACACCATCTATCATGGTTGGGCCATCCACCTCACTAAAAACTCTGAGCCTGCTAACATGGTTCTTGTAGTTGCACACCTCTAAACGGAATAAGGCCACTCCCCCTGGTACCTCCTAAGAACCCCCTCAGTTTCCCACTCAGAATTTTTTTTCATCATTCTTCTTCGATACCCAAATCGGTCTTCATTGCGCACTAGCTGGTTAGTAAGTCAGAAAAGTGTTCAGTTAGTGGGCTTTTATTTTTATATTGAAAATTAAATCTATTAGAATATATTTATTTGAGTGATGCACTTATTCCGACAACAGATTCATCTTCATCGGTCAATGGCGTTCCAACAACTTCCACTTATGCGGGACATTCACTCTCAAAAGCACCCTATTTAAGTTAGAATAGAATGTAGTTCCAGGGCGAAAGCACGATTTAGAAAACAATTGATATAGCACGATTCCTCAACTCAATCAGTAATACCCTTATAGTCCACTTCTTCCCCACACTACAAGTGACATGTTTCTTATCACAACCCTTTTTCGTAGCAGAAGTATTTACCGGCTCTCCGGGAAAATATGTTGGTCATACACTTTGGTATCTTATTGAACAAAAAGGGTGCTATTCTTCCTTCATTGATCAAGAATTTCGATTTTTGGGAAGTATCATGATCATCCAATATATAAAAGGGACCCACTCATCTACAAGCAGTTAACGTGACTTCATACTTATTCATATCATGGGTAATAACCATAGGACGTCAATGATAGCATACTTATTTAATCATCCTGTAATAATCATCCTGTTACTGTCTGATGTGATTTGATTTGTATGTTTGGGACTATCTAAATGTGCCACTTTAAATTTATTATGCTCAACACCTAGTCACATGAGAAGTTCTTGTGTGGTATATCTACATGCACCTAATTGACCGCTAAACAAATCTGGATCACACAGTTTGAATTCGGTGATGGGAGGAAGATTATATGAGGTGTTTGATCATCCATTATTGAAGGTGTTTTGAAGCTTTTGATGGAGGTTTTGTAGCTATTGTGATATTGCAATGTTGAAGTCCATTGTATATTAATAGTGGGAGAGAGTATTTGGTGGAACGGCAAGGTTTTGTCTTGTGACATGTATCTTTCTCTCTTTCAAATAATTTAGTAATGTCAGTGACATAATCACTTAATCACAACCAATCACAAAATCTGATTTTATAAAATTGATTTTCATGTGTGGCACAATGATAATGATGTAGGCAATTGAGGACCAATGATGTAAAATCAACTTATTGTCCATTGTATACTTATATGTATCTTCATCAGTTTATGCATTTGAGAAAGATGAAAAATTAACATTTTAAACACTTTAAGACAACCGTCGTCAAGTTTGGGCCTATAATAAGGCTGAGCCATCTAGGCACACAAATGCACTACAAGTCCAATGACAAAGAGGCTCAATACTTGAGAGAGTGTGTTAAAGTATATAAAATGTTAATTATCTATATCCTCATCAACTTAAGTTTTTTGGAGATGATAATTCTACATAGGTTCATTTTAAGTTGATATTTCAAGTTTAAGACATGTTTGAATTGTGAATTCATAGTAAATTCTTGTGGTTTATGAATGATGAAGGCATCTTGGTTTAACCCTTGAACTATTGAACATAATATAGAATCATATCAAGGATTTTAAAGGGTTTCATATCAAGAGTTAGAAAGCTTTGAAAAAGGCACTCTTGAGTTAAGTTTAAATCATATAAATCAAGTTCAAGTATGTTTGTTTGAATTCATAGAGAATTTTTGTGATTTCTTGTGTTGGAACCTTATATCAAGACAAGAACTTTCGGCAATCTAAAAATCCTACCAACTAAGGTAAGGGGTGTGTATCAAATGATATTTATATTCATGTTTCATATTTCATGTTCCAAGGCATTTTATTATGCTTCAATTAATTGGTCAAATATTAAAGCATATTCAATACATAAATGAACCTTATACATCAATAATATCAGTTTACAATCAGAATTGGTCTAGAAAGTGAAACCGGCACCGTTGTACCAGTGGTTCTTCACCGGTGTGCCCGTGGTCCGTTCTTAGAAAAATCAGATAATTTATAGAGTTTCATAATACTCCATGTTGGTTCAGGTTCTAAATTATTTTATAAAGATGTTAAAACGAATTATTGTTTACTTTTATGTAATTTAAGAAAACATTAATAAAATGGTTTAGAAGATAAATAAATAGATGTTTAGTAAGTATATAGATATATGCATATTGACGTGGGCCAGATCGGTTATGGTGAATAGGGCTGTAAATGAACCTAAGTATTCGATTCGATCCGGAGTATTCGGCTCGAAAAAGCTCGATTCGGGTTCGTTTCGTGGGTTCGAACTTCGAGCCGAACCTTACAAATTAGATATTTGGTGGTCGAGCCGAACATGTTCGAACATGTTCGGCTCGGATATCATAAATTCATATACAGTTTGAGCCGAACATGTTTTTTATAACCAAGCCGAACATGTTCTGATTTTTTTTAAAACCCAGTTCGAGCCGAACATGTTCGAACGGTTCGACATGTTCGAGCCGAACCGAGTCGAGCTTTTTTCCCCAAATACCAGACCGAACCCGAGCCGAATAATGAAAATATAAGGCTCGGCCATTTCGAGCCGAGCCGAACCCTGCCAGGGTTCGGCTCGTTTACAGGCCTAAATTGGTGAACATGACACATACACAACAAAGCTACGAGCATAAGACCACCTTAATGTATCGTCCAAGTCGATATCCCAGGATCATCTGCCCATATTTTCGTAGAAGTGTTTAGAGATCGGTCTCATCCCCACGGAGCTCGGCCTCAGTATAATGGAGCTCGACATCTAAGCTCAAAAGTCTTAACAGTCCACCAGTCGCCAGCTCGGCATTGTCATATCTCCGACAAAGGATCCTAGTGCATGTCGCTCCTATTATTCCCTATAACGGATACAATCACATGTCTTTCCTGCCTTTAGCCCACATCTGGCTCAAACATGCATTGGGTAAAAGTCAATCATTCTCCTGACACAACCACTCCGATACACCATCTACCATGGTTGGGCCATCCACCTCACTAAAAAATCTCTATATAAAAGGGATCCACTCATCTACAAGCAGTTAACGTGACTTCATACTTATTCATATCATGGGTAAGGACAATGATAGCATACTTATTTAATCATCCTGTAATAATTATCCTGTTACTGTCTGATGTGATTTGATTTTTATGTTTGGGACTATTGAAATGCGCCACTTTAAATTTATTATGCTCAACACCTAGTCACATGAGAAGTTCTTGTGTGGTATATCTACATGCATCAAATTGACCGCTAAACAAATCTGGATCACACACTTTGAATTCTGTTTAAAAATAGAAGGTGTACAGTTTGCCATATGGCGGGTGCACTCCGCATATGGCGGGTGCACCCAAGAACTTCCCCTAGTCACATAGTATTATCAGTTAGTTTTTAACACCTAGTACGATCACAGAAGGTTCCAGGAATTTCATGATATGAATAAGTAATTTTTCTTATTCTTCTAGCTTCATTCCATTTTTTAAACATTTTCAGTTCAAATTGTAATGTGTCAGAATTACAAGTATCGAAGATTCGACTTGTTGCAACTAATAAGAACTTGATATATAACAAAAAAAAAAATTGACTGAAAAGGACGTTGACGTAGGGTAAAAGTGTTATAAAACATTAGAGATAGTGTTGAAGTAATATCTTTCTCAAAAGTTTAAGCTAATGAGAATACATATAATTAACATTTTACGCATTTTATTATATCCCATTAATTGTGGGCCTATAACAAGGCTGAGCCAACAAGACACATCATGTTGAACTACAATCTTTCTCAAAAGCTTAAACTGACGAGGATACAGATAAATAATATTTTACACACTTTAACACGTTCTTCCGAATGTAGGACTATAACAAGGCTGAGCCAACTAGACATGCAACAAGTTGAACCCAAGACAGGGGCTGATCTATGCAGGCTAAGGGGGTCACGTGATCCCACTGAGATCCGGAATTTTTTTTTTTGGTATTAAAATGATGTAGTTTTGTTATTAAAAATGTAGTTTTAGGCTCCGGTGACCCTATTGGAACAAATTTTTAGATAAAATTTTGGATCCGCCCGTGACCCATGACCTCCTGTTCTGATACCATGTTGAACTACAATTTTTTTCAAAATTTTAGCTGATGAGAATACATATAATTAACATTTTACACATTTTAACAGATAGAACGACAAGTATCATTAGACGAAATTAATCAAATTTATTCACACATTTTCATGTAATAACTATACATGTAGAGTCACAACACAGAGCAGTGGCGAATCCAGGAAAAAAATTCAATGGTGTCATCCGTCACAAAAGTGTAGTAACATTAAATTTTTTTCAGGTTGGGCTGGTAATTATTTCAAATTTTCCGGGTCGAAACCGGGATGGCAGGTAAGTAGGTTGAAAATTGATTTTTTTATCAAAATGACATCATTTCGGATTTTTTTTTTTATAAAATTGAGTGGGTCACGTGACCCCGGAGCACGTGGATCCGCCCCTGACAGAGAGTAAGTTCCGACTCCACCCTCCAAACATCACGAGCCGCACAATACATCATTTTTATATCATTAAGGATTATATGTGATCTATTAATCATTACGTCAGCCCACAATAATAATCAAGGTGCAAATTTGCATTATATATATTATTCATTATGACAAAACTGTTTTTTATATCTCTTTCAAATAATTTAGTAATGTCAGTGACATAATCACTTAATCACAACCAATCACAAAATCTGATTTTATAAAATTGATTTTCATGTGTGGCACAATGATAATGATGTAGGCAATTGAGGACCAATGATGTAAAATCAACTTATTGTCCATTGTATACTTATATGTATCTTCATTAGTTTAAGCATTTGAGAAAGATGAAAAATTAATATTTTAAACACTTTAAGACGTCCGTCGTCAAGTTTGGGCCTATAATAAGGCTGAGCCATCTAGGCACACAAATGCACTACAAGTCCAATGACAAAGAGGCTCAATACTTGAGAGAGCGTGTTAAAGTGTATAAAATGTTAATTATCTATATCCTCATCAACTTAAGTTTTTTGGAGATGATAATTCTACATAGGTTCATTTTAAGTTGATATTTCAAGTTTAAGACATGTTTGAATTGTGAATTCATAGTAAATTCTTGTGGTTTATGAATGATGAAGGCATCTTGGTTTAACACTTGAACTATTGAACATAATATAGAATCATATCAAGGATTTTAAAGGGTTTCATATCAAGAGTTAGAGAGCTTTGAAAAAGGCACTCTTGAGTTAAGTTTAAATCATATAAATCAAGTTCAAGTATGTTTGTTTGAATTCATAGAGAATTTTTGTGATTTCTTGTGTTGGAACCTTATATCAAGACAAGAACTTTCGGCAATCTAAAAATCCTACCAACTAAGGTAAGGGGTGTGTATCAAATGATATTTATATTCATGTTTCATATTTCATGTTCCAAGGCATTTTATCATGCTTCAATTAATTGGTCAAATATTAAAGCATATTCAATACATAAATGAACCTTATACATCAATAATATCAGTTTACAATCAGAATTGGTCTAGAAAGTGAAACCGGCACCGTTGTACTACCAGTGGTTCTTCACCGGTTTGCCCGTGGTCCATTCTCAGAAAAATCAGATAATTTATAGAGTTTCATAATACTCCATGTTGGTTCAGGTTCTAAATTATTTTATAAAGATGTTAAAACGAATTATTGTTTACTTTTATGTAATTTAAGAAAACATTAATAAAATGGTTTAGAAGATAAATAAATAGATGTTTGGTAAGTATATAGATATATGCATATTGACGTGGGCCAGATCGGTTATGGTGAACATGACACATACACAACAAAGCTACGAGCATAAGACCACCTTAATGTATCGTCCTATAACGGATACAATCACATGTCTTTCCTGCCTTCAGCCCACATCTGGCTCAAACATGCATTGGGTAAAAGTCAATCATTCTCCTGACACAACCACTCTGATACACCATTTATCATGGTTGGGTCATCCACCTCACTAAAAAAATCTCTATCATGGTTGGGCCATCCACCACACTAAAAAATCTCTATATAAAAGGGACCCACTCATCTACAAGCAGTTAACGTGACTTCATACTTTATTCATATCATGGGTAAGGACAGTGGTAGCATACTTATTTAATCATCCTGTAATAATCATCCTGTTACTGTCTGATGTGATTTGATTTTTATGTTTGGGACTATTGAAATGCGCCACTTTAAATTTATTATGCTCAACACCTAGTCACATGAGAAGTTCTTGTGTGGTATATCTACATGCACCAAATTGACGGCTAAACAAATCTGGATCACACAGTTTGAATTCTGTTTAAAAATAGAAGGTGTACAATTTGCCTATGGCGGGTGCACTCCGCATATGGCGGGTGCACCCACGAACTTCCCCTAGTCACATAGTATTATCAGTTAGTTTTTAACACCTAGTACGATCACAGAAGGTTCCAGGAATTTCATGATATGAATAAGTAATTTTTCTTATTCTTCTAGCTTCATTCCATTTTTTAAACATTTTCAGTTCAAATTGTAATGTGTCGGAATTACAAGTATCGAAGATTCGACTTGTTGCAACTAATAAGAACTTGATATATAACAAAAAAAATTGACCGAAAAGGACGTTGACGTAGGGTAAAAGTGTTATAAAACATTAGAGATAGTGTTGAAGTAACATCTTTCTCAAAAGTTTAAGCTAATGAGAATACATATAATTAACATTTTACGCATTTTATTATATCCCATTAATTGTGGGCCTATAACAAGGCTGAGCCAACAAGACACATCATGTTGAACTACAATCTTTCTCAAAAGCTTAAACCGACGAGGATACAGATAAATAACATTTTACACATTTTAACACGTTCTTCCGAATGTAGGACTATAACAAGGCTGAGCCAACTAGACATGCAACAAGTTGAACCCAAGACAGGGGCTGATCTATGCAGGCTAAGGGGGTCACGTGATCCCACTGAGATCCAGAATTTTTTTTGGTATTAAAATGATGTAGTTTTGTTATTAAAAATGTAGTTTTAGGCTCCTGTGACCCTACTGGAACAAATTTTTAGATAAAATTCTGGATCCGCCCGTGACACATGACCTCCTGTTCTGATACCATGTTGAACTACAATCTTTTTCAAAATTTTAGCTGATGAGAATACATATAATTAACATTTTACACATTTTAACAGATAGAACGACAAGTATCATTAGACGAAATTAATCAAATTTATTCACACATTTTCATGTAATAACTATACATGTAGAGTCACAACACAGAGCAGTGGCGAATCCAGGAAAAAAATTCAGTGGGGTCATCAGTCACAAAAGTATAGTAACCCTAAAATTTTTTCGGGTTGGACTGGTAATTAGGTCAAATTTTCCGGATCGAAACCGGGTTGGCGGGTGGTCAAAAATTGATTTTTTTTATCAAAACGACATCATTTTGGATTTTTTTTTATAAAGTTGAGTGGGTCACGTGACCCCGGGGCACGTGGATGCGCCACTGACACAGAGTAAGTTCCGACTCCACCCTCCAAACATCACGAGCCGCACAATACATCATTTTTATATCATTAATGATTATATATGATCTATTAATCATCACGTCAGCCCACGTTAATAATGAAGGTGCAAATTTGCCTTATATATATTATTCATTATGACAAAACTGTTTTTTATAGGAAAAATTAGGGAAAAGTCCACTTTTCTTATCGTAATTAAGTGTTAATCCACCCCCCAAATAGAAGTTGCGATAAGGACAAAAAATATTTGATCGGACTAAAGTACCCTTAATATCCAGCTTCTTCTCCGAATCTATGCCTTCACACCGTATCCTATGGAAACCACCGTCTCCCTCAAACTCATTTTGCCTGCAATCTAAACTTCAATTTCCATATTCTTCATCGATTACCTTCAAATCTCATTTCATTCATCTATAATCCACATATTCAGCTGTTCGATTCTCAATCAAACCTCCGCCACCGAATTTTGATTACAGGACACAAATTCTCACCGATTCGAGATCCGCGACAGCTAAAACTCATCCTTCTATAACTGGCTGATTCTAGATGTGTCGTTCTTATTCAGAAGGAACGGTATGGACCGGTGATGTCTATATATTCTAAATAAATTGATTTATTTATTCTAAGTGATGTTTATCAATTCTTTTTTGACTGTGTTGTTGATATATATGTTTCTTTGCACTTTACTTCATCTTCCTCTGTTTGAATTTGATTTTCCCTGCTGGTTAAGAAACATGACCTGATTTATATTTTGTTTCATTCTATTTCGTGATGAAGGCTTGGCTAACTTTTGGTTGGTTGCTTTTAACTTAAGTCATCATTTGTGGAATTGGGATAAAAAGAAGTGAAATGAAGCATTGGCATTGAAAATTTCAGTGCATTAAGTTATCTCATTTGTGTTTAGGTAATGGTTCTTCCTCTTCGGTTTTGAAGATTGATGAGCAAGATCAAGAAGAAGTGGCTATGTGTTTGATGATTTTATCCAAGGATTCTAGTAACTGGGGTGGGGTGAATTCAGTTGTAGAATCTTCTGACAATCAATCTAATGTTTTAGAGACTAAATTATTGAGACAAAAATCGCTCGAAATCCCGTCTTTGTTCAAGTTGTTACTCCAGAAGCTAATAAAATGGATAGTAAATCAGAGGTTAATAAGCAAGAAAGCTCTGATTCATGTTACTATTTGGATGAATGTGTTGAAAAAGGCGAATCAGATACGTCTTTTGAAGGATTTTTCAAGAATGCAGCTGTTTGTGAAGCCAAGAACAAGTGGCCTAATGTGATTGAACCCAAGAACAAGAAGAGGCCTAAAAGAAATGATCCTAAAGAAAAAGTAGTATCGAAACATGCTCCGAAAAGAAATAAATATGAGTGCTTGAACTGTAAGAAGACATTCAGTTCATATCAAGGACTTGGGGGACATAGACCTTGGAACAAAAAATCGAAAGGAGAGTCATTTTGAGCCGATACGATACTACGATACGATACTTCGATGCGATATTGCCGATACGATACTACGATCTTTGTGTGCCTTAATGCAATAGATAGGCCTAGTTCATAGGCTTACTATGTGCCTTGGTGTCTTGAGGTTTTTTATCTACATTGTATCATCATGTAATAGATAGGCCTAGTTCATTGGCTTACTTGAACTTGTAATTCATCACCTTGTGAATTCCGGGCATGATAATTTAGTTCTTTGAACTTGAATATCCTTCTTATAATTTGGTGATAGTTCGAAATTTGTTTTTCGGACTTGTATTGTTCTTCTATGTATTACCTTTTAGTCGATGTACCTATTGTACTAAATCTATAGTCCGTTGTATTGATCTTCTATGTATTACCTTTTAGTCGATGTACTTTTTAAGCTTAATTCAAGTGATTAACTACTGAACCTGCATGTTATAAACACCACACCTTAATTAAGTTAATCTATGCTATTCCTTTTATCAATCTAAACCACATAAACTTGACATAGGCTTAATAGTTAATCACTTGAATTATGCCTTAAATGAGCCAGCTATGTGTGCCTTGAAGTAGTCACTTTAATTAAGCTTTAAATGAGCACGATCGCATTCAAGTATCGCGTTATGCGATACGATCTTGTGTTAGTGTAAATGCTGAGATTAAATTCGGCTTTCAAATACTACGTCGAAAAGGTATCAAACGCGGTCTCAAAATGAAGATAAAAAAAAATATGAACTTTGGTGAAACAATTTTGATGATCGGTGTTCTAAATCAAAAGTTACGGTCGTTTATAAGAAAAAGCGCTCTGGTTAATACAAATATTTTTTCGTCTTTTAAAATATACGTCGGAAGGGTATCGTATTTGGGCTCAAATTGAAGAGCAAAAAAAAATGAATTTTGGGGAAAATTTTTGATGATCGGAGTTGTAAATCAAAAGTTACGAGTGTTTGAAAAAAGAAAAGAAAAACATATAAACAGCTACAGTAAAATATCATATATGCAAACAACACCACTGAAGCTACGCGCGCGTCTCATAAAGGGTAATTTTGTCCGTCTGAAATTATTTATCATTTTTATATCTAAAAAAAATGTGTGTGTCATATTTATTCATTTTGTGAAGAAAAAAAAAAAAAACAAGATCTTTTGCGTCTTTATCTTTTTTTTATTTTATATTGTCTCTTACCTGCAGGCCGTTTAAAGCTCCAGACTCCAATTCTTGAAAGGTATTCACAAGAATCCCATCAGCCAAATGGAAATTCTTGACACACTGAAGAAACCCATTATATGCAATACTTTGACGTTCTTGAATCGGCTCCATAAGATCCTTCCCGGGAATCGGAATACACCCCGGAATCCGAATCGGTTCAACCAATTCCCTAAACTCGCCGGAAAAGCTCTGATCAATCTTAGGAAGCGACAGAGAAAAAGACAAACACATTGCAGTTGATGTATAGAAAACATATGAAGGAATCTTGAATTCTTTAGCTATATCAAATGCATCCGTCCCGAAAAGATCGACAACAAGAGCAACAACGTTATGATCCGACTTTAAATCGGAGATAACTTCACGGATTGATGTGAGAGAAAAAGGGACACTAAAGATTCCGAGTATATGAAGCATCATGTTAGGAGGGAGGGAATCGAAATTCGGTGGAGGAAGAAGGAGGTAGTTTAAGTTAGTTGGGAGGGATTGTAGGAATGGTTCTTGGGCACTCCATTTAGGAAGAAGATCAGGGAAGATGAGAAAAGTTGCAGAGAAATGGTGGTTGATGACGAGACGTTTTGCGAGCTCGAGAGTCGGGAGGAAATGGCCCATTCCCGGCGATGGGAGGAAGATTATATGAGGTGTTTGATCATCCATTATTGAAGGTGTTTTGAAGCTTTTTGATGGAGGTTTTGTAGCTATTGTGATATTGCAATGTTGAAGTCCATTGTATATTTATAGTGGGAGAGAGTATTTGGTGGAACGGCAAGGTATTGTCTTGTAACATGTATCTTTCTCTCTTTCAAATAATGAGTTTCAAATAATGAGTAACATTATACAATTGATTTTCTCTCTTTCAAATAATGAGTAATATAAGTGACATAATCACTTGATCACAACGAATCACAGAACCTGATTATACAATTGATTTTTATGTATGATACAATGATAATGATGTAGGCAATTGAAGACCAATGATTTAAAATCAACTTATCATCCATTGTATACTACTTATCTGTATCTTCATCAGTATGAAAAATTAATGTTTTAAACACTTTAACACGTCCGCCCTCAAGTTTAGGCCTATAAGAAGGCTGATCCAACTAGACACACAAATGCATTACAAGACCAATAACAAAGAGGCTCAATATTTGAGGGGACGTGTTAAAGTGTGTAAATGTTAATTATATGTATCATCATCAACTTAAATTTTTTTAGAGAGATGATAATTCAATATAGGTTCATTTTAAGTTGATATTTCAATTTTAAGACATGTCTGAATCGTGAATTCTTATGGTTTATGATTGAAGGAGGAACCTTGGTTTAACCTTTGAACTATAGAACATAATATAGAACCATATCAAGGATTTTAAAGGGTTCATATCAAGAGTTAGTAAGATTTGAAAAAGGAACTCTTGAGTTAAGTTTAAGTCATATAAATCAAGTTCAAGTATGTTTAAAGTGTATGAATTCATAGAACCTTATATCAAGACAAGGAGTTTCAACAATTTAACAATCCTACCAACTATTGTAAGGGGTGTGTATCAAATGATATTTATATTCTAGTTTCATATTTCATGTTCCAAGGCATTTTTTATGTTTCAATTCATTGATCAATTATTAAACCGTATTCAATACATAAATGAACCTTATACATCAGTAATATCAGTTTACTATCAGAACTGGTCTAGAAATTGAATCTGGCACTGTTGTAGCATTAGTTTTCACTAGCGTGCTTGTGGTCTGTTTTCAGAAAAATCAGACACTTTATAGAGTTTCACAATACTCCATGTTTGTTTAGGTTCTAAATCATTTTATAATGATTTCAGATGTTAAAACGAATTATTGTTTATGTTATTTCAGAAAACATTAATAAAAAGGTTTTGAAGATAAATAACTAGATATTTAGTAATTATAGCGATATATGCATATTGACGAGGGCTAGATCTTGGCCACCATACACATGACACTTACACAGCAGAGCTACGAGCATAAAACCACCTTAGTGTATCGTCCAAGTGGATCTCCCATCATCATTTGCCCATATTATCATAGAAGTTTTAGAGCTCGGTCTCAGTCCCGCGGAGCTCGACCTTAGTATAATGGAGCTCAAAATCTAAGCTCAAAAGCCTAAACAGTCCATCAGTCGCCAACTCGACATTGTCATATCTCCGGCAAAGTATCCAAGCGTAGGTCACTCCTATTATTCCCTATAGCGGATACAATCACATTTCATTCCTGCCTTCAGCCCACATTTGGCTCAAACATACATTTGGGTAAAAGCCAGTCATCCTCCTAACATAACCACTCTGATACACCATCAATCATGGTTGGACCATTCACCTCACTAAATACTCTATATATAAATGTACCCTCTTTACTACAAGCAGGTAACGTGACTTCATACTTAGTCACTCTCTTTACAGGTCACGCATTTCCACCTTATAATCAAATCCACTGACTTGAGCGTTTGAGGATTTTTTCGGAGATAGAACTCCATGACCCTTAACCATTGCTTTGTTTACAGGTATCGCTGCAGCTCAGATTAGCATAACACTTTGCGGGAAGCTCATTCAACACCATCAGTAGTTAGACCATCTTGACGATTTCATGCATCGTCACAAATGAATATCATTCCTTCACGTGGTAAGAAAATGTGAGAAGATTTAATCTTATTTATACTTATTAAGTTTTAAATGATTTTTCTCATGAGAACTAAATCAACACTATTGTCAAGTATGTTATAGAAAATGAAGAAAAACATGTTTAAAGAAGTTGAAGACATATTTCAATATACGAGACTTGTTCTTGTTAGAATTGTAGATAAATGGATGTAACAAGAGCATTTTCAGAAATACCAGTTTTCAGTTATACAAGCATAGTCTTGTTATTATTTTCTAGAAAGATCATACATTCATATAAAGAAGAGAAGTTTAAATTTATTTAATAATCTTATGGTTCACAAGCCAGTCATTCCCACCCCCGAATTAGAAGAGAGATCAATTCAGTGCAGTAAGTCCTCAAGAATCCCCGGCATCAGGTTCTGCTCATTGCTACGATCTGGAGTAAAATTTATATCCGGTTTGTAGCCTCAGAAGGTTTAGAGCATCTTAGAGGCACAAATTAGAATTGTATATTTCATACTTTTTTAGAAAGTTATCGGAAAGGTCTTAATATAGTATTTTGTTCAACAATATAATACTCTAGTACAATTATTAATATTTTCAGTTAAGTTGCATGCTTTAATTTCACTTAGATATTGTGGTACATATAGCATATATTATTCAGTCCTGATATTTCAAGCATGCATATCATTGTTTTCAGACTAACATGAAGTGAACTCTGGAGGCATGCTCAGTGACTTTCTTAGTTTCCTCTTAGTGCTTAGACACTGCTTACGGGACATTCCAAGTATCACGAAGGTGGATAAACATTGTCTAACCACAACCCTTGTTAGATTTGTCAGAGAAGACGTGTTGATTCACGTACGTATTTCTAAAAGGGAGAGAAATGATCATGATTTTCCAGAATGAATTGCTAGTAGAAGTAGGTAGGTGCATAGTCGGTTATGAATTTTTACATTATACGATGATGTAATAGTGATAGAAAAGAGCCCATCAGGAGATATATTGAGTTGTGGATATTATTATTGTCAGGATTAATACTATTGTTAGCAAAGTGACTTAAACTCTACATCTGGTAGAACTAATCTGGAAGTCAACAGAGTGATGGTTTGCTGAGAAGTGTATCCAAGTCTGTGAATGTCAGCTTGGAAGTCCGCGAGCTTTCTTCCGGTGACAAGCTTCATGGAAGACGAGTGTGTTTTGGATATAGCTGAGTTCTACATTTGAACAATGATCACCTGAGTGGGATCAACATCCGGGGCATTTCAGGCAACCCGACAATGATTCTTGGCGGTTAGGGTTTAGGGATCTGTGCATATAAATACCAACTGTATTGATCATTGTAATGTGTGTAATCCATCTGAAATTCAGTGCATAATAAAATAACTCTTTTCTGTACATGGAGCAGTAGGCACAACATCGGAAACCATGTTAAATCCTGTGTTCTTCTTGTTTCTATTCCTCTGTGTGATTGTTTATATTAGATTGCTTTTGAGTTTATCTTATTGCATATGGATTCTCTCTATCCTGTTATAACAAACTAGTATCAGAGCGTAGGTTCTGAGAGAATCGTCTATACGGACGACCTTTATCTTCACCAAGACCTTCACCGGTGCTAGGAATCTGTGATAAAAGTTGTGATCTTTGGCAAGAGAGATGTCTCCGTTAACGTAAAAATCGACAAATTTAATGGAAGAAACAGTTTTAGTCTGTGGAAATCAAAGATGTGGGCCTTGTTAAAACAACAAGGATTATGGACTCCTTTTTATCTGGTAAAGAAGATGCCAGTTCGCAGAATTTCTTCCAATCTGGAAGAAAAGCACATTCAACAATTATGTTGTGCTTATCTGATGATGTTATCACTGAAGTTGCTGAGGAAGACACAGCAACCAAGTTGTGGGCAAAGCTTGAATGCCTGTACATGACTAAGTCATTAACCAACAAGTTGCTGCTGAAGCAGAGACTGTTTAGTCTGAGGATGCATGAAGGAGGTTGATATATGTCAACTTTATAATAAAAATTTATAACATTTTATAACATATTATCAAATATTTTGTTTTAATATCTTAAAAGATAATAAAATAACTTATAAAAATCTAATAGTTACAAATAAATATCGTAATATAATTTATAACTTTTGTTATCAGATTTACCTGTGGTTTTGTTGTTTTTGAATTATGCAGGTATTATGTGATACAAAGTAGAAGAATCGGAATCGAAAAATATAAAAATCTGATCAAGTGGCTAATATTTGTCAAAACCGGCGCAGGCCGGAAGGAGCCGGTTTACGCCGGATTATGTGATGATTAAAATCATGTTACTTCACATGCGTCTGACAAGGAGCACTCAAATTCGGTTAATCCGGCGCACGCCGGATCAGTCTCGGCGTATGCCGGACCAGAATACTCAGCCTATAAATAGCCCTCATTTATGAAGGAGAAAAACCGTACCAATATATATATCTCTATCTATATATATATTATCTTATCTACTCTCTGTAAATATTATTTCAGTAGGCATTTTGCCATAAAAGTAGTATTAGTATCGTTGTAATATTTAGAGTAATTATCGAAGATTGTCGAATTCATAGCTGTTATTACATTCAGAGGAAAAAACCCACTTCAAAAATTGTATTCGGTAATATTCTAATGTTATTATGTTTGTTGTTTATATAAATATCTATATATTAGTTTAATAATGATTATAGGCTAATTATACAACTAGCCAAGACATGTAATTGAGCTATTTTGATCTTTTAGGGAAATGGATGATGACTATGTTAAAATTTAATTAAAAATTGAATATGATGAATCTTTTTCTACTTGAACTAATTGACAGCCCGTATTGACGTAATTAACCAGTATGGACAGAGACATAACCTAATCATGAACTGACCAGAGACGTTAGGGTATGAGAAAAGAGTAGAAAGACTGGAAGGTAAAATTGGCCGTCTGACAACCGGAACCTTCTTTCTTATCCAGGGATAGAATATTTATACTCGAGAGATTATCATGTCAAATCATTAGGTTTAATCGAGGTTTTACCAAGGAGGAGGCATAGAACAAATTCGTGCACTCGTATGAGGGGAATTTGTTAGCTGAGGAGTATACCGTTTCACATAATCAATTACACCTTTAAACAGGAAGTTCAATCACATCCATTAAACTAAAAGAGATCATAGTTCAATAATATTGTCTTGGTTATTTCTCATAACTATCTATATTAATTATATTGGTATCTATATATCTAAATATATATATTATTTATGTATCTAATTATTTATAGCATTAGTATCATAACCTTATATGGTAAAGATTGCGACTTAGATTGAGATAATAACAACTAATTGGTGTTTAACCACATTTTGAATTATATTTTCATTTCCCTGAGGGATACGACCTTGATTCACCAGACTAAACTACAATTTGACCCGGTACACTGCCGGTAAGATTGGACACCCAGTTTTAGCCGATCAAGTTTTTGGCGCCGTTGCCGGGGAAACGATGTTAATTCATTTTGTCTATGGTTACCACTTGCATTAGTTCAAAACTCTTGAGAATAAGTCAACACTTTTCTTAAATCACATTTCTGTTTTTGTTTCTTTGGTACTTACCTCATTGGTAAGTAGCCACGTGTTATTTTTACTGTTTTCGTGTTGTTTTCCATTTTGTAGTTGATGACCCGAAGCGGTAAGGCCCCACTTACTCCTTATAAGCCTGATATAAATACTTACGAAAGGCAGTTAAGAGGAGAAAGTAGACGTGGTCAAACCAGCCAAGGACATCTTGGAGACAGATCTCCCCGGGAATCATCAACTCGAGGTACGGAAATGGCCGAGGCCGGTGAAGAAACACCACCTGAACAAGGGCTTGCTCATGCCCAAGGACATGGACAAAACCTCAATAATCCTAATCCACCATTACAAAATCTTCCTCCACCACCACATCCCAACAACCAGAATCCCAATAATCGGAATAACCAGAACCGAAACCAGAATAATCATCATAATAACCCACCAAACCCAATACCTATTTGTGATCAGACCTTGAGAAGGAATGAAACTAACAATCCAATCCGTTTACCTAACGAGGGAGCAAATAACTTTGAAATAAAATCCCATATTTTTGGTTTGATTGACACAAGAGCTCAATTTCTTGGTGAAGATGATGAAGATCCGCATCATCACCTATATCTTTTTGAAGAACTGTGTAACACGGCCAAAAGCCAAGGTGCTCATCGTGAATTGACAAGAATGTCAATGTTTCCCTTTTCTTTAAAAGGAAGAGCAAGAGACTGGTTTATGTCGCTCCCACATTATTCGTTGACAAGCTGGCAGGACATTCAAACTGAGTTTCTAAAACAGTATTTTACTCCGGGTAGGAATTTGGAGTTGAAAGTCGAAATTGCTAATTTTAGACAAGGATATGAAGAAACACTTGGAAATGCGTGGGAAAGATTTAAAAAACTGTTAAGAGCCTGTCCCGATCATGGTTACTCTCTTGACATGCAAATTCAACTTTTCTGTCGTAAATTAAGAAAAGACTCACGTGCTGATGTTGATCATGCATGTGGGGGCTCTTTAATGATGAGTGAAGCACAAGTTGTTTACGATGCTATTGAGAAAATTTCTAAGAATAATCGAATGTGGGAAACCGGTTCTAGCACGAGGAAAGTAGCATTTGTAGGTGAATCTACATCAAACTCAGAAGTTTTAGCACACTTGGAAAATCTTAGTAGAAAGTTTGATGGCTTGCAAGGAAGCAAGAATTCTAGCTCGGAAGGAAAGTTATCAAATGAATATTCGAATGATGGTATGAGAAACAATGACAATGGAATGGAAGAATCCGAAGGATACTCAAGGGAAGAAGTAAGTTTTCTACAACAGCATAGGAATTTGAATAACGCCTATTCAAACTCATTCAATGCCATTAGAAGAGACCATCCTACCTTTCGTTGGTCTGAAAACCCAAGTAAGCAAGGACAACCACCCTATCCAACTCAGTACAAAAACTCGTACAATGCTAATAGTCAAAACCAAAGTTACCAGGGAAATTCTTCAAATCAAAACCATCAATCACCACCCAGATCATACCCACAACACACCACTCAAAGTGTACCAGTTACTCAAAGCTCAACTCAGGCCGTAGAAGGAGTTGATAAGTGGGAAAAATTAATGGAAAATATGATGGGTGTGATGTCTACCCAAGCTCAGAATATGGAAACCATGATGACTTCTATAGGCATAGTCACTAAGGATATGAGTACTTTAAAAACATCCATGAGTGGACATGACACGAGAATGAGAACTATAGAGGCATCTGTACGAAATATGGAAGATCACTTGAGTAGAGAAGGAGAACGAAAGAACAGTAGACCTCCGGGAGGATTACCTAGTAATACTGAAAGGAACCCGAGAGAGGTGAATGCTGTCATTACCCGGAGTGGAAGGATGTGTGGAAGTAATGGAGTAGAAAACTCCGGAAACAATGAAGTAGAAGATGATTTGGATGATAAATTCGAAAAGGACTTGGAACACAAGGACGAACCAGAATTCAGTAAAAAAAGAAGAAGAAATCATTAATGAATTCTTAAGTCGTGATAAACATGTTGAAACCGAAAGAGAAGAAGAGGAATGGATCAAAGACCCGAGAATACTGAAAAATCTAAGGGCTAGTGATCTACGGACCTTATTCAATGAACATGTCAGGAAAGATGAAATTACTGATAGTACAATCCAAGTAGGGAGTAGCAACACTCAAACAACAGAACAAGTAAAAAAGAACTTGGGACAAATTTCAAAGAAGATAGTGCAGGATCAGGACACTTGGCGACCGTCAAATGCTCAAACATTTAAGGAAGCATCACCATCTAAGGAAAAAGGTAAGGAAGGCATGACTCCAAACCCTAAAATTATTGACCTTGAGTCTTTACCTTACCCACCCAGGGATCAAATTAAAAAGTTGAAAACGGATAAAAAGTATGCACGTTTCCTTGATACATTTCGTCATCTTAATGTCAATATTCCTGTCATTGAAGCACTAATCAATATGCCCACTTATGGCAAGTTTCTTAAGAATATCCTGTCGAACAAAAAACGCTTAGAAGAATATGAGAACATTTGCCTTAATGAAGAATGTTCCGTAGTGTTACAGCACTAGCTTCCTCCTAAACTTAAAGACCCCGGTAGTTTTACCATCCCATGTGAGATTGGGGGTTTTTTGTATAAAAAAGTGCTCTGTGATCTCGGATCTAGCATTAATCTTATGTCTTATGAGGATTATAGGAAACTCGGAATAGGAAAACTTAAAAACACCGAGATGACTCTCCACATGGCAGATAGATCTATTAAACGTCCTAAAGGAGTCATCGAAGATGTGTTGGTTAAGATAGATAAGTTTTACTTTCCAGTTGACTTTGTAGTCATGGAAATGGAAGAAGGATTTTCAGCACCTCTTATTCTAGGTTGACCATTTCTAGCTACAGGAAGAACCCTTATCGATGTCCAAAAAGGTGAATTAATTTAAGAGTCAATGAAGATGAGGTCACTTTTAATATCTTTAAGGCTATGAAACATCCATACAAATCACATGAATCATGTTCGTTCATAGATACTATATCTTCTATGTATTTGAATCAAGTTGAATTGCAAAGTTTTGAAGATACGCTCGATGACTGTTTAGCCTTATCTATCTATGAAGGAGATAACCAGGAAATGAAAGAAGTCATTTTTTATCTCGACACCGGAAGTTCTTTTGAGAAACGACCATGGCATCGTTATTTGGACTTAGAACTGGATGGCCCAGTATTGAAACCTTCGGTAGAAGAGCCACCAAGGAATCTGGAATTAAAGCCTCTCCCTTTGAATCTCAAATATGCCTTTCTTGAATCTGATAATTTACTTCCAGTTATTATTTCATCATTATTAACCAATTCACAGGAAGATCAATTGTTGAGGATGTTAAGACAACATAAGAAAGCATTTGGATGGACAGTAGCAGATATTCAAGGAATAAGTCCCGAGATTTGCATACACAAGATCATCTTGAACGAAGGAGCCAAGCCGTGTATCCAGCCACAACGCCGCCTCAACCCAAATATGCAAAAAGTAGTCAAGAAAGAAGTTATTAAACTACTGGAGATGGGGATAATTTTTCCCATATCAGATAGTGAATGGGTAAGTCCCACCCAAGTAGTACCAAAGAAGGGCGGATTTACGATAAAGGAAAATGATAAGCATGAATGGATTCCAACAAGGGAAGTCACAGGATATCGAATGTGCATTGATTTCCGCAAAATGAATGAGCACACTAAGAAAGACCACCATCCACTTCCATTCATAGTACAAATGTTGGAACGGTTAAGTGGACATAAATTTTATTGTTTCTTGGATGGTTATTCAGGCTATTTATATATATTTATTGCAGCAGGAGATAGAGAGAAAACGACTTTCACTTGTCCATATGGAACTTTTGCTTATAAAAGAATGCCGTTTGGATTATGTAACACACCAGCTACGTTTCAGAGATGCATGATAGCAATATTTTCAGATATGGTAGAAAAGTTTTTGGAAATCTTTATGGATGATTTCAGCGTTTTTGGAGATTCTTTTGAAGAATGTCTCTTACACTTAGAACGTGTGCTAAAACGCTGTGAAGACACAAACTTAGTTCTAAACCGGGAAAAGTGCCATCTAATGGTGTCAGATGGTATTGTTTTAGGTCATAGAATTTCTGAAGAAGGTGTTGAAGTAGATAAAGCCAAAGTTGAAGTAATTGAAAAGTTACCCCCACCAATAAATCTGAAAACTCTGAGAGGATTTCTCGGACATACTGGTTTATATAGAAGATTTATTGCAGATTTTTCCCGCATAGCGAAACCTCTCAGTCATTTGCTTGAAAAAGAAGTGCCATTCAAGTTTGATGACAAATGTATGGAAGCATTTGAAGCTTTGAAGGCACGGTTGATAACTGCACCAGTACTGGTAGCACCAGATTGGACCTTGCCCTTTGAACTTATGTGCGATGCAAGTGATCGGCGATCGGAGCTGTTACAGGTCAACGCCATAACAAAGTACTTAAGGCAATCTACTATGCATCCCATACTTTAAACTCAGCCCAGCTTAACTATGCCACAACAAAAAAAGAACTGCTCGCTGTAATCTTTGCTTTAGACAAATTTCGATCGTATATCATTGGTTCTAAAGTAATTGTTTATACCGATCATTCAGCATTAAAATACTTGTTAAGTAAGAAGGATGCGAAGCCTCGTCTTCTTAGATGGATTCTGTTACTTCAAGAGTTTGACATTGAAATTAAAGATAAAAAGGGTAGTGAGAATGTAGTAGCAGACCATTTGAGTCGTATGGAGTTTATCGAAAAAGAAGGAAGGAGACAGGAGATCAAAGATTCATTTCCAGATGAACAACTCCTCATGATTGATGCTCCTCCAGGAATGCAACTTTTTAAAGCTAGTAATTTATCTAAGGAGAGCTCGCCATGGTTCGGTAATATCATTAATTACTTTACCTGTGAGTATATTCCATCTCATTGGACATGGCAACAGAAAAAGAAGTTCTTTTATGATTTAAAATTTTACTATTGGGAAAAACCGGATCTTTTTCGAAAGTGTTCGGATGGCATAATTAGGAAGTGCGTGCCCGATGATGAGATTTTAAGTATTTTATCCTTTTGCCATGATCGCGAGGCTAGAATCCACCATGGAGGGTGGAAAACCGCTTACATAGTTTTGCAATGTGGTTTTTACTGGCCTACACTATATAAAGATGCACAGCACTATGCACGATTTTGTGAATCATGCCAAAAATGGGGAAACATTTCAAAAAAACACGAGATGCCTCTCCAACCTATATTGGAGTGTGAATTGTTTGATGTTTGGGGTATTGATTTTATGGGCCCTTTTCCTCCGTCATTTGGTAAGATGTTCATCTTAGTGATGGTCGATTATGTATCCAAATGGGTAGAAGCTGAAGCTCTTCCCACTAATGATTCCAGAGTAGTGTTAAAATTTCTTAAAAAGAATATATTCACAAGATTTGGCACTCCTAGGGCTATCATTAGTGACCGAGGATCACATTTTTGCAACCGTCCATTTACAAAAATAATTGAGAAATATGGTGTAAAACATAAACTTGGTACACCATATCATCCGCAAACTAGTGGACAAGTAGAAGTATCTAATAGGGAAATAAAAAGGATCATTGAAAAAACTATTGATTCAAATCGTAAAAACTGGGCAGAAAGACTAGATGATGCATTATGGGCGTACAAAACAGCCTTTAAAACACCAATTGGTTGTTCTCCTTATAAATTAGTTTTTGGTAAATCTTGTCATCTCCCTGTTGAATTAGAACACCGAGCCTTTTGGGCTATTAAATTTCTAAATTTTGATCCTAAGGCTGTTGGTGATCATAGATTACTTCAGTTAACAGAACTGGATGAGTTTCGTCTCGATGCTTATGAAAATGCTCGACTTTACAAGGAACGCACGAAATCTTTCCATGATAAGAGAATCTATCATCGTGAGTTCCATGTAGGTGATCGAGTACTCTTATATAATTCACGTTTGAAGTGATTTCCAGGTAAGCTTAAATCAAGATGGACAGGTCCATATGACGTAACAAAAATCTACAAGTCAGGAGCTGTAGAATTAACTAATGGGAATACGAATTTTATAGCCAATGGCCACAGAGTGAAATTATTCGTAAAAGAAGAAGGAATACCTCTAACAAGAGAGGTTATGTACCTTAGCGACCCTCCAGCAGATTAAAAAGATAAGTTTTGCTATCAATTTTTATAGCCAATGGCCACAGGTACAATCTTTCTTATTTACCTTTTAAATGCATTTTAATTAGCTTAGTCTTTTACCGGATAGACATTAAAGAACTGGATGCCTTTTCTAGATAGAATGGGAGTTCTTCTGTTACTTATTAAACTAGGTCTTGATAAAGATGTCGCGTTTAAAATAGAAAATTTAGTTTTTAAAACAAACAAGAAGTTGTTGAACGAAGCTAGAGCGAAAGCAGTATGCAATGGACAATCAAGAAGTGCAATGAAAAGAAGGGCAAAGTTCCTACTGAGGTGTAGAATCTGTGGAAACAGTGAACACAATGGAAGATGTTCAGAAAATACAACCAGATCCCAGGATGAGTGTTTGAATGTCATTAAAAAGGGAACGATTAGGTGGTTATCCGAAAATCCCGATGGAGATCAAAGAGAAAATTCAAATGCATCATTTCTTGGAGAAAGGTTGAGAGAACGATATGAGAGAACTCTTGAGGATCTAAGGATAAGAAGTTTCGATTCGACATAATTATCGAAAGTTTGAAATTTTATATATAATTATCGAAAGTTTTAAAGGAATTTTATAAACTATATGATATTTTATAAATTTTTTTTATCACTTATAAATAATTATATATATATGACATAACTTTAAAAAAAAAAAAACGCATTTTAATAATCCGGCGTAGGCCGGATTTATCCGGTTTACGCCGGATTTGACTACACATTACCCTACGGTCTTCTTCTTTTCTCTTCTTCTTCCCCAAAATTTTTTTGCAGCCGCCGTTCGCCCCTCCTATTTTCCCCCACCTCTTCACACCATAATTTTACCTTTTTTCTGTTCTAATTTCTTTAATTTCTTTACCTCTTATACCAAAAACACTACAACTACATACATTACACTCAACAAGTTTTTGGTTTTTGCCATAAGTCCTCCTTCAACAACAATTCCGGCGAATTGACATTTTTTCCGGCCACCTAGCTATTTTTTTCTACATCCCTCACATCTTAAGGTAATCATCTAGTATATTAATTTATCATTTTAATTATTTTTGATCATTATCAATTTTATATGTATCATTTTAATCATTTTATATTATCATTATCATTATTAATTTGTTGTTGTTATGCTATTGTTGTTAATATCACATTCGTAGATGGCCGAATCATCATCTACTCTACCTCCTTTAGCACCTGTGCATGAACCTAGGCCTCTAACACCTGAAGAAGAGGCTATATCCTTTAGAAACACTGCTAGTCCTGCTGCCGTAGCCGCTTTTGATAGATATTTTGGGAAGTGTTCAGTGTTACTAGAACGTGGCATAGATTTTACTGCCTTAGGACCTGAATTGAAAGCAATTTTTGAGAGTAGAGGGTGGATGGAAATTGCTCACGAGCGTGTTGACCCTGTTAATGCCACGATGGTATCTGAGTTCTATTCCGTTGTCGCTGCTTATGAACCTGTAGATGATGGCCCTTTGATTTCTGTTCCTCTTAGAACTGCTACCATTCCTTTCACACCGGCAGTCATTAATGCCTTTTATGACATACCTGATGTTCCTGAGGAAGAGGATTTTTATTCTGTTTGGAATTTGATTCAGCCTAGTGTTTTGCAACGAATAGCTTATGAAGCTCAGCAAGCCTTTGATCCAGCTGCAACTTGGGTTGACAATAGGTTTCAGTACGGAGGTTGTATTAAGGATGTTCGAGCCATTAAGCAGTTTCTGGGCCATATTGTTAGTCCATCCACACATGTTAGTGCTTATGGCAGAGATGATGTAGTTACTGCTTGGGCAATAGTTAAGGATGTTCCAGTCAATCTAGGGAAGTTGATTTATACAAAGGTTTGGGATTTTGCTCATGCCCGCATTCCGCAAGGGAACATGCCCTTTCCAAATCTCATTTCTGCTTTGTGCCAAATGGCGAGAGTCCCGGCCCTACCTGCTGACAGAATCATCTCTCCTGATACACCAATAATCGGCCCTAGACTTGCTCCACTTCCTTCTGGTAAGCTTGACTATAACAATCCTAATCGTCAGCAGCACCAGCCACGCCCTCGTACTCGAGTTCCACCCCTATTCGGTTCCTCCTCTAGACAGCCTGTGCACAGTCAGGATAGGGATAACCGGTCGATGCCATTCTCAATGCAATTAATCGAGGTCAGGCTAATATGGTGTTAGGATTTGAGCGAGTCAGGCAGTGGGCAGACGATATTAGAGTTGGAGTTCGGGGCCAGCGAGCTTTCTTGAGGGATCTAGACCCCGCCTATGAGCAAATCTCTGATGATCTGCCTCAGTGCCAGGCAGACCCCTATACCTTGCCTGCGTGGATTCAGCCTATTCCATCGCCTCCTACCTTTCACTTTTACACTCAGGCATATTCAGGCCAAGCTAGTATGCCAGGTGATATGTTTACAGGTGTTACAACTGCTGCTTCGGGATTTGGCAGATTTACTTCAGTCTCAGCGGTTACTACAGGTTTTGGCTCACTTGGTTTAGAGAGTTCGGTTGCTATGTCCACCATGCGCTCGCAAGTTCCATTTCATACCGGAACTTCAGCTCCTGATTTTGAAGCAATTCCGACTCAATCCATGCCGCATCCACCTCATGACATGTCTTTTGATGATTTTGAATAAGCTCATTCAAACTTTTATCATTTGAAAACATTTGTATTATTATAACTATTTCCCTTTCTTTGTTAATTCGGTACTAGCATTTTACTTTGACGTTTAGTTTATTTTGCTGCACTCGGTGGTTAGTGCACTTTTTCATAATTCCTCCCGTTCGTAATAATTTGTTTGATAACAATTTTATAACATTTTAATTTTATATATGTGGTGTCTTTTATTTATGTATGATTTTGAAATAATTTTTTGGCCCTTTTCCACACAAATGGCACTCTGTTTGTGAACAGTGAACCCGGCGTACGCCGGGTAATGTCCGGTTTACGCCGGACTATCACCGACCTGACCGGCCTAGATCATAGTGTATTTAAGTCTGCAGGCCATAAATATTTTCCGGCGTGGACCGGAACAACCCGGTTTACGCCGGAACGTCTATTTATGGCCCAGCAAAAATCTTTTCCCCTTTTGATCGAAATTTTAACTATAAATAGCATCCCCCCAGCTTCTAAATTGGTACACCTTCATTTCTTTCCCCTACTGTCTAGTTAAATACGGTACAAGATGTCCAATCATTCTTCTCCGTCAGTTAACAGTTACTCTCCCCCGTTTTACCCAAATGTTGAAATCCCGGATTATCAACCCTTATTTTTCAATCCTAATGATTATCCGAACCAAACAGCTCAAGACCGTTATTTATCCAACTTTAGTCAGTCCCCCATTTTGCTTGAAAAAGGTCTTAACTTTCGAAAAATGAACGAGTGGGGATTTCTGCGTATCGAAGGTGGTGGGTGGGACCGTTTTATTCGTACACCAAGGGGCAAGGTCAATGTCACTCTAGTCAGAGAATTTTATGCAGCTTTGTCAGAATCTATTTCTGTGGAATCTACTCGTTTTGTACGTATTCGTGGTTGTATTGTACCATTCACTCCCTTTATCATTAATCAAGCTTTTCATATACCCCTTGTCCAGACTACCCCGAATAGTCATTACGAATCACAGTGGAATTTGGACACTGTTAATGGTGTTATTGATAAGTGTGCCGAAGCTTTCCAAATTCTCTTTCCAAATTACAACCGTGATCGTGATGTATCCACTTCAGCTCTACTTCCTCATCTTCGAACCTGGAAACATTTTATAAATTCACGAGTTTTTCCAACTCTGGATTTTTCAGAGGTTTCTGACGATGAGATGTTGCTACTTTATGCAATAAAGATTGGAGCCATTATTGACTGGGGAGTCCTAATCCACAAGACGGCCATCAACTTTGCACTCGGTAGACGAAATTTTCGTCAACCGATGCCTTATGCGTGGTTGATCTCTAGGATCTGTGTCCGTTTTGCTGGAGTTCCAGAATCTGCATCGGATGAGATTTTTCCTTCTCGTCAACCTCATCTAGGTTTGCTCCCAATAGATGTACCACGTGGTTCATCGACAGCAGAAGAATAGAGCACTAGTATAACCTGTGTACGATGGCAGGAGATAGTGTTGCTTGGTTTAGTTGATGGAATAAGATGTTTTAACTTTTAAGTTTTTAAGTTTCTTTTAAGATGTTTTAGTCCTAAAATTTGCTTCCAGTAGTAACTTTGTTTAATTATGTTTTCATATCCTGTGTAATAATAATGTTTGTTTTTTCTAAAAAAATGATATAATTTCTGTATTATTTTCCTTTCTAAATGATTAATAGACAAACTCGTTACCACCTTACTTATAAATTCCTTTTATTTTCTACCCAACTTTTTCACTCACTTATCATCGGGACGATGACAGTTCATAATGGGGAGTAGAGTTGGGTTAGTAAATAAAATGAAATATCAAACACTCAAACACTTAGTTTAATTATCCTTTAGGAAATAAACATGATAATATATAATTATGACAATAAAGATAATATTTTTGGGAAGAATAAGTTTCTAATTAAGTAAAGTAAACTCGATACATTATAATTATATTATATATGCCTATCTTAATACGATTCTAAGTATGTATAACTACAAAATTTTATCAAATAATTTTTTCATGGAATTAGACAAGTTTACTTGTATTTATAAATTAATGTTTTAGAAAAACTTTCTTTCAAGGCAAATTATGAATCTGGAATCGGATTAGGAATGACGATTTTTTGGCATAACTATGACTCGACCATAGCCAAATGGCCTACCCAAACATAATTTCCAATTTTTTCCCCATCTCAGCCTTGTAGAGTGGCCAGACCCCACTCGAAACTAGCCATTCATTATTAACCACATTGTAACCGACCCTTAGCCTAGTTTGGTCTACATTCCTTTAGAATCCCGCAAGTTTAGTATGTACTTATGAATAACGGTGACGACATCGGAACTAAGAATCGGTGCATTAAAATGGCACGAGTTGAGATTGGTACATTATCATTTTAATGTTATTGTGTTTGTTGTTTAAAATAAAAAAAAAAAAAAAACAACAACAACAGCACAACTGGGAACCATTTGGATATATGTGTGTGAAAAAAGAGTTATTGAAGGCAATGATGCAAGCTTATTAGACAGTATCAGGATGTTACCAAACAAAGATATTTTTTATCAAGAGTTGAAGGTATAAGTACGTACGACTTGCTCTTTCTCTTTTGATTTTCCTTTTTATCCTTTCGATTAGCTAACACCCTGAGCCTGAACGTTACAAGCCACTTTGCCAACTACTTGACCTAGTCTTTGATTCCGGATAATCATTAGTGGCGATTGGAATTATTTCTATAAATATTTTATATTTATTAAGTAAAGCATGGAAATTTCATCTAAATAATGTTTGATAACTAATTTTATAAGCTATACACACTTTTTATTTTTTTAAGAAAGACAAGAATAATATGATTATAATATTAACAGAGTACGTTACTAAATTAATAACCTAATCTAAACTATTATATTATTTTCATTGTAATTTTATAAATTATCGCTTATTTTGCTCGAGGACGATCAAAAGCTAAGTGTGGAGTAGTTGATATATGTCAACTTTATAATAAAAATTTATAACATATTATCAAATATTTTGTTTTAATATCTTAAAAGATAATAAAATAACTTATAAAAATCTAATAGTTACAAATAAATATCGTAATATAATTTATAACTTTTGTTATCAGATTTACCTGTGGTTTTGTTGTTTTTGAATTATGCAGGTATTATGTGATACAAAGTAGAAGAATCGGAATCGAAAAATTTAAAAATCTGATCAAGTGGCTAATATTTGTCAAAACCGGCGCAGGCCGGAAGGAGCCGGTTTACGCCGGATTATGTGATGATTAAAATCATGTTACTTCACATGCGTCTGACAAGGAGCACTCAAATTCGGTTAATCCGGCGCACGCCGGATCAGTCTCGTACGCCGGACCAGAATACTCAGCCTATAAATAGCCCTCATTTATGAAGGAGAAAAACCGTACCAATATATATATATATATATATATATATATATATATATATATATATATATATATATATATATATATATATATATATATATATATATATCTTATCTACTCTCTGTAAATATTATTTCGGTAGGCATTTTGCCATAAAAGTAGTATTAGTATCGTTGTAATATTTAGAGTAATTATCGAAGATTGTCGAATTCATAGCTGTTATTACATTCAGAGGAAAAAGCCCACTTCAACAATTGTATTCGATAATATTCTAATGTTATTATGTTTGTTGTTTATATAAATATCTATATATTAGTTTAATAATGATTATAGGCTAATTATACAACTAGCCAAGACATGTAATTGAGCTATTTTGATCTTTTAGGGTTGTATATGTCAATACAGCCAAGTTTGCTACTCAGTCTGTTGAACATAAGCGGTGGAATGGCCTTGGTGAGAATATCAGCATTCTGGTCTGCTGAGGGAACATATTGAAGTTGAATGATTTTGGCATCAATCTTCTCTTTAAGGAAATGTCTGTCAATGTCCACATGTTTTGTCTTATCATGATGAACTGGATCCTCTGCCATGCATAATGTTTGAATTATTGTCACAAACGAGTATGATATGTTGTTTGAAGGGTCTGTCGAAGGTCGGTAAGGACTCTTTTCGGCCACGAAGCTTCACAAATGCCCAAAACAAGTGCCCCGAGTTCGGCTTCAAGATCGCTTCAGAGACGATGTAGGTTGTTTCTTGCTTCTCTAAGTGACAAGGTTACCCCACACATATGAGCAATAGCCTGTGGTAGATCTTCTGTCTATGTGGCAACCAGCCCAGTCAGCATCATTATATACTTTCACTGATCTTTCAGTAGACTTAGTGAAGTGCAAGCCTTGTCCAGGAGTGGACTTCAAGTATCGTAGTATTCTGTAGACAGCATCCCAATGGTGCTCAGTAGGGCAATGCATGAACTGACTGACAAGACTAACTCCATATGCAATATCAGGTCTTATATGAGAGAGATAAATGAGTTTCCTGATGAGAGATAAATTAACACTCATTATTATAACATTTCACACCATTTCTGATACCGTTTTGAGCATTATTATACCAATTCAAGTCATAATTACTAAGTTTTATCAAAATGTAAAAGTAGTAATTATTATATAAGATATCGTATAATTTCATAAAAATATACTAAAAACTCATAAAAACCTAAATCGTTATAAATATATATTATCGTTATAAATTTAATAAAACTTATAGTTTTTGTGGTCAGAATTACTGTGGCTCGTGTTTTTGACTTTGTTTCAGGGTACGTGTGATGAAAAACTGAAGAATTAATATCGAAACAGTAGAAAACCGAAGAAGGATATTTTTCAAAATCCGGCCCAACCGAAGTAAACCGGCCCGAGCCGGAATCTCTCTGCCACCAGCACATGGACTCGACGGAGAGAATCGCATTTGTAGCACCGGCCCGAGCCGGGAAAAGGCCGGCCCGAGCCGGTGCACTACCCCTATAAATACTCCCCTCGATCCATTTGTTCAAGAGGCCCCAAAATATATATATATATCTCTATATATATTTTCCTCTACCTCTTTCTTTTTATTTCTTTTGTGTTTTGGGCCCATATATATATATATATATATATATATGTCTATGTATGTATATATATAATATATGAGTGTATAAATAAATAGAGTTATCGTTGTAATGCTTGGATTTATTATCGAGGATTGTTGTCTCGGAAGCCGTTGTTACTTTCACGAGGATTAGGCTCCATTCAGCGGTTGTAATCGGTAATTTTCTAATGTTATTATGTTTATTATTTCTATCTATTTATATACATATATATATTAGTAGTAGTAATATCTAGCCAAGATATGAATCTGAATTAGTTAATCTTTTTGGTAAAATGGATGATCGACTCTGATAATAATGATTAAAACCAATTATAATGAATCTCTTTCTATTTGCACTTAATGAAAGTAAAAATTGAATTAGCCACTCGATTTTTACTAGAAACGTAATCTAATGAATTGACAACTCGCGATTAGAATACGAGATCGTAATAGAAAGACCGGAGGGTAAAATTGGCCGTGTGAAAGCGTGACAACGGAATCCTATTTCCTACCCGGGGGTAGATTTGTCTTGGGAGAGATAAATCTTATTAAAATTGTGCTCACGATATTATTACGTTAAAATCACCTGTTTAATGAATCAATCTTAAAATTGGCCGAATGACAAAACGGGAGTGACCCATGCTTAAGATGACATTGGACAGATGACTAGACGTATGACAATTTCATACGCTCGTGTGAGGAGGGGTTGTCTAGCTTAGGAGTACACCGGTTCATATATAATTGACTTCTTTCCATCAAGGAAAAGATCCGTCTCATTCATTTCACTACAAAAAGAGATCGATTCGGTAACGTATTCTTGGCTAGATCCAAAAATATATATATAAATCTACTTATATTTATATATTTATTTACTTTTACTAACAATCTAACTAATCTAACTATCTAACCCGAGGAAAATGGTAAAAACTGCGACTTAGATCGAGTTAATAATAGCTTCTTGGTGTTTAACCACACTTTGAATTATGCCTTCATTTCCCTGAGGATACGACCTGACTCACCAGACTAGCACTACAATTTGACCCGGTACACTGCCGGTAAGGATTGATAGCCTAGAAAACGTCCGTAAGCTTTTTGGCGCCGTTGCCGGGGAAACGACGCTAATTCATTGTGTTCGAATGGTTTCTACTTGTATTAGCTCAAAATTCTCGAGGATAAGTCAACACTCTTCTTATCACATTTCTTTTTTTATTTTCCGTTGGTACCTACCTTCTTTTAGTTACCAATTTTCTTCTTCTACAAAATTCGAGCATTTTCTATTTTAGATAGTTGATGACCAGAAGTGGTAAGGCCCCACTCACTCCTTATATGTCTGACATAAACACTTACGAAAGGCAGTTAAGAGTAGAAAGTAAACGAGGTCATACTAGTCAGGGAAATCCTGACCAAGGATCATCTTCAAATCGAAATAAGAAAATGGCCGCTGAGAGTAAGGATGAGGAATGGGTCAAGGTTCCTAAAATATTGAAAAATCCAAGAATGGGTAGGACCTTGTTCAATGAGCAGGTTAAAAAGGAATCAAGTTTGAAAGGGCCAATTCAAACCGAACCTTATCCGGCTCAACCCAAATTCACCTCGGTTCAATCTGACAGGGCAGCACCATATCCAGTGCAGATTTTGAAAAAGAAGGTACGAATGATGACACACAATGTCCTCAAAAGGCACAATCATTCAAGGAAGCTTTACTATCTTCGTTTAACGACAAGGGTAAGGGAGGTATACATTCTAACCCTACTTTAATTGATCTTGAATTACTCCCCCATTCCCCGAAAAAGGAAATCAAAGAGATGAAGTTGGATAAGAAGTATGCACGTTTTCTTGACACTTTTCGGCACTTAACAATTAATAGCCCTTTCATCGATGTTTATAAGGGAGAGCTTAGTTTGGGAATTAATGATGAGCGCGTTGTCTTCAACATTTACAATTCATTGAAATATCCATACACTGCACTAGAATCTTGTTCTTGTGTGGACCCTTTGTGTCCTTTTGCTTGTGGATCGTACTAACACACGAGGTAATTGAAGAAGATGACTTCAAAATAATGTGAAAGCTCGCAAACCCAAAGCTCGAAAATCAAAGGAAAAGGTCAAGAATCGCTTGGATTGGTGGAAATTGTCTAACCTCGGTTGGAGACCGGTATTAAAGACGGATGTGGTGCGTGAGGATGACCCACCACCGGTGCATATTAAAAACCGAAGCAAGGAAAAGTCTAGCTATAGACTATAAATATAGTGAAATCACGGTACTATCCTTCCTATTTACTCATTAAGCATTTATTTCTAGTTGATTCACGTGCTTAATTGTTACATGCTTTGGTGAGTAATTGTTAGAAGTATCCCATTTAGTTTAGTATATTATATTAGTTGCTTAAGTTTGTCGAGCAAACGACGTTAACCAAAAGCGCTACCGGGAGGCGACCCCGTAAAAATGTTAAATATAATAATTACTCATACTTTGGATGATACTTTGAGAATACTTTGGATTGATTTTCATTTTGTTTCACCAAGTCTCAAGATGAATGTTTGAAGGTCATTAAAAAGGGAACGATTAGGTGGTTATCCGAAAATCCCGATGGAGAAAAAAGAGAAAAATTCAAATGCGTCATTTCTTGGACTTAGGTTGTTCGAACAATTTGAAATAACCCTTGAGGATCTGGGTATAAAAGACTCAGAGTTAATACTTTGCCATACGTTACATTTCATGATCTAGTCTATTTTAAATTTTAAATAACGTGTGACATGTATTAGTTCAAATACTATGGAATTGAGGAGGTCATAACTTTGACCCACCTACCCACC
Source organism: Gentiana straminea (assembly GCA_036785695.1). Lineage (NCBI taxonomy): Eukaryota > Viridiplantae > Streptophyta > Magnoliopsida > Gentianales > Gentianaceae > Gentiana > Gentiana straminea. Next base: position 8,688,499 of record JAVUPR010000137.1, on the reverse strand, counting down.
CTTTAATATCATCCGAGTATTTGTTTTGACTTGTTTTAGTGCACCATTGCTTTCCCAACAACTTATTTACACTCACTTTACATTGAGGACAATGTAAGTTCGTAAGTGGGGAGTGGAGTCGTTGGTCTAGCAATGGAATTAATGTTTATTTTGTATCAACAAATCCCTTAGTTTTAGATTTTTTTTCGAGCATTATTTAGTTGATTAAAATAAATTGTATAAGGTATATATTTCATGGATTTGAAGATATAATGATCAATTTGGATGTGTATAACCAACGTGAATCGTAAGTGCATTGTAATTACAAATATATTTGTGTAACATGAATTCCTTCACGTAAAGCCTTTGATATTGAAGCGGAAAATTTTAAACTGTATCCATTCAGTATCCTAGTGGTTATTCTATAGATAATTGCAGTAACTTAGTACCTAACTTTTGAATGTGTACTGTGAATATCCGAAGGTTTGAATGTGATAGGAAGGATATAATTTAAAGAAGAATACCAAATTAAGATGAACTATCTATATGTCGGTTGTAGCTACCAATGATTTGAGTGCAGTAGGGCGTTATCACGAAACGTCCTATATCACTATGAGGTTTAAAAGCTCCCGACTGCCTGATGATAGTAGTCCAGCTAGGGTGTTATCACGAAACGTCCTATTGCTGGGAATGAGGGCATATGCTACATATGTGAAATTAAGTAAAAATTGGCAAATGACAATGTGGAAATTTAGTTAAGAATGGTTGAAAACTTAGTTATCTTCTGACTATCCCCAGTATAAACTGAATGATATGCTTTAGGGATTATCCTAATAAGTACACGGAAGGACTTTGTGTGGAAATGTTAGGACTGTCTGAATGGATATTTGTGCGTTTGCTTGAATTATTCAAGAGAGGATAGTGGAAATTGAAAAGGCTTTTCACACACACACTTTGTTATACATTTATATTAAGGTTAACGCCTGGTTGTAATTCGAATGATTGTATTATCTGGTTGTCCCTTATATCTTATATCTTCATGAATTTATCTCTCATTCATTTTTTTTTTACCGCTTGTTTTGCTCGAGGACGACCAAAAGCTAAGTGGGGGGTTGTGATGAGAGATAAATTAACACTCATTATTATAACATTTCACCCCATTTCTGATACCGTTTTGAGCATTATTGTACCAATTCAAGTCATAATTACTAAGTTTTATCAAAATGTATAAGTAGTAATTATTATATAAGATATCGTATAATTTCATAAAAATATACTAAAAACTCATAAAAACCTAAATCGTTATAAATAGATATTATCGTTATAAATTTAATAAAACTTATAGTTTTTGTGGTCAGAATTACTGTGGCTCGTGTTTTTGACTGTTTCAGGGTACGTGTGATGAAAAACTGAAGAATTAATATCGAAACAGTAGAAAACCGAAGAAGGATATTTTTCAAAATCCGGCCCGAACCGAAGTAAACCGGCCCGAGCCGGAATCTCTCTGCCACCAGCACATGGACTCTGACAGGAGAGAATCTGCACTGTAGCACCGGCCCGAGCCGGGAAAAGGCGGCCCGAGCCGGTGCACTACCCCTATAAATACTCCCCTCGATCCATTTGTTCAAGAGGCCCCAAAATATATATATATATATCTCTATATATATTTTCCTCTACCTCTTTCTTTTTATTTCTTTTGTGTTTTGGGCCCATATATATATATATATGTCCATGTATGTATATATATATATATATATATATATATATATATATATATATATATATGTCTATGTATGTGTATAAATAAATAGTGTAGTATCGTTGTAATGCTTGGATTTATTATCGAGGATTGTTGTCTCGGAAGCCGTTGTTACTTTCACGAGGATTAGGCTCCAATTAAGCGGTTGTAATCGGTAATTTTCTAATGTTATTATGTTTATTATTTCTATCTATTTATATACATATATATATTAGTAGTAGTAATATCTAGCCAAGATATGAATCTGAATTAGTTAATCTTTTTGGTAAAATGGATGATCGACTCTGATAATAATGATTAAAACCAATTATAATGAATCTCTTTCTATTTGCACTTAATGAAAGTAAAAATTGAATTAGCCACTCGATTTTTACTAGAAACGTAATCTAATGAATTGACAACTCGCGATTAGAATACGAGATCGTAATAGAAAGACCAAAGGGTAAAATTGGCCGTGTGAAAGCGTGACAACGGAATCCTATTTCCTACCCGGGGGCAGATTTATCTTGGGAGAGATAAATCTTATTAAAATTGTGCTCACGATATTATTACGTTAAAATCACCTGTTTAATGAATCAATCTTAAAATTGGCCGAATGACAAAACGGGAGTGACCCATGCTTAAGATGGCATTGGACAGATGACTAGACGTATGACAATTTCATACGCTCGTGTGAGGAGGAATTGTCTAGCTTAGGAGTACACCGGTTCATATATAATTGACCTCCTTGCATCAAGGAAAAGATCTGTCTCATTTATTTCTACTAAAAAGAGATCGTAATTCAGTAGCGTATTCTTGGCTAGATCTCAAAAATATCTATATATATCTGTACTTATATTTATATATTTATTTACTGCTTACTAACAATCTAACTAATCTAACTATCTAACCCGAGGAAAATGGTAAAAACTGCGACTTAGATCGAGTTAATAATAGCTTCTTGGTGTTTAACCACACTTTGAATTATGCCTTCATTTTCCTGAGGATACGACCTGACTCACCAGACTAGCACTACAATTTGACTCGGTACACTGCCGGTAAGGATTGATAGCCTAGAAAACGTCCGTCATTTCCCTACAAGTCTCTGATATTGTTCCTTTCTTACATCAATACTACCATGCACTAGTGGATTACTGGGGTCTACTGGAGAGATAGCTGGTTTGCACCCTAGCATGCCAGTTTCCTTCAGCAGGTCCAGCACATACTTCCTCTGTGAGACTGAGATACCCTGGCTGTTTCTTGCCATTTCCATGCCAAGGAAGTACTTGAGGTAGCCCAAATATTTAACTTGAAATACCTTTGCCAGTAGGGTCTTTAAGTGTTGGATCTCAGCAGGGTCATCACCAGTAAGGATGATATCATCCACATAGACAATAAGGATGGATCTTCTCTTATTGGTTGTTTTAATAAACATCGTGTGATCTGAGTTGCACTGATGATATCCAGCAGCTTTAACCACAGTAGTAAGTTTGCCAAACCATGCTCTTGGGGACTGCTTCAGGCCATACAAAGATTTTCTCAGTTTACAAACCTTCCCTTTAGTGTGAGTGTTGGTAAAACCAGGAGGTACAGTCATATATACTTCCTCAGTGAGGTCATCATTTAGGAAGGCATTCTTGATGTCCAATTGGTGGAGTGGCCAGTCAAGTTGGACAACAAGGGAGATCAGTACCCTGACTGTGTTGAGCTTTGCCACAGGTGCAAATGTCTCCTTGTAGTCAAGTCCATATGTTTGAGTGAAGCCCCTTGCAACCAGTCTAGCTTTGTACTTGTCAATAGTACCATCAACATTGTACTTGATGGTGAATAGCCATTTACAACTGACTGTCTTCTTTCCTTGTGGGAGAGTGGTGAGATCCCAAGTATGGTTGTCAATGAGTGCAATCATTTTAGTTTTGACAGCAGCCTTCCACCTGTCATGTTTGAGAGCTTCCTGTATATTCTTAAGAATGGAATGAGTATCCAAATCCTGTGTAAACATAGAAAAACCAGGTGACAAGTGATCGTACGACACATAATTATGAATAGAGTGGTCAGTACATGATCTCTTTTCCTTTCGGACAGCAATGGGTCTGTTATCAATATCAGTAGGTTGCTGAGGTATATCAGTAGGTTTAGGAGATTATGGAGTATCAGCAGGTTGCTGAGGTTCAATAGATGTAGGGAGCACAGAGTCAGCAGGCTGATGAGTCTCTTGAGGTTGCTGAATATTAGGAATTGGTATAGGGATTGGCACGGTCTCAAGATTCTCAACTGAGGGTGCATTTGGAGTTGGAGGACTATGAGAGGAGGGAAGAGTTATTGTTTCAATTAGGTTTCCATCTGTGACAGTCTCAGTAGGGTTGCTGTAGTAAGGAGTTTTTTCAAAGAATTTCACATCCATAGAGTTGTAGAATCTTTTGTCAGTGCTATTAAGGCATGACAAAGAGAAATGGCTGGAAGTGCTATTAAGGCATGACAAAGAGAAATGGCTGGAAGCCATGAATTCTGAAATGGAATCCATGAAAGACAACCAAGTTTGGGACTTAGTTGATCCACCTGAGGGAATAGTTCCCATAAGGTGTAAATGGGTCTTTAAGAGAAAGACCGACATGGACGGTAACGTGACTACCTACAAGGCTAGGTTAGTGGCAAAAGGTTATAAGCAAAGACAAGGAGTTGACTATGACGAAACCTTTTCGCCTGTTGCCATGTTAAAATCCATTAGAATTTTGCTCGCCATTGCGACGCATACCATGATTACGAAATCGGCAGATGGATGTGAAAACAGCTTTCCTTAACGGGAACCTGTCTGAGGAAGTGTATGTGACACAGCCTGAGGGTTTCACAACCAATGACGCTGGGATGGTATGTAAACTGCAAAGATCCATTTATGGATTAAAGCAAGCTTCTCAGAATTGGAATCTTCGCTTTGATGAGATAATCAAATAGTTTGATTTCATCAAGAACGAAGATGAGCCCTGTGTTTACAAGAAGGTTAGTGGGAGTGCCATTGTGTTCTTAGTGTTTTGTGTAGATGACATATTGCTCATAGAGAATGATGTGCCTATTACAATCAGTCAAAGCTTGGTTATCCAAGAACTTCTCAATGAAGGACTTGGGTGATGCAGCCTATATTCTAGGAATAAAGATCTATAGAGATAGATCTAAAAGGTTGCTTGGTCCGTCGCAATCCACCTATATAGACAAGATGCTTTGAAGAGATTCGGCATGGAGCGATCCAAGAAAGGATTGCGCCCATGTCACATGGGGTCTACTGTCGAAGGGAATGAGTCCTAAGACGAGAGGAGGAAAGGGCACAAATGAGTAAAGTCCCTTATGCTTCGGCAATCGGGTCTATCATGTATGCCATGTTATGCACAAGACCGCAGGTCTCGTACCCTCTTAGTATGACTAGTAGGTACCGGTCCAATCCAGGTGATGGTCACCGGATAGTCAAGAATATCCTCAAGTACTTGAGACGTACTAGGGATATGTTCCCGGTTTTCGGGAATGATGATTTAGTAGTACGAGGTTACACGGATGCCGGTTCCAAGCCGACAAGGATGACTTTAAGTCACAATCTGGATTTGTTTTCACGCTTAACGGCGGAGCGGTGGTGGAAGAGTTCCAAGCGAGGAGACTACCGCGGACTCTACAACGGAAGCCGAATACATAGCAGCCTCGGAGGCGGCAAAGGAAGCAGTTTGGATGAAGAAGTTCATTACTGAACTTGGTGTGGTTCCCTCCATTGAAGGTCCAGTGCCTCTGTACTGTGATAATAATGGAGCGATATCTCAGTCAAAGGAACCAAGGTCTCATCAGAAGTCCAAACATGTGCTACGGCGCTATCACTTGATTAGAGAGATAGTAGATAGAGGAGATGTAAAGAAAGAGAAAGTCCACACGGATGATAACATAGCTGATCCGTTAACCAAGGCATTGTCTCAAGCTAAGCATGAGAAACATGTTCACTTGCACGGGCTTAGGCATATGGGTGATTGGCTTTAGGCCAAGTGGGAGATTGTTGGAAAGTGTCCTAAACCCAATCGGGTTGGACCGGATCCGACTGGGTCGGGTCATTTACAGTCTATTTAGTTCATGTAATAACTTTATTATGATTAATAAAAGCACTTATGTTATTATATATTGTTTATCTTCATATTATTTGTTGTATATATATAGTAACGTCCCTAGTATCAATCTCGTGATAGAGAAACCATGATAGTGATTATGGTTGATGAGATCTCTAATCACTATAACAAGGTTGGTACTTAAAAGTCTCTAGTCTTACATATTATCAAATGGGACATTGATAGTATATTCAGACTAGCATGTATTGGATGTCTTCTATCTTTTAGAAGATAGGGATAGATCTCGTCTATCGAAGTGTAGGGACACTTGGACTGTACGTGGACGTGTATTAGAGAATGCGTACGTTAGACTGACCCACTTACATTAAGTGTCACACTATGTGGCGGTTGTGTAATTATCCTTTTGACCGGAGTCTTCATGGCATCACGGTGTGGATTGCCATGCTTTGACACTACTGAGATTTCTCCTATCCACGGGGCGATCATGCGGTAGTGATTGGGTATGACATTGAAGCATGCGGAGTATACGTGATTGCTCATCCAGGAATCGCGTATCCTATGATTGGGATCGAATATCCGAAATGGCCTTCTTATAAGGAATGTCTAGCTCTCGAGAATCTTTGCAAAGTGGGAGTAAATGTGTTATTCCGAGAGAGCATGATATCCAGATTATAAGATACGATCGTTAATGTATAGACACTCGAGATACGATCGTATGGATATTATTACAGCGATAGGATTGTAAGTTACACGGTAACTCGCTTCACATGAAAGGTAGTAGTCATTGCTTTTGACTCTTCCGATGATTGGGGGTCACGGTGTGTTGCTTTGACGCTATCCCGTGATCGTTAGGTATGAAGGGCATTTTAGTAAATTGCACTTTGTGTCTACGGCCAACATATTCGGAAGCCTATCGGGTTACACACATATGAACATCGAGTCGGATTAAAATGCGGTTATAGTTGATAACCAAATAAGGAAAGTTTATCTCTAGACTATAAAGGTTATAGTGGTAAATTAATATGGTAGTATTTATTTATTATGAATAAATAAAATATAAGATATTAATTATATATAAATTATATTAATTAAAGAATATTCCGGAAGTCAATTAGTTGACTAATGGGGCGCCATTCTTGAGTGTGTAAGATACACTTGGATTGTGCACTTTAATTAATAAGATTGCCATAATATTAATATAATATATTAATTGATTTTGAAAAATTAGATTTATGGTAATAAGATAATTATAATCAATATAATATATTGGCAAAATAAATTATAATTAAAGAGATAAATCAATCTAGTTGTTTTTTTCCTTATTTTATTAGAAAAAGGTTTTCTTCTCCTACACACTAATTGGGGCGCCACCTTTAGCTATAAATAAGAGGTGGGTGTCAAGCTCTTTTGTACATCACAATTGCAAGAGCTCATAGTTCTTGTGAAAAATAGAGAGCTATCCATAGTGAGTTTGTGAGGGAAGAAAAGGTCCGGTCTAGCAGCCGGAGTTTTTCCGATAGCAATCCAATGAGGATTCTGGCAAGGGGTTCGTGTGGATTAGCGATAGAGGCCGGACGCGTGGACGGCTTGCGCATTGAACTACTCTCCGTTGGCGGTCAAAGCGACGATCTTGTAGATCATCTAAGGTATAACCATCAAACTACTTAACGTATTTATTGAATTAAACGAAGAACGATCTAGAAAAGGAAATCAAAATTTAAATTCCGCTGCGTTAAACTAGGGATTTCCTAACAGTATTAGAGTGAAAGGTGTGGAGTGTAAGTAAGATATTTTAGTATACACAGACTTAGTAAGTTTAGCAAACTGACAAATATCACATTGAAGGTCACTGAGGTTACATCCTTTAAACAATTCAGGAAATAAAGACTTTAAATAACCAAAACTTGGATGACCTAGTCTATAATGCCATAACATGATATTGTCTAAGGTTTGGTTGCGAGTCGCCGAGGCGCTTTCGCCTTCAATCTTCGTCTTCGACAGGGTTGACCATAAACGATCCTGAGCAGGGCTTTAGCTCTCCCAATCACTTCCCGTGAAGAAAGATCCCGGAATATACACCGATTGTTATTAAACAAGATCGTCCAATTTAGGTCTTTAGTGAGTCTACCGACGTGATATAAGGTTACGATCTAATTTTGGAACAAATAGGACATCCCGAAGGTAGATCTTATCGCAAGTTTAACATTTCCAAAACCTTGTGCACATGAAATAGATCCATCAGCAATCCTAATATTGTGGGTCTGATGACAGGGCTTAAAATGAGATATGAGACTCTTGTTAGCAGTCATATGGGATGAAGCCCCAGAATCAACAATCCAAGTATCATGACTGAGAGGTGAGTAGAATATACCTGTTTTAGCATGAGTAGCTATGTCAGTGATAGAACTAACTTCCTTTTGTTGAGCAATGAAGGCTTTGAAGGCAGCAAACTGAGCATCCAACGTGGTATCTTTGTTCCCTTCTTCACCGACATGCCCGCCCGACTCTCCCCGGTTGGTTTAGAGGGTTTAAAAGAATTAGGCTTACCATGTAGTTTCCGGCAAGTGTCCTTGGTGTGATTTGTGCGTTTGCGGTGGTCACGAACAACTTTCCCCGTCTTCTCGCAGGTTTCCTGTAAGTCTCAGTAACCTCAGTAGGCTTCCTGACCACCAACATTGCTGAGCTATCAGTAGAGTGATCAGCAGGGTTGCTTTGCAGCATTACTTTTCTCCTGCTTTCCTCATGTTTGACTTCAGCAAACACAGATTTGAGGTTGGGGAGAGGTTTAGTAGCAAGAACTCTACCTCTAACATCATCAAGGGATGAGTTTAGTCCTGTAAGGAACTTGAATACCCTCTTCTTCTCAATGATATCCTTGTATAAGGTAGCATCCTCTACATCCTTCCATAGGTGAGTTTCCAACATATCTAGGTGTTGCCATGCCTTAGATAGTTGGTTGTAGTACTGAGTTACAGACAGGTCTCATTGTCTGCAATTTTGGATTTGGGCTTCAAGTTCATAGACCTCAGATGTATTGTCCTTTTTTGAGTAAAGGTCTCTGGTATTATCCCAGATATCCTTAGCAGTGTCATACATCATGAAGTTCTCATTGATCTCTTTTGTCATTGACCTCGTGAGGATGGTCATGACTTGGTTATTTTCTGTATCCCATGCTTCAAACTTGGAGTTAGTTTCAGCAGGGGCAGGTTTGGAGCCAGACAAGTATCCCATCTTGCTCTGGCCTGAGATATACATTTTCATAGATCTTGACCACAGCAGGTAGTTGTTGCCATAAAGTCTGTGATTTGTAAAAGAATAGTTTTCAGGGACCCCAGCCTGCTGAGGCTGCTGGGACTCAACTGAGGATGAAGAGGCGTCGGATAATGAAGACATTCTTGAAAAATAGAAGATTTTTGCAGCGGATTAGAAAGATTATGGCTTTGATACCATGAAGAGAGTTTGAGAAAGCAATACTACTTGAGTAAACTCAACTTATCTTATTCATGATAAAAAGTATGAGTATAAATAGATACAAGCATGAGTAGAGTAATGAATGCTATTAAATGCTAGAGTCGGCTAGTATTAAGTGCTAGAGTCGGCTAGAGCATAATAAGACAAAATAGAGTTATTTTATGACATATTAATTGTTTATACACTACAATTAATATGTCATGTTACAAATAAGTAACGTGTTTCAAGTAATGTATAATGTAATATTTCCACACCTATGCTAGTGTAGTTGGTATTCTGATGTATTCCATGGTGTGCACTAGGCCTGATCTGGCTCGGATAGATCAGTATTGTCAGCAGATTCATGGCTCAACGTGGAAAGAAACACTGGAAAGCTGTGAAAAGAATGTTCAGGTACCTTAGGGGTATAGCTGATATTGGTCTCATTTATGGAGGTGATACTCAAGGTCTGGTCATAGAGCATTGTGATGCTGATTATGCAGGTGATGTGGACAGTAAGAAATCATTGACTGGTTATGTTTTCACATTGGAGAATTCAATTTTCAGCTGGAAAGCAACTCTTCATGCAACAATGGCTTTATCAACTACTGAGGCAGAATATATGGCTCTTACTGAAGCAGCCAAGGAGGGTATCTGGTTGAAAGGGCTTGATTTGGGGCTACATCGAATCAAGTAGAGATTTATTGTGACAGTTTGAGTGCAATTTGTCTAGCTAAGGATCAGGTTCATCATGAGAGAACCAAGCATATTGATGTCAGGTATCATTTTCTAAGGAATGAGAAGAGGGTTGTAGTGAAAAAGATCAGAACCAAGGAAAACTCTGCTGATATGTTCACTAAACCAGTTCAGCAGAGCAAGTTTCAGTTCTGTCTGGACTTGAGGAATTTTCAAAGCTTATAATCTGGAAGTTTGGAAACTCAGTCGAGGGCAGGTCAGTTGAGGATTCTGTGGAGTAATCTCGTACAGTACATCTGGTATTGACGAATGCATCTGGTACAAGTACATCTGTTTATGCAATCTGGTTGACTGTGAATGAGAGTTTAAGTCAAGGTGGAGATTTGTCAGCAAGTGACTTGAACTCTACATCTGGTAGAACTAATATGGAAGTCAACAGAGTGATGGTCTGCTGAGAAGTGTATCCAACTCTGTGAAAATCAGCTGGGAAGTCTGCTGAGCTTTCTTCTGGTGACAACGATCGGTGGAAGACAATGCTGTAGAGGTCGGCGAGTGTGTTTTGGATATAGCTGAGTTCTACATTTGAGCAATGATCACCTGAGTGGGATCAGCATAGTGATCCACATCTAGGGCATTTATGGCAATCCGACAATGATTCTTGGCGGTTAGGGTTTAGGGATTTGTGCCTATAAATACCAACTGTATTGATCATTGTAATGTGTGTAATCCTTCTGAAATTCAGTGCATAATAAAATAACTTTTTTCAGTCCGTGGAGTAGGCAAAACGCCGGAAACCACGTTAAATTATGTGTTCTTCTTGTTTCTGTTCCTCTGTGTGATTGTTTAGATTAGATTGCTTTTGTGTTTATCGTATTGCATCTGGATTCTCTCTATCCTGTTATAACAACTATCATGTTTTTTTTTTATAATATTATTATGATTTCCTCAAAAAAGATATTATTATGGTTTTTAGTTTTTGATTTTCCAGTAGAAGAAGACTCTTCGTGATTCGAAATTTGGGTTTTGAAACATATCGAACGATTCGGATCCGGACAAGTGAATAAAATCATGATCGGATCGTTACACCTATAATCTATTGATATGTATTTGTGTTTGGTGATTAAATTAATAAATAAATCACGTCATTGTAATACCCGAAATTATTCCAAATACTCTTCTTTGTTTTTTTGTAAGGAGGGAAAAAAATAACTTTTTCCAAAGAGTACAAAAAGGATGACAAAGTGGCAGGTTGGATAGTGTCCGTGGAAGTTGTTGTGGTTGTTGTTATTTTTATATTTTATTTTATTTTAAATTTAAGTGAAACAATATATGCCATAAAATAGTTTTACATCTTTTACCATGTTAATATGCATTTCAATTAATTGATGGAAAATCATATGTAGTAATGTAAAAATATGTTATGATATGTATTATAGTTAAAATTAAATTGTTGTAGTTAAATAGATTTTCTGTCTTTTCTGGTAGCTTATCCTTTTTACATGTATATATTTTGTAACCTGCATTACTTTTTTGACCATCCAATATTAAAGAGTTTTGATCGTAGTTACATCTTAGCCTAACTCAAGGTGCGGTTTGAATCATGTATGCAGTGTTTAGCAAAATAGTTTAAAGGTAATCTGAGTCCGCTGAACTATTAAAACACATCTCTCAATTTGCATCTACACTAATTTTAGAGACGTATGGTATGGGATCATGTTGGTTCAGGTTCAACCTTTTAATATATATATATATATATATATATATATATAAAAAATTAATAAATGGGTATATATATATAACATTTTCACATTTATAAAGGACAAAAATCACAATCGTTACTTTAAAATCGTTTCTTCACGCGTTAATATTACTTTTGTTTCGCAATCGTTACTTCATATTTACTCTATTCCACATTCGTTAAATCATATTTATTCTTACTTCATATCCTTACTTACCCTTATTAAATTACACGTTCTTTTCTATCCCGATTTTTTGAGAATTTTGTCGTTCGATAAAAATCTATATATATATATATATATATATATAACATTTATCAGACTTCCCTACTTGTTATTTAGTGAGTGAGATCTTTGACTTTTGGATTATATGCAGAGAGATCCACTTGCAATTAGAGGGGCCAATGCTATAGTTGAGATGAAAAACAATTGTATTAAAATAATGTAATTTTATTGTTAACCAACAACTTTTATATGATAATAAAAATGTTTTGATGAATACACTATTAATGTTATGAATTTGTTTCGATGTCAATTAAAAATGTTAAGGGAAAGCGTTAGTTTTTGTCTAATATGGGCCAAGAATATATGACTATTATTCGCACCACTTTGATTTTACGTATGCATCATACTTACAGTATTTTAAAAGTTTATTTTTGACGAAAGAATTAACTTTGCGAGGAACGATTCTCATATTTCATATTCCGAAAGTCTATTATTGCCCACAAAATTCATTTCGATTTAACATATAAACATTCAATTACTTTTAAATGAAAGCAGAGGAAGAGTTAAAAAAAATAACAAATGTTAGAAATGACAAATTTCATTTATTAATTGACATTTAGTCTAATTGAAATTTTTTTCAAAGGAAAAATGACAAATTGTCATTCCATTGGACCCCATCATGGCACTCTTACGGGTTTTTTTTTTTTTTTTTTTTTTTTTTTTTTTGTTTTAGTGGATTTGTTTAGTAGTAGATTTGTTTGATTAAAAATTTTTAGTGAATTTTTTTTAATAGATTTGTTTGAATAGTGAAATTAAAATCGTTAATATAATAAGAGTAATTTCATCATTTTAAGTGTCTTTTGTCTTTTCATCAATTTTCAATTCACTTGTCTATTTTTGAAAAAAATTTCTCCAATATTTTCGTTTATAACCGTTACCCTTTAAAAAAAGGTGTTGGCAACAGCTCATGTAATCAAACAACATCTTAATTTATTAATCAAATACATTAATGTTTAAACAGATTCATAGTTATATATATACTTATAGCCGCGGATTAGGCACCCGAGCACGTTTACCACGTCCCAAAACAAACTCCATCATCTGTATTAGACCCCTTGGCCCTCTCCTCACTAGTTACAATAATTTTCTCTTCACTATCCATACGATCTATAGGAATCGGCTCATCATTTTCTGACTCACTATCACCAGGCACATTATTATCAAACTTTTGAAAACTCTCGGCCCCCTCTAATGTCCTCGGCTGGGAATTACTTGGTGGCGGTGTAGCGAACGGAAACTCATTTTCACAAAAACGTACATCCCGACTCACAAATGTTTCATTTGTTTCCAAATCCAAAACAGTCCAACCTTTCTTCGCAAAGGGATATCCCAAGAACACACATTTACGACTTCTACTAGCAAATGTATCTCAATTATGATTTAGATTATGTGCATAACAAAGACAACCCATCACTTTTATCATATCAAAATCCGGGCTTTTCCCAAACAAACATTCATATGGCGTTTGATAATCTAATAAACGCGAAGGTGTGCGATTTATTAAAAAACAAGCCGCCAAAACACACTCCCCCCAATACTTTATCGGTAAGTGACCCTCAAAACGTAGTGCACGTGCAACATTTAAAATATGTTGGTGTTTCCGTTCGACACGGCCATTTTGCTGTGGCGTTTTGACACAAGATTTTTCGAATATAATGCCATCCTTACGAAACTGATCCGATAAGCGTTTAAATTCCGTTCCATTATCGCTTCTAACACGTAAACTTTTACCGTCAAATTGCCTACTCACCATTGCCATAAATTCCAAAAACAAAGTTGCAACTTCACTTTTATCATAAATAAGATAAACCCAAACCGATCTAGAAAAATCATCCAAAATTGTCAAGAAATAACGCGCACCACACGTAGATGGAGTCGGATACGGACCCCATAAATCACAATGTATGAGCTCAAAAAGTTTACTAGCTCGCTTATTACTATTAAAAAAACGCGCCCTATGTTGTTTTGCACGGAAGCAAACATCATAATTTTTATTAAAATTATCAGAACCAAACAAACGAGGAAAATGCTTCAAAACCTTCTCCGAGGGATGTCCTAATCGCTTATGCCACAACTGAAGTGAGTCCTTACTTGCAACAGCCATAACACGTGCTCTAGGTACTCCCCGGAAATAGAAAAGTCCTCCATTACACTCACCCACTCCAATCACCCTCCTCGTCATTCGGTCCTACAATACACATAAGGTAGATGTAAATTCAGCTCGGCAATTCAAAATCATCCATCAATTGCGACACAAATACTAAGTTACATTCAAGCTTGGGAACATATAACACATTATGCAATTTAAGACCACCCGGTAAAAATAAATCTCCCTCATGTGTGGCATGAGATGTAGTTCCATCCGGCAACGTAACGGGACAATTATGCACCATATGTACATTAATCAATTGATCAAACCCACCGGTGACATGGTGTGTGGCACTTGTATCAGCAATCCACAATTTCTCACCATTTAAACGATCCCGTGGTTTGGCGTAATTCAACACATCAAGCACCGCGTTCCATTGTTCCCCCGGCCACCTGCAGCTCGGCCACCCCCTGTTCGAGCACCACCGCGGCCCCCATGGGGCGTTCACCCCACCAATCCGGATAGCCTATCAATTCAAAACAACCAAGATCATCATGTCCAGAAATTTGACAATGCTTACAAAATTTCTTAGCATTCTCTGCTTTGCGTTTTTCCTTCAACTCTGCTTGCACTTTAAACGCCATCATGGCATCTCGATCATCTCGTAACGAGCCCCCGGTTTTGTTCAAACGCTCTTCCTGGGATATGCTCTGGAATGCTCTGTCAACAGTTGGTAATGGATCCAAATTCAACAACTGCGATCGGAGTGCGGCGTATGATGGATCCAAGCCAAGTAAAAACCAATATAATCGATCCTCCATCGCCAAACGCTGAAATTCCTCTCCTAATTTGCAGGTGCATCTGTTACACTTGCAACTCGGCATCACCGTAAGATTCGATAAATCATTCCAAAGCTTGCTTATCCGACCATAGTATGTCGCAACCGATTCGTCCTTCATCTGTTTGCACTCGGCTAATTCCTTCTTGAGTTGGCAAACCCTAGCTCCATTTATTATGCTATACCTTGACCGAATAGTATCCTAGAGCTCCTGGGCATCTTCATAACCACCGAACAGGGGTTGGATTTTGTAATTAAGGGTATTCTTGATCCATGAGACCAACATCGTTTGAACCGTATACCAATCTTCCAGTTTTTCTTTCTCTGTCGGCTTGGGAATTGCTCCATTCACAAAGCCGAATTTCCGTTTCGATCTCAAGGCCACACGAACGTCCCTTGACCATTCATCATAATTATCTCCGGTAAATTGCGTTGGGGTGATCAACGCACCTGGATTGTCACTCGGACTCAAATAAAACGGATCAAGTTTCTTCTCGTCCGCCATATGAGATTAGATTACTGTGATATTTTTTAGAAATTGGATCTAAAATTGCTCTGATACCATGTTAAATGGCGTGAAACAGAAAGCAGGAATTGGAAAATTCGATTATTTCATTTGAGTTGTTGTCCTCATTACATCATTCCATACATATATATATAGCTCAAGCTCATTACCCTAATCCCTTCCGTAAGTACCATAATACCCTTACAAATAAATTGAAATAAAAGCATAAAATATCCTAATAATAAGTAAGGGAATTAAAACATCTTTTTTGTCATAGATCCAACTACATCGCGCCTTCTAGATATTCCACAAAGTGCATGCAACATTAGCTCGACCCAATTCATCTTCTTTAGCAAAATGAATATCCTTGAAATCTGAGAAAGAGGGAACTCGATGATCCGGCCAATATATACCATCCGGCTTAGCTTCCCGAATCGCCTTTGGAATTTGGCATTCAAACAAACAATGCCATGTGGATTTCACTGTCTCATTAAAAATTTTGCAAATTCCAATACCAAGCCACGAGCAAGTCAATCCCTTCTCTATCGATAAAGCATTATGGACCATTTTCCTTTAGAAATGGATTATCCAGGGTTTTAATTTCAAGCCCTATATGCCAGGCCAAAAGTTTTTCATAAAATGTGATGACGAAGTTAACTCACCATCTATAGAAGATGAAAAATGATATCCAGAACGGATAGAATGGATCCCATTATTTGAGTGATGCCAAACAAGTTTGTCTGCAGAGTTACATGGCAAAAGCGGGAATGAAAGAATTTTTCAAGCTTCAAAATGATTAAAAGAAGTGCGTACTGTTTCAGTTTTCCACTGACGGGTTGATGGGTTTATAAGTGTGCTTACTTTTTCGTTCAACAAATCCGTGTTGAAAGGGTGAGCTCAAAAATTTGGGTAAGAGGGGAGCTGAGGATCTTCACAAATTTTAATACTGTCTCCTTTTCCAGCTCTCCAACGAATCCTTCATTAACAGTTCTCTGCCCTTAAGAATACTCCGCCAAATGTAGGAGGGACAAGAAGATAAATTATTCGAGAAGAAGTACTTAGCCTTCAATAATTGTGAAAAGACGGACTAAGGCTCTTTTAAAATTTTCCAATCTTGTTTTTGCTAAGATGACAGAATTGAAGCATTCCAAATCCCAAAACCACATGCCTCCTTCCAATGATCTACAACATTGCTTCCATGATTTCCAATGGATCTTATGTTTTTCATCTTTACTACCCTAGAAGAATCGTCTAATCATAGACTCCAAATCGTTGATGAGATATTTATTGCACTTGAATGGGTACTTTTTAATTAATAATATTTACCGATTGAAACGCTATTTTTTTGAAGTCTATTTCATTGTCATGATTCATCTTTCTTCCTCTTTTTTCTGTTATTTATTCTCACTTCCTCTAAAATTAAACATTTAGATATATTTAGAAAATTAATAATACAAAACGGTTTAGTTATATCCAAACCTAAGATGTCTTTATTTCAGACAAAAATAAGATTTTTAGGTCATAATATTGAAAAAGGAAATATTATTCCTATACAAAGAAGTATTGAATTTGCCTCAAAGTTCCCAGATATTATTCTGGATAAAACACAATTACAAAGATTTTTAGGTAGTCTTAATTATATATCTCGCCTATTATAAAGATTTAGCTAAAGATGCGACTATCTTATATGATAGATCGAAAAAATACCCGGTCAAATTCCTTGGGTGATCAAAGATACTAATCTTTGTTAAAACAATTAAAAAGAAAGTTATTAATCTTCCTTGTTTAATGTTAGCTAATCCTTTATGGGACAAAATAATTGAAACAGATGCCTCTGATATTGGTTATGGTGGCATACTAAAACAAATTTGTCCAGAAACCAAACAAGTTTATATTGTTAGATTTTATTCTGGAAAATTGAATAATAGTCAAAAGAATTATGCAGCAGTAGCAAAAGAATTCTTAGCTATTGTTAAATGTGTTTTAAAATTTCAAGATGATTTATATAATAAGAAATTTCTTATATATACTGATTGTAAATGCGAAATTTATGTTTAATAAAGATTTTAAGCATGACGTTTCCAAACAAATGTTTGCAAGGTGGCGAGCACACTTAGCCCCTTTTGATTTTGATATTCAACATATGAAAGGAGAAGACAATAGTCTCCCTGATTTCTTAACACGTGAATTCTTGCAGGAATAATGACAGACAATTCAGCTCATAATTCTGAAAATAAATTTTATTATAGTAAGACATTTTGCTGGCAGAAATGGTGGAGAAGTGTCATTCTTGATGTTGAAAGTAAAAAAGGAAAAATGCAAAAGGAAATAATCCAAAGGGAGATAACTGGAAAGCCTTTAAAGCTTTCTTTACCCTCTAAACAGCCATGCTGGAGTTGTAGAAATAATTATCATTATGATTAATGTTGCAAAAATTGCAGGTATGACGTCCAGAGGATCAGGACGAGGAATTCATAATTCCTATCGTGGAAGGGTGGAAGAGGAAATATCCTCGTCCAACATGGAAACAGAATATTATATTCGGATAATATATCCGGAAGCTCAAGTCAGAATAATAATTCTGATAAAGAATATCAAGAATTCCTTGAATATAAAAAGAAGAAAAATGGCAAAGATAAAGCAACTGAGGAAATACCCTCCTATGCAAATATTGTTATACAAGAAGAAGAAGATATAACTTCTTATCAAGAAAATGAAAAACAGGGAATAATATTCCTAATTGAGTATGATGATTTAAAAAAGAAAAATGATCCATGGTCATTAATGGATAAATATTTGGATAGACACTACAACTCCACTTGACCTATAATATAATGATTTAAATAATAGAGATTTTTACAAATTTTTTCTTTGAAGGGAACAAGTTTTTACAATCAATTAAATAAATGTTAACAAATCTCGATAACTCACAGACGAGTCGATTACTAAATTTTAAAGATTGATATAAACTCAATGTATTATTTGAATAGCTTAATTCAAGCTCGAACGTAATAAAAACTTGAATGCGCTTTTGGTTGTCTATTTTAGGGATGACTGTGATGCATGGGCGGAAGGATATTCCGTGGCTTTCAAAACACTGGATGATGGAGGGTGTCAAACAGGTCGTGTTGGTTCATTATCTAATTCTTCTTTTTCAATTTCTGTATGCTTCACTCGTTCGGTTTATGCCTCCATAGGATCGACATGCACGAATTGGAGTCCATGCATGAAGAAGAGGAGACGGACAAGCAGTGAATGGATGCTGACGATTTGGATTTCGTCAATTAATAAATCCGGACCGTATTTTCCTAGTGACAATCAATTCAAGATCTAAAGGGCTATGAAGAATATGAAAAGAGGGGGTGGTTTGAATGTGTTTAGACTGAGCCTGGGATGTGATTTCCCAAGTTGCCTACGTATCCTGTAATTGTTCAGGAATCAAGTCTAATCGTAATTCTTGGGATTGTTTATATAGAGGACGTCTCGTCCAAGTTTCTTGTCTCCTAAGTATTGGGGTTTCTTTCCGTGTCAATCCCTTGATTTTAGATGATAAATACGGTTATATTTGAAAGATACGATCAGAGTCCTAATGGGAGAAGGATCCTTAGGATCTTCTCATAATTATCGTATATTTTACACATGTGCGTAAATCAGATAAGGAAGGCTCTGGCCGACCTGCGTCGAGCCTCTCTAGACCGACTCGGCCCATACTAAGTAGACCCGATCTCCCCAGCAACCTAGCCGACTGTCTCGGATTTTATCTAATGAAAAATAAACAAGTAATAAAATAAATCCGGTTTACCCCAAGTGCATGGATCGTAGTATAGAGGTTAATACCGGAGTCGAATCACAGGGAATCGAGGTTGGTCTAGTTCTTAATTTTTCTAAATTGTCACAAGAAATAACTAGAATGAAAACGAAAAAAAACAATAAACTGGACAGAGGGTTGTCAATCCAAAGCCAGGAAAGATAGTTGCGAAACCTAAATCTAAACTATAAACTAGAAAAGAAAACAATAAACAACTATAAAGTTGTGACGATGATCATGGTGATTAAACAACGAACAAGCAACGATCCACCGTTCCCGCAACCCTCAGTTTCCTCTCTAAGGTTATCTTGTGAAGATTTAACTTAAATCGTGATTCACCTATCGTAGGTTCGAATTCCTAATCTCTTAGATAATTCGACTATTAATCTCGTCATCTCTCGATCCTTAAAGATTAACGCTTTCATAACAAAGGTGTAAGATTTATTCAATCTAGCAACCTAGATTTCTAACCTAACAACTCTCGTTATTTTTAGGTTAAAGATCCAATCTTTCCTATGGTGATCTAGGTTTACACCGACTCTCGTCACAAAGTAAACATCAACAGCAATACATCTCTCGATTTAAATTGCATAACAATAATAAGCATATAGAAAAGATACAACTTTAATTAAAATCACAAAATAAACCAAAGATTGAAAATAAAGAACCTGCTGAAACGGTTTCACGAGCTTGAAATTTGCTCGGCCTCCGATCGGCATCGTTACAATCCAGAAAGAAAGCGAAACAAAATAAAAACCTAATCTAACCCTCGGTCGACCGAGCAGGGGCACTCGGTCGACCGAGCCTGCCTCTAGCTCGAATTAGGGTTTTCTGTATATGATATGATAATATTCTGATGATGATAGGGTTGAGATGCTGCGTTGTATTTATAGGAGTCAAGGTCGGTTTAACTAAGTCGGCTGCTGGACGCCCGTTTAATAGGCTGGACGCTCGTCCAGCAAAATCTCCAAAGCTCTGCCATATCTGGACGCCAGTTCACTCAGCTCCTCAAACGCTCGTTCACTCTTCATTCAGCTCAAACGCACGTTCAGTTTTCTGGACGTCCGTCCACTCTCTCTTAAATTCAATCTCATCTCCCTCCACGTCTTGGTATGAACATCGTTTTAGCTCGTTCCATCCTTTCACAAGATATATTTATATACCTACAATTATGATAAAACCGTGCAAAGTGTAACATCACATATATAAAGATATTTACCAATAAAATCACATAATTAACCCGAATTTGCACTTAAATACTTTTAAAACTCATTTGCTCAATAATTCGATTAAACCCTTAATTTCTATGCAAATTATACGAATATGGAGGAATTTGTTACGAAATACAACGATATAAATCACATAAAATCACCCTAAACACCGACCTGTGGTGGTGCTGTTTGGAAGAACGGGTAAGACCTCCCGCCTGGGGTTCAGGTCTGCCCTTAGGCATAAAGTGGGGATCATGACCCTTAATGTTGCAATTTCTCTGTCTTTATTTATTGTTTAATCAATTAAGAGATGACATGTAGCGAGGCTCGGTTCGACCCTCGTCATAAGCCCCCGATATCTGGCTGAACTACTCGTTGTGAGGTCGGATCTGTTAGAGGTGCTGCTCGGTCACTGTCTTCAGACTTGTAGAATTTACTTTTGAGTCCGACCTGCAGAGCTCTGAAAGTTGATGTCTGTGTGTAGTAGACTGAATGAGTTTGGCTGATGCAAACTTGTTGAGTGCGGAGCTCAACTTTTGAGTCCGACCTGCGGAGCTCAACTTTTTGAGTCCGACCTACGGACTTGAAGAGCTTTGTCTTGCAAACTTTTTGAGTCCAACTTGCGAACTTGGTGAGTCCGATCTGCGGAGCTCAATTTGATGAGTTTAACCTGCAAACTTTGTTGAGTCCAACATGCAGATTGATAGCTTTCGAGTTTGTCCAGCAGACTTAAGCACACTTTTCGAGTCCGTCCTGCAGAGCTCAAGCTTTCGAGCCCGACCTACAGAGCTCAATTTTTGGAGTCTGTTCTGCAGACTTTGAACAAAAGTTTTAAAATTGTAACATTTACAATTTTTTTATAATATATGCAATATTTTATTAAGTTCTCTTGCCTTAATTTTTTTTTCAGCACTTACCTGAAATACTTTGATCCGCATTGGGGTGTCTTGCCCCCACCCCCAATATGCCATGCATTAACTAACAGTGTTTGAATGACATACTTGGTTGTGATGTGATTTGTTGTGCTTGAGTCTGACTTGTAGAGTTTTGATCAGCTCGGACTGTCTGTCCTGCAGACAGTCTGACTTTTGAGTTGACTTTGTGAACGTGTTGAGTCTGACCCGCAGAGCTCAGATTGTCTGATCTGCAGACTTAATGAAGTTTGTCCTTAGAAAACTTTATTCCGTATGTTTGTCCTGCAAACTTAATCATGTACATTCATATTGAAAAAATCAAAATATAATCGAAATAATCTAAATTTGGCACTCAATCGGTGAGTCTGACGTGCAGAGCTCAGTTCAATGTTTGTCTTGCAGATTTTGATATTTTTTGAGTCTGTCCTGCAAACTTAATTTTTAGAGTCTCACCTGCAGACTTAATTTTTGAGTATTACATGCAGACTTAATTTTTTTGAATTTTACACGCAGACTTAATTTCTTAAGTCTGACCTGCAGACTTAGTTGTTTAAAATCGTCCTGCAGTCTTAATTTTTTGAGTCTGACGTACATACTTAAATTTTTTAAGTCTGTCTGCAGAATTAATTTTTTGAGTCTGACCTGCAGACTTAAATTTATTGAGTCTGACCTGCAGACTTAGATTTTTTGAGTTTGTCTGCAGACTTAATTTTTTGAGTCTGACCTGCAGACTTAAATTTATTGAGTCTGACTTGTAGACTTTATTTTTGAGTCCGATCTGCAGACTTAAGTCTATCTGGCAGACTTAATTTTTTGAGTCTGACATGCAAACTTAAATTTTTTTTGAGTCTGACTTGCAGACTTTATTTTTTTAGTCTGACTTGCAGACTTAAGTCTGTCTGACAGAATTTTTTGAGTCTAACCTGCAGACTTAAATTTTTTGAGTCTGTCTACAGATCCCCTGGATATGGCCTAGTGGTGAGGAGCGGGGTGTTATAATGACAGCCGGACCCTAAGCTGGAGGTCAGTGGTTCGATTCCCGTAAAAGGGGTTGATTTCCGATTGATAACACCCTTCAGTGATGGGGAACCAGCAAGCCCCTGCCTCTAAACTCTAGGTTACCTGATTAACCTCTCCCCACATTCCTGTGGGATCGGGGGTGGGGGGCCCTCACGGTTAGGATTTAACCGTTTTTTTGAGTCTGTCTACAGATTTTGTTTTTTGAGTCTGTTTGGAAGACTTAATTTTTTGAGTCTGACCTGCTGACTTAAATTTTTTGAGTCGGTCTGCAGGCTTAAATTTTTTGAGTCGATCTGCAGACTTAAATTTTTTGATTCGATCTGCAGACTTAATTTTTTGAGTCTGATTTGCAGACTTTATTTTTTGAGTCTGACTTGCTGACTTAAGATTTTTAGTCTGTCTTGCAGACTTAATTTTTTGAGTCTCTCTGCTGACTTAATTTTTTGAGTCTGACATGCAGACTTAATTTTTTGAGTCTGACCTGCAGATTTAATTTTTTCGAGTCTGTCTTGCAGACTTTATTTTTTGAGTCGGGCCTGCAGACTTAATTTTTTTGAGTCTGACATTCAGACTTAAATTTTTGAGTCTGTCTGCGCGCGGACTTAAATTTTTTGAGTCTGTCTTACAGACTTAATTTTTTGAGTCTGTTAGCAGACTTAAATTTTTTGAGTCTGACTGCATACTTAATTTTTTGGTGGGTCCTACCTGTGGAGCTCAGTTTGTCAGTCCTGCTGATTTATTATTTTTTTGCTGAGTCTGACCTGCGGAGCTCAGTTTGTCAGTCATGTTGACTTTTTTTGTTGAGTCCGACCTGCAGAGCTCAGTTTGCAGTCCTGTTGACTTTTTTGTTGCTGAGTCCGACATGCGGAGCTCAGTTTGTCAGTCCTGCTGACTTAACGAGCTTGCCTTTTGCCGACTTGTATAAAATCATCATGCATAACGGAAAAAGCAAAAATTTATTGAAATAACATAGCTAAAAAATTGAAATAACATATAAAAGTCTAGAACTTGTCCTAGACATATAACTTGCGGAGATTGTTGGCATGCCAACTCCGTGGAATGGTCCTGCTATTAGAATTAGCCTCTGAGGGATCTCCCAGATCCTTCTCTTGACTGCTGCCAGGATAATGGCCTGTAGAGGTGGTCCATCAACGACAGCTGGTTGTTCCACCAACGCTTGTTGTGCCGGATTTAAAGCGGTTTTTGCTCCTTGCTAAGGCTGGTTAGTGGTGGCGGGATCTGTTGCCACCCCTTCTCCGGCGTTTTGACCACCATCGTTGGCGGTTTCCCCCTGGTGTTTTTCTTGTTATTATTTTTCGGTGGCATGATGATGTTGAATAACTGTCAGTATGAGGCCCTCATTCTAGTGCCAATTGACGATATGTATCTCGTCTATTAATAAATTCGGGCATAATTTCCTCTTGTGACAATTAATTCAAGGACACTTATGAAAAAAGGGTGGTGTTTATTGCATTTTTTAGAATGAGCCTGAGAATTTGCTCTCAAGTTGCCTACATATCCAATGGGTTAATTAGAATCAATTCTCTCATAGTTCCTTAGGGACTGTATATATAAGGGACGTCTCGTCTAGTTTCTTGTCCATCAAGGATTCTAATTCTTAATCCGTAAGGATTATCGTGTGTCTATCCCTATTATTTATGAGATAATCTCTGACAAATCTTAATGGCCAACTCAGAGTCATTAAACCACAGGATTCTTTCCTTATTTATCCAACTTATCACTAGAATATGGGCTAAAAGTCGGGGGTACTCTGGCCGACACGCGTCAAGCCCCGAGGCCCTTATGTCCGATCTGTGGCAGCTACCCTCTGCCCTAACCGATCTACGGTGGGCTGGAGGAGGTGTAGGATCCGATCTCCCCCCTGGGGTCAAGACCTACCCTTGGGCACGTATTTAAGGCTCCTAGCCCTTAAGGTTCACACCCTACCTGCTCTTTATCTATTGTATAACCAATTGATAACGTTTTAAATAGTACCATTAATTATACATTTATTCACCTCAAATTATGCTCAGAGAGAAGATAGATAGGCTCGTTATCATATGGAATATGTGTTAAATGCTATGTGTATGTTTATAGGTTTGTAATTCTGCATTTGTGTTATTATCCCGAAGGTTTGGTACTGTTTTGCCTCGTTTTATGTATTTTACAGGATGTACCGAATCTAAGTATTGGAGAACAGATCTGGATCAAAGGAAGCATGTTGGGCCAAGTAAAAGAAGTCCAAGAAGAGATCTGCGGAAGAAAATGAAGAAAAGCTAGCCCGGTTTACCGTGGGCTAGGTCCGGTAAACCGAGAGTCTTGTGGGACGCGAAATTGAATCTGCCGCATTGACTAGGTCGGTTAGGGTTCTCTATTAGTCATAAGTCGGTTATTGTATCTATATAAAGCCGCATCAACTGATTGATGAAATAAAGTTTTCCTAAGCTTTTGAGGAGTTATTTTTGGTTTCCTTCCCTTCTCTACCATCTCTAGCTTGAGTGGATCGAGATAGATCTCCATGTAGATCTGTATGAAGCTTTGAAGGTATGAAGCTTTGAACGTTCATTTTTGTCTTCAATATGGTAGATCTGTTCGTATTTACGTATTTTAGTTAATCTGTATGTTTAACGACCCCATGATTTATTTAGATTAATCGTAATTGAGCAATGTAGATCTAGAATTAAGAAAAGTCGCCCCCGGTAAACCGGCGGTCTATACCGGTTTACCGAGGCAAATTTTAGGAAACTTAATCTGGAGGATTCACGCGTCAGCTACGTTGATCCACAGAATTAATTAAAACGAGTAATAGGTCTGGCCAATCTAGCTAGTATTCGTAATTCGTAAATTAACATGAAGTACTGATAGTGAAGTGTTAGTTTGGAAATAGTCTTGATGGACCCTAGGAACGTGCTGATCAGTGTCGACAACTGTCTAGGTGGGTTAGCGGTATGAGTTAGCGCTCGATATCGGCAATTTTAGTTCTTTATACGTATGGGCTATTACGGACCAATTAAGGAGGATAGCTGGCGTATAGATTATCTACTACCATGGTCGGAGTAGATGGGGTTAGGAGTTGTACCCGTAGCTTAAAACTAAATTAAAAGCTCGCTCGATTAGTTTAAGGAAATTGTGTGGGGAAGTAAATATAAGGATTAACTAATCCAAATTAGTAGATCGGTGGGAAGAAGGGGAGGAATACCACGTTTTTTTTCTGTTTATTGTTGGTCAATGATCACTATATGTGTCTTCTTAATTAAGATTATGATCGGTTATACTCAAAGTTGCATTGTCTCTGTGGGATCGACCTTAACTCACACTTACTATACTACGATGGACCTAGTATTCTTGCTAGTAATATCGACGTTAGTGACTTACACGCGATCACCAATCGAGAGGATGACACGTGGCGTGGCTCGGTTCGGCCCTCATCAGATGCTTCAAGATATGATTTTTCAAGTTTCCGTGAAGTCGGAATCCCAAACCATTGGAGTGACAAGCACGCGGGATATTTTATCAAGGACGTCCCAAGCCACAAACACAGATTCAAGCCCACTTCACCTACTACTTACGTAGATGGATGATGAGATGAAAAGATTCATTTTCATGTTGCCAACACTTTTTTGTTTTCATTTTGACTGATTTCTTGTGTTTTGGGTCTTTGGCTTTCTAAGAGCATAGATTGTTTTACTCTTTTATACTAAGACGGATCATCCCACATTGAGTTTACCGTTAGTAGGTTTTGAGGAGAAATGACTATGCTCTCACACGTAATTGATATAAGAAGAGGCCCAAGATATGACATTGTTTGAAACTTTTCATTCACATTTTTATTTAAAAAAAAAAAACCTTGAATCAACCTCCTTTTATGAATCAAATACCAATAATTCATGAATAATTCTTTTCACCAATATCATTAACCCACAATTTTCATGTAGCTAATATAAATAGTCCCAGTCACTAGCTCCATTTTCATTTCTTCTTTCAAACCATATATACACTTATTATACCAATACCATCAATGGATCAAACACCTCACATAATCTTCCTCCCATCGCCGGGAATGGGCCATTTCTTCCCTACACTCGAGCTCGCAAAACGTCTTGTCATTGACCACCATTTCTTTGCAACTTTTCTCATCTTCCCTGATTTGTTCTGAAATGGTGTGCCCAAGAACCATTTCTTGGTGTCGCCCACTATTCCGTTGTCGAAATACCATTCCGTTTTTCGCGTTTTAGGTGTTTTTTGGGAGCTTTGTCAATATACCACTCTTGACAAAGCCAATTTCAGGCATACCACTCACCTTGTCGATATACCACTCCCATTTTCGCGTTTTAGGTGTTTTTGGAACCAAACTAAACCCTAATTGGGAAGGGGGCACCCAATTAAGGATTTGTGTACCTTAAGATCGTGCACATTCATGAAAAAAATGAACGAAAATTGCGAATCAAAATCGTTTGTTTTTTCCTTGGGTGGTATATTCACAAATTGCAACATAAATGGGTGGTATATTGGGTAAAATCCCGGTGTTTTTGGAACCAAACTAAATCCTAATTGGGAAGGGGAACCCTAATTGCACTAAAGTGGTATTTCCACATTTTACCACAGAAATGGGTGGTATTATGGAAATAATCCCCATTTTTTTTTTCTTGAATCCCTCCTGACTAACTTAAACTACCTCCTTCTTCCTCCACCGAATTTCGATTCACTCCCTCCTAACATGATGATGCTTCATATACTCGGAATCTTAAGCATCCCTTGTTCTTTAAGTTCAATCTTTAATGTTATCGAGGAATTGAATTCGAAATTCAACGTTGTTGCTCTTGTTGTTGATCTTCTTGGGACGGATGCATTCGATATAGCTAAGGAATTCAAGATTCCTTCATATATTTTCTATACATCGACTGCAATGTGTTTGGCTTTTTCTCTGTGTTTTCCAAAGATTGATCAGAGTTTTTCCGGCGAGTTTAGGGAACTGGTTGAACCGATTCGGGTTCGGGATGCTTTCCCATTCCCGGGAAAGATGTTATGCAGCCGGTTAATGAACCTCGAATGAGTATTCCATATAATAGCTTTCTAGAGTGTGTCAAGAAATTCCATTTGGCTGATGGGATTCTTGTGAATACTTTCCATGAATTGGAGTCTGGTGCTCTAAACGGCCTGCAGGTAAGAGTAGAATTTTTATTATTGGCCGGTGCATCATACCAGAACGACTTTCCTAAAATCAATTCTTGAGTTAAGACTCGTCTTTTTGAAGGTCGTTTTGATGTGGTGTGTCGATCGGTGGGAGTTGAAAATAACTGTCATATTTTTATTCTAAACCGTTCCCAAATAAGTTAATTAAACCTAGGGATATACTAGCTCCGTTTCAAAACGTAAGTTCGTTTAAATCTTTTACACGGATTAAGAAAATAGTTAAATGCGATTAATTTTTAATGGTAAAAATTTAGAATACCATTTAACGCTCAGTAATGTAATAGATGTAAAGTAGGTAAATATGTAATAAATTAGGACAAAAGGAAGAAAAACGTAATAAATGTTCCATTGATATTCTAAATGGATTTATATTATTATATAAATTCAAAAAGTTAAACGTAATTATATTTTGGGACGAAGATAGTATATGCGTTATATCTGTAAATATTTATTACACATTCACATAGTAAATAATTATACATATGGTGAAAGGGTAAAAATATGTTATATCCCAATTTTCATATTTACTTTTTATCTCTTATAGATGTATTTTTTCTTTTCAGTACATTTTTTGCAATGTATCTAAAATCTTATCGGTAGAAACATGGAGACATCTTGGACTAAAAGTAAAGAAAAAATGAATTAATAAAGGATAAAATGACAAGATAAAATATGGGGGCATTTATTCGTTGTACAGCTGACTTATTCGTTATCACAAAACTCCGGATACGTCATATAATTTTTATAGAATCGATCATGTAAAAGTCGAATATCTCAAGACAACATTTGACTTTCCGCTCCGTCGAATTAAAATCGACACTAGGAAAGTCAAATGCTGCCTTGTTCATTCGATTTTTATATGATTGATTCTATTGTATGTATATGTAATGTAGTACATAATTGATCGGTTGTGGTACGAATCAAAAACCCCTAGAATATTGATTATAGTAAAACAAAAAATAAATAAAAATCATCGCCGGAAGAAAAAGAAGAACAAATGTCTTATTCTCTAAAAATGTCCTTACCCAATAATTTTTGCATGACATCATTCATGATATGTAAGTTGGAACACATGAATCACGAGTCATTGGTAATGACCTTGATTTATCTTATTACAAATACATCGCTCCACTCGTGACAATCTTGTTTTTGAGTTAGAGACACGACAATTTTATATCCTATATCGACTTAATTTAGCATAAAAATTGACGGATTTTATTGGTATCATACTGCTGGCACTATAATTGTTCCCGACACTTAAAAAAATATTTCGAGCACTACGATTATTTTTGTGTAAATAACATCAGTGGTAGTACTGACGTTCCTTTTCAATAATAACGTCACTAGCTCCAGGGACGGACCTAGCTTGTAAAAGGGGGGGGGGGGGGGGGGTGCGCCCCCCACTGAGATCCGAAAATCGACGTGTTTTTATAGGTAAAAAATGTAAAAATACTATTGATGCCTCCACTCGCATTTAGAATTTGTTCCGGTGCTCCCACTGAGATTTTTTTCTGGCTCCGTCACTGACTAGCTAGCTCTGCCGTTAGTTTTTAATAATAACGTCGGTGGCATAGACGTTATAGTTATAAAAGTGTCAAATGTGAATGACGTCAGTCCACTGACGTAATTTTTAAAAAGGAACGTCGGTGACACTAACATTAATAGGGTGGCCTCGAAAGTAAAAAAAAATATGTATAGTGCCAGATGTAAAAAAGAATAATTAAGAAAGGGTGTCGAAAACAAAAATACGGTGTCAATAAAAGCCGCCTAAAAAATTTGTAAATTTGTAAAAGAGAGTTTATCACCGTTATTTTCATTTTTGTGTTTGATATGATATGATATGATATGTTTTGTCTTAAATCTTACTCCCTCCGTCCTATTAATATAAGGTCTTTTGGCCATTTCACACGGTTTAAGAAAACCTAATAAATGAATTATTTTTTTAATATTTCAATGCAAAATATTGTATTGTTTTCTGTGACAGACAAATAATATTACATTGTTTAGTGTAAAAGTGGAAAAATGCAGTTAATATTGTATTGTTTTGAGAAAAACTTATATTTTAGGACACCACTAGAAAGCCAAAATGCCCTATATTACGGGACGGAGGGAGTACCATTTAAGCTTGGGGTCATAAGATGCAACACACAAAAGTTATTGTAGCATTGCATATATACCATGTACCACATTAATTTATTTATTTTTGTTAAAGCCTGACCCGACTAATTCGGAACTCGATTCAGGTTATACCTGCAGTGTCTGACCTTCCTAGATATTGTCAAGTCATTTACCGCTCGAACCAAACTACTTGGTTCAATGTATTTGAATTGTCAATATAAGTACTTGGCACCTTTGTCTGCAGGAGGAAAACTATAAGCCCCGGATATACCCAGTTGGTCCAACTGTGCAAAGCAATTCAACCAACAACGATCGATGCTAAAGAATCTACAATTTCAAACTGGTTAGGTGCACAACCACCCGATTCAGTGTTGTACGTATCTTTCGGAAGCCACTGGACACTCTCACAAGCTCAGATGAACGAGCTAGCACTCGGTTTAGAGACGAGCGAGACACGATTTCTCTGGGTTGTACGATGTCCAAAAGATAATGGAATTGATGATGAAAACCCTTTAACGTATCTTCCTGAAGGTTTTATAGAAAGAACAAAAGAACGAGGCTTATTGGTGCCTAATTGGGCTTTACAAGTAACAATACTTGGGCATGAATCGACTGGCGGGTTTTTAACACATTGTGGATGGAATTCCGGGCTTGAAAGTCTGGTTAATGGTGTACCGATGATTGCTTGGCCATTGGGTGCAGAGCAGAATATGAATGCGTTGTTTCTGACGGGAGGTGCAAAATTAAAGTAGCAATCAGGGTGCAGGGTAATGAAGAGGATGGGGTGGTGGGGAGAGTTGAGATAGCAAAGATAGTCAAGAATTTGATAGAAGGAGAAGAAGGAAAAGGGCATCGCGAACGGGCAAGAGAGCTTATGCTTGCGGCGAAAATGGCGCTTAGTGAGGTGGTTCCTCTTCTAACTCACTTGCAGACTTGGTTTTCAAGTTGAAGACAAAGTGTTAAGTAAGCGGTAACAAGAAAATGAATATGATGTAATTACTTATACATTTATCATATAGTCAACGTGCATGAGTAAAATGATTGTATTATATATTTTCACTTGATATTCCGTTGTTACGATATTATTAAAATAAGACTTATTAATAATTTAAATGATATAGTGGTTATGAATCATACAAACCAGGGGGGATTGTAGTTAACCAATAAGTGGGTATTGTATTTATTTCAGTGTTGAGTCAAAATAAACAAATAAAAAAAAAGCTTCCTATTGAGGGACCCTAGTTTAAGTTCTCAATATGTTATTTTTTTTGTTCTTCTCCACTGAAATCCTTTCTTCTTGATCTGAATGAACATTGTATGGCGGTGTAAGCTTGTCTCAGTATCACTTGTAATAATCTACACTGTAAGTTGCCCCTTTTGAGTCCTCATAAATGGGCAACCCATCACTGCCTCATATTCATCATCTTTAGTGTCTTGTCTGTCTTTAATCAGAAACGTGATTTCAGAAATTTTATCCCTGAAAGATGGCGAGAGTGGCAAAATGAGTCTATTGAAATTTGCTAAATTCCTTTGTAACATGATTCGAAATGTATTGTGTTTTATTGATTCAATGTGGTTACTGAGAGTACAAATATATAGTGTTCGGTGACTTAGTCAATAAGTCACTACAAGATAAATACGACATGAATAATATTTAAAATAAATAATAATACTCAAACAAATACTCAAACGAGATTATCCTCGACACGCCCCTTCAATCCCGTGGGAAGTGGCTGGACACGGAGATTGGCCTTCAAACTTGTAAAACGAGGCTGAGCCAATGGCTTGGTGAGGAGATCGGCTAATTGATCTTTCGAAGTGACGAAGGAGATAGCGAGCTTGCGGACAGCAACCAATTCACGAACGTGATGGAAATCGATCTCTATGTGTTTCGTGCGGGCGTGGAAAACCGGATTATGAGCAAGGTAGGTGGCCCCGATATTATCACACCAAAGGGTAGGCGGAGAGGAGAGAGGAACCTGCATATCACGTCGGCCCATAAGCTAGGGAAGGAGAACAGGCTGCGTGTTTTTTTTTTTTTTTTTAAAAAGAAAAAAAAAATTTAGGGTTTAGGGAGGAATTGACATAACGAGAGAGAGAAAATTGATTCGCTCCGATACCATAACATGATTCGAAATGTATTGTGTTTTATTGATTCAATGTGGTTACTGAGAGTACAAATATATAGTGTTCGGTGACTTAGTCAATAAGTCACTACAAGATAAATACGACATGAATAATATTTAAAATATATAATAATACTCAAACAAATACTCAAACGAGATTATCCTCGACACTTTGGAACAAAATTCCTCCACTAGCAAAGCTCTACAGGGCAGGTCTATGTAATATAAGGGGTTGTCACATGATCTCACTGAGATTTGGGAGAAATTTATTTAGTATTAAAACGATGTTGTTTTGTTGTTAAAAAATATAGTTTTAGACTCCGATGACGTACTGTCCGGTGTTCCCACTAGAAAAAATTCCTGGATCCGCCCTGACACCGTAATTCAATCCAAAGCGTCGGCGACAAAAACATCTAGGTTTCGCGGCTTCGCCGGGTTATGAGTCTTTTCAACAAATCATAAACACAATGTTACTTGATTGCATTATATATCTTTTATGTACATTATATTCGAAAACACACCACCACTCAGTTTCTAGAAACAGAGTCGATTTAGATCTTCACATAATTTATGAGGGTTTTTCCGGCGTCTAGATTAGCAATAATGACCGTAAATGCATCATAATAGATGTCAAATTCTATTAAGAAAAGAAATTGCGTGGAGAGGAAAATTAATAAACTAGTCGCAGAAGCGATCTTTGATCTATAGATAAAAGCAATGGCGGATCCAGTAAAATTTCTCAGTGGAGACAAATTCAAAAATCGAGAGGGGACATTAATAGTGTTTTTACATTTTCTAGCAACAAAACTACATCGCTTTTCAGATCACGGTGGGGAACTGCCCCCCCACCCCCCTCCCCCCACACTTGGGTCCGCCCTTGCATAAAAGGCGGGCAAATTAAAATGCAAAATTAGTCTTGCAACTTAGCCTAATTAGTGTTTTAGTCATGTTTTTGCCTCATTTATTGGAGGTAACAATCTCAATTAAGTGATGAGAAGACAATTAAGAAGGTGAAACGACTCACCGAGACAAAAGATCAAACACTTGTCTTAATAAGTTGTTAAAAGTTAGTTAATTATAATAGTTAATCTGATCAAAAAAATTATAATAGTTAAATGCGGTTACAAGTGGTTAGGAGCCGTTGTATCAGCTTAATTAGAGATCTTCTACATAAAAGCCTAATTTAACTTTTGTAAGCTCAATTAAGAAGAAAATCACACAATTGTAAGCTGATTTTACCAATTTGCTGTAACTGCACTTTCCCCCTCATTATTGCTACGAACACCCCGTCACTATGGATGTGTTCGTCGTTTTTCCTTCCGTACTTTCGTTGATTCAATGTTTTCTACACCGTTGCAATTTTAGTCACGTAACTTTGATCTCTTTTGCAGTTTAGACCTCCGGTGCGAGAATAGTGTATTAGAGTTTATATGTAAAAAAAAATATTAATAAATACTCTATTAGTATACTGAATGACTTATATTAGATAACAAAAAAAAAAATTATAACAACTTATATTTATCATAGTATTTTTTTCTTGAAGCTAAAAGGACAGTTGCCTCTCTTTGGCCCTACATAGGTCCTGCCCCTGCTTAACCTGAAACCAAAGTTACCAAACGGTTGATTACATGCGGAAAAAGATGAACATAAGATGGAGTGATCATAGTTCTAACGATAGTCTATACCAAAAGTACTGTCATTGAATACACGTAAAGTTGTTGGAGAAAATAGAGGAAAAATGATTTTATCGATTTTATCGATCTTTTAATCAATTATGACAACTATTTTAAAAGGCGAGTTCGATAAGACTTTTATTAAAGTTATCGAGACTTTATCATTGGAAACTACGTGCTACGTAGTTAACAATAGGATTTAAAATCATTCAATATGGCGTACGGGTGAATGATATATTAGCGCTTTAAGTTGTTGTGAGATATGGGAAATAAAATAGTGTAAAACTTTATCGCACATTGGAACTTGAGTGTTCCAATGTCAAGTATTTATATGATGATAGTTGATGATTGGTATAAACTCCTTGAGAAATGGAGAGAGTTCCATATGGTTTTAGACAGACGATGTTCTGCTAAAATTGTCACTCGCGTGCGCCGCCCGCCCGTGCCCGTTGACAATTGACCTTGGGCTTGGGCTTGGGCTTGGGCTTGGGGAATTGGGCCTTCTTGGGCCTGAGGCCTTGGGCTGGGCAAGTATTATCTTTTTGGACAAAGTCAGCGGGGTGGCAAGCTGAAACGCAAGCTGAACTGACAATTCGGTGAGGCCGAGTTGGTCGAATCGAGCCCGACATTCACCGAGTCAACTCGGCATCGGGCCACGGATACGAGTCACTGGATGAAACTCAACAAAGGCAGGGGAGAAGTCAGCTGAGGCAAACTCAACATCAGCGAGGGAGAAGTCAGCTGAGGGTTCGGCCAAAGCACCTTCAGCAGACTGAATGTCTCTGTCAGCTGAGACTTTTCATCTTCTTCTGAGACCTTTCATCTTCGAACCTGTTATCATCAATACTTGGAGTAAAGTGGAAGTAGTGGGAGTTATGCAATAAATGAAATTAATTGCAGGGGCTCTTCCATTACAACCTGAGCCTCTATATAAACAAGTCCTCACAAGATGGAACAGGCACAGAAGTATTCAAGCAATACAAACATACATTCCATTGCATAAATAATTTTTTGCATTCATAGTTGAAGAGAAACTGGGCATCATCAGAGTTCGAAGTTGTTCAGAAAGTGAAGTACCTCTTTTCTGAACAGGTAATTGAGTAACCCTGAGAGACAATTGCATAAACCGGGGTACAAGCCGGGGCAAATTTGTCTTAAGGACAGAGTTTCATCTCGCCACAATTGGAGATATCCTTTCATTTCTTTTCCGTTTTCAATTACAGTATTGTAATATTTTTATTTCAGATTAATAAAAGGTGTTCTTAATTTTCTGTTTATTTATTTATTTCGCATACGATACTACGGCTATAACAATCTTAAGACAAATTTTCAGAGCTTTCTTATGCTCTGAAAAGAATTTGTATGCGAGAAGAAAATAAATATTCATTTCGTTTCTGAACAATTTTTTTTTGATTAAACTGAATATCAGTTCTGATTTTCAATTCAGCTCGTATAAAAGAAAAAAGAAACACTGATCAAACTGAATATCTGTTTTGATATTCAGTAAAATAATTTGTTCTTGCTGCTGTTTGGTCTCGATTTTTCGAACCGAATCGAATCTGTTGATCTTCTCGTTTTACGAACGAAATGGTCTTGTCATCATCGATGCGTCAATGACACCAACTGTGGATGCTGCGGCAACTACAAGTCTGAATGCAACTGTGCCTACTACTGTAATGACACAATCAACTGTTGTTGTGGATGGTTCTTCTCATGGAGAGAAACCAGAGAAATTTAATGGGCTAAATTTCAAACGTTGGCGGCAAAAGATGCTGTTTTACTTGACTACACTTGGATTAGCCAGATGCTCACTGAAGAGCAACCAGTCGTGCCTGCAGACAACCTTGAACACAGAGCTTTGCTTGCTCAAGAAAGTTGGAAGCATAGTGATTTTTTATGCAAAAATTACATTCTGAACTGTTTAGACAATACTTTGTATGGTGTCTATTGTACGTTTGAGTCTGCTAGAGCACCGTGGCTTGCCTTAGATAAATAAAATATAAAATTGAGGATGCAGGTGCTAAGAAATTTATTGTAGGTATATTTCTAAAGTATGAGATAGTGGATTCCAAAACTGTAATTAAACAGGTTGAGGAACTACAAATAATTATATCCGAACTCTTAGAAGATGGTATGGTTATTAGTGAAAATTTTCAAGTAGCCTGTGTAATTGAGAAACTACCTTCTTCATGGAAGGAGTATAAAAGTAATCTCAAACACAAGGGAAAGCAGATGACTATGGATGATCTGATTGTCCGACTCCGTATTGAGGAGGACAATAGAGGATCCGAAAAGAAAAGTTCTGTGCAGGTTGGACAGGCCAAAGCTCATGCTGCTGAGGTCAAAAATTAGAAGAGGAAGAAAACTGGTCAATCTTCCAAGAAACCTGGTGAATCGTCCAAGAAACCACAAACTCCATATAATTTTAATGGTGAGTGCCGCAACTGTGGCAAATACAGGCATCGTGCGGCTGAGTGCCGTGGAAAGAAGCCAGTTCAGCCAAGGGCACATATGGCTGAAACTGATGGTGATGACATGTTCTGTGCTGTGATGACAGAATGCAATTCTGTGGGAAATCCAAGACAATGGTTTGTGGACACTAGAGCTACAAGACTTGTATGTGCTGACCGGGCAGTATTTTCAACCTATAAGGCTGGAAATGGTGAGAAACTGTGGATGGGAACTCTTCTCATTCAAACATTCTGGGAACAGGCAATGTGATTCTGAAGATGACTTCTGGGAAGATGCTGACATTGACTAATGTTCTCCATGTTCCTGGCATTAGGAGGAATCTAGTTTCTGGTGCTATGTTGAGCAAGGCTGGGTTTAAAATAGTGTTTGGCTCTGATAAGGTCATTCTGACAAAAAATGATGTGTTTGTCGGTAGAGGTTATCTCACTGAGGGGATGTTCAAACTTAATGTAATGGCTATTATGCCTAAAAATGTTGTGCCCGATGAGGCTAATAAAGTTGCATCTACTTTTTCTTACTTGACTGAGTCGTCTTGTTTATGGCATAATCGATTAGGAAATAATAAATCATTTCGTAGAATGATGAATTAGATTTATTACCTAGTTTAAAGTTTAATGAAACCGAAAAATGCCAAATATGTGTCGAAGCGAAAATATCTAAGGCACCGTTTCCATCAGTGGAAAGAAACACAGAACCGTTGGAATTAATTCATACAGATTTGTGTGATTTAAAATTTATGCAATCGAGAGGCGGTAAAAAATACTTTGTAACATTTATCGATGATTGTACAAGATACTGTTATGTCTATTTGCTAAGTAGCAAAGATGAGACTATCGAGGCTTTCAAAAAATTATGAGAATGAAGTCGAAAATCAACTTAGCAAACGAATCAAAAAGGTTCGTAGTGATAGAGGTGGTGAATATGATGCACCGTTTAATGAACTATGTTCAGAATCTGGCATTATTCATCAAACTACTGCTCCGTATACCGTATACACCTCAATCAAACGGTATTACTGAATGCAAAAACCGCACGTTGAAAGAAATGATGAATGCTATGTTGATAAGTTCGGGTTTACCTCAGAACTTGTGGGGGGAGGCAACCCTCTCAGCAAATGTCATTCTTAATCGTATTCCATCTAAAAAGATGGATAAGACCTTGTATGAGTTGTGGAAAGGCCATAGGACAAGCAACAAATACTTGAAAGTGTGAGGGTGTTTAGCAAAGGTAGAAGTGCCTAAATCTAAACAAATAAAGATTGGGCCTAAAACGATATATTGTGTATTTATCGGTTATGCGAATAACAGTAGTACATATAGATTTCTAGTGCACAAATCTGACATCCCTGATGTATATATAAATACAGTCATGGAGTCAAGAAATGCTGTGTTTTTCGAAGATGTCTTTCCTAATAAAGACAGAAAAGACACGAGTCCAAGTAAGCGGACACTTGAATCCACGGTGGATAATACTTCAGAAAATGAGGAACCTAAACCTCGCAGAAGTAATCGGGCCAGGACTTCAACGTCATTCGGTCCAGATTTTCTCACCTATATAGTAGAAAATGATCCAAGAACATATGTTGAGGCTATGTCTAATCCAGAAGCTCCTTACTGGAAAGAAGCGATCAAAAGTGAAAAAGATTCCATTATGCAAAATCACACTTGGGAGTTGGTTAATATCCCACCAGGGCATAAAGCTCTCAGTTGTAAGTGGATTTTTAAGAAAAAACTTAAAGCTGATGTATCTATTGATAAATATAAGGCTAGATTGGTAGCCAAGGGTTATCGACAAAAAGAAGGTCTTGATTTCTTCGATACATATTCACCGGTATCTAGAATCACTTCAATAAGGGTTCTTATTGCGATCGATGCGGTCTATAACTTGGAAATCCATCAAATGGATGTTAAGACTGTATTTTTAAATGGTGAATTAGAGGAAGAAATTTACATGGAACAACCCGAGGGTTTTGTAGTTCCAGGTCAAGAACACAAAGTGTGTCGACTCGTTAAATCAATGTATGGGCTAAAACAAGCACCAAAACAGTGGCACCAAAAATTTGATCAAGCAACGTTGTCAAATGGGTTTAAAATTAACGAGTGTGACAAATGTGTCTATATCAAGAACACTTCTAATTCCTATGTGATAGTATGTCTATATGTTGATGACATGTTGATCATAGGAAGTACTCGTGATGTAATCATGAATACTAAGAAGATGTTGACTCAAAATTTTGATATGAGGGACATGGGAGTTGCAGATGTAATTTTGGGGATTAAAATCTCTAGAATGTCTGATGGACTTGCTTTGACACAGTCTCATTATATTGAGTCTGTTTTCTAAAAAGATTTAATGTCTTTCATGAAAGTCCTGTGAAAACTCCAATTGACTTAAGTTTACACTTAGTCAAGAACAAAGGTGAACCTGTGTCTCAGTTAAAATATTCACAAATAATAGGCTATCTGATGTACATAACCAATTGGACTAGACCGGATCTAGCATGTGCTGTGAATAAACTTAGCAGGTTTACAAGTAATCCAAGTGAGGATCATTGGAAGGCTTTGAATAGGGTACTGAGGTACTTAAAGTTTACAATGAATCTAGGATTATGTTATACACGATATCCAGCAGTATTAGAAGGATATTGTGATGCAAATTGGATATCAGACTCAAAAGATTCGAAAGCCACAAGTGGATATGTATTCACTATTGGTGGTGCTGTGGTGTCATGGAAATCCACAAAGCAAACATGCATAGCTCGTTCCACGATGGAAGCTGAGTTTATTGCATTAGACAAGGCAGGAGAAGAAGCAGAATGGCTTCATAATTTCTTAGAGGATATTCCATGCCAGACTAAACCTATTGCTATTATAAGCATACATAGTGATAGTCAGTCGGCTATAGGTCGAGCACAAAACAGTATGTATAATGGTAAGTCTCGACATATACGTCGCAGACATAATACTATTAAACAACTGATCTCTAATGGTGTGATTTCCATCGATTTTGTTAGATCGAAGGAGAATCTTGCGGATCCACTTACAAAAGGTTTACCTAGAGATCAAATGTCAAAATTGCTCGGAATGGGATTAATTCCTATTGAGACATAAACTTTGTAATGGTAACCCAACCATGTTGACTGGAGATCCCAAGATCAGGTTCAATGGGACAACTAAGTTATGAAGTTTCCGTGAACACATACCTATTCTGTGAATAGAAGTGTTATCTATCAGTGGTGTAAAGGTTAAGTGAAAACTTTTAATGATTCCATAACTTGGTTAAATTCGAGTGGGGTATGGTAGAATACTCTTGATAGGAGGTCACCTATGTATGTGTGAAGTGGGGCCGCTTCTGTGAGAATTCAGAGGCTAGAATTCTCTAACGCACTTTCTGAAACCAGGGTGATTCATGGCCAAATATGGTGTTTATGGAAATATTGTGTGAGTACTATTGTCTGGTTTTACAATAAAGGCTGAACAGTTCAAGACATAGTTCATTGATTAGCCGAGTAAATCCGGTAGTATTTCACTAAGGCAGGTTCAAATCCGGAAGCTACCTCTCCTAATGCAATATTTTTCTATCAGCAATCTCTTCAGAGTCAGCATATGCATTAATATCCATTCATGTGGGGGATTGTTGGAGAAAATAGAGGAAAAATGATTTTATCGATTTTATCGATCTTTTAATCATTTATGACAACTATTTTAAAAGGCGAGTTCGATAAGACTTTTATTAAAGTTATCGAGACTTTATCATAGGAAACTACGTGCTACGTAGTTAACAATAGGATTTTAAATCATTCAATTCGGAGTACGGGTGAATGAGATATTAACGTTTTAAATTGTTGTGAGATATGAGAAATAAAGTAGTGTAAAACTTTATCCCATATTGGAACATGAGTGTTCCAATGTCAAGTATTTATATGATGATAGTTGATGATTGGTATAAGCTCCTAGAGAAAGGGAGAGAGTTCATAATGGTTTTAGACATACGATGTTCTGCTAAAATTGCCACATGCGCGCGCCTTGGGCTTGGGCTTGGGCTTGGGCTTAGGGAATTGGGCCTGAGGCCTTGGGCTGGGCAAGTATTATCTTTTTGGACAAAGTCAGCGGGGTGGCAAGCTGAAACGCAAGCTGAACTGACAATTCAGCTGAGAGGCTGAGTTGGCTGAATCGAAACTGACATTCGGTGAGGCAACTCAGCATCGGTCAGCTGAGGCTGAGTCAGCTCGATGAAACTCAGCAAAGGCAGGGGAGAAGTCAGCTGAGGCAAACTCAGCATCAGCGAGGGAGAAGTCAGTTGAGGGTTCGGCCAAGGCACCTTCAGCAAACTGAATGTCTCAGTCAGCTGAGACTTTTCATCTTCTTCTGAGACCTTTCATCTTCGAACATGTTATCATCAATACTTGGAGTAAAGTGGAAGTAGTGGGAGTTATGCAATAAATGGAATTAATTGCAGTTACTCTTCCATTACAATCTGAGCCTCTATATAAACAAGTCCTCACAAGATGGAACAGGCACAGAAGTAATCAAGCAATACAAGAGCATACATACATTCCATTGCATAATTTTTTTTTTTTTAAAGGCATAAATAATTTTCTGCATTCATAGTTGAAGAGTTTCTGGGCATCATCAGTGTTCGGAGTTGTTCAGAAAGTGAAGTACCTCTTTTCTGAACAGGTAATTGAGTAATTCTGGGAGACAATTGCATAAACCGGGGTACAAGCCGGAGCAAATTTGTCTTAAGGGCTGAGTTTCATCTCGCCTCAATTGGAGATATCCTTTCGTTTCTTTTCCGTTTTCAATTACAGTATTGTAATATTTTTAATTCAGATTAATAAAAGGTGTTCTTAATTTTCTGTTTATTTATTTATTTCGCATACGATACTACGGTTATAACAAAAGTAAGTTTACTTTTCGATAACCATTCCGATACACATTTGCCTTTTTTATTTCATGAAAAGCACACAACAAACATTGAGACCAACCTCAACATCACAACAACCGGAATCACAACACAACACAACTCAGTTCCGGGATTTAGACCATCACACGGGCGGACCCAAAGAGGCTAGGTTGGGGGCCAATGCCCCATTGTGACCCATAGTTTTGATGTTATATAAATAATGTAAAAACAGTACTAATATCCCGACTGGATTTTCGAATTTGCTCTGCCACTACCTTCTGGCTCTGCCACTACCTTCTGATAAACCATATTAATTTTGCCGGCATCCATTCTAGAAATGAGTTGAAATGCATCAGAATAGATGTCAAAATCGGCTTGGCATCCCGGAGGCGGGCAGTAATCAACTACGGTTACCGTAACATTTGCACCGGTGGTGATGCACGGGTTCGGATCGCCTTCGTTAGTACCGCTGACACATGTTATCGTATATTGGTCTCCGCAGGCAGCTTTATTTTTCCATAATGCATCAGAAACAGCTGTTGACATAGTTGGAGTATTGTAACCATCACAGGAAGAGGCTGCCATAACAAAACACCAAAAAATAATAAAATAAAATAAATAATTTATTAATTTTTTCAGAAAGAGGTTATCAAACATGCGCTTTTGAGGAAATTCTACTGCAGAGAGTATTTGTCAGGGAGTTCACAAAACAACTTGACAAAATTCGCGTCTTAATTAATGTGGTTTTAGTAATTATATTGAAAAACACTTATGTATTTATACGTCTTTATTAGTAACACCGTAAAATACTCGAGTTTTGCCCGCAAGACATTAACCCGGTGGTGAAGATTCCGGGTTTGAGTCCCAATAGGAATAAAAGTGTTTGTGCGTTTGTATATTTTGTATAGGTTTTTGTCCAAAAGGACGAATTCGTGACTTAATAGGGATTCCAGGACACAGTTATTTTATAAGGACAAAACATAATTTATTTGACTAAATTACCCTTCAAATTAGCATCAGCGTTCCTTATCCCCAAATTTCCCCAAATTGGCCGCTGTGCGTTGAAGCCGCCGTTAAATCTCCTAGCCATTAAATTCCATTCAATTGCCCCAATTCTTGAGGTCTGATTGCAGAATCCCTTCTCCTTCATTTCTCACCTTATTCACGAGGTGAATTTCGTTCATGAAAAGTCTATTGCAACACGATTTCCGATAAAAAATAACGGACGGACTGCAATGGAGATTGGTGGTGGCTCCGACTATGAAGGACGTTGTTGCAGAGAGCTCCGATTGAAAAGGGTTTTTTTTTTTTATTTTTTATGAATGGTACGGAAAGAGTTTTTCTTTTGATGAATCTGCTTTTTTTTTTTTTTTTTTTTTTTTTTTTTTTTTTTTTTTGAATGGAAGGGAAAGAGTAACAGATAGATTGTGATTCAAAGTGGAGCAGAAGAAAGAAAGAATTTTTTTTTTGAGATCAGGAAGCAGCCGATTGAGAGAGAAGAAAGAAATTTTTTTTTTTTTTTTTTTTTTTTTGGTTTGTTTGAAGCAGCCGGAGGAGACAAGGCAGCCGGAGAAGGAAATCCCCATTCTTCTTCAGACGATTCCTGTAAACAGCGAAGACAAGGCTGCCGGAGAAATTTTTTTTTTTTTTTTTTTTTTTATTTATTGGGCTGCCGGAGGAGACAAGGCCCAAAAATCCCCATTCTTTTTGGCAATGGGTTTAGCAATGTTTTTGTAGCAATCTTTTTGGCAATGGTTTTTTCTTCGACAGACAAGACCTACAAATTTGTAGCATTCTTTTTGGTTTTTGGAATTTTTGGGATGTTACTATATTTTTTGGGTTGTTACTACTTTTTTTTTTTTTTTTTTACTGTTACGACT
The DNA here is from genome assembly GCA_036785695.1 of Gentiana straminea. NCBI lineage: Eukaryota > Viridiplantae > Streptophyta > Magnoliopsida > Gentianales > Gentianaceae > Gentiana > Gentiana straminea. The sequence continues at coordinate 8,645,769 of JAVUPR010000137.1, read as the reverse complement.
TGTTTATGGGATGTTACGACTTGTTTATGTGATGTTACTACTTGTTTATTGACCGTTACTATTTTTTACGGGCTGTTACTACTTGTTTTTAGACTGTTACTATTTTTCCATTGGATGTTACGACATTTTATGGGCTGTTTTACTACATTTTATCTAGTGTTACTACGTGGTTAATGTATAAAATGGTATTTTGTCCATTTATTATGAATTTGTCCTTTCTAATCACATAACATGTAGTAACGTCCTTCTGAACCCATTTATGATTTTTTTTTGTCCTTGTAGCCCATTCCCCCTTTTTTTGTATCCGTAAAAAAGAAACGAAAAAAAAAGCCCTTGAGTTTTCTAATTGTTTTTATAGATTTTTGTCCAGAAAGATAAAATTATCAAAAAATCGGGATAGAAAGAATCTGTAATTTAATAAGGACAAAAGTAACATTATGAAGTAACAAATGTGGAATAGAGTAAATATAAAGTAATAGTTGTGAAACACAAAGTAACATTAACACGTGAATTAACAATTTTAAAGTAACAATTGTGATTTTTGTCCTTTAAAATCATGAAAATGTTACTTTTGTCCTTCCAGACCCATTTATTAATTTTTTTGTTTTTGTGAGTACTCATGCCAACCACGACAACAATCAATCCCACGAACAAAGCTATCTTCTTCATTGCCAACACCTTTGTTTTCGAATATATGGCGATAAAATATGCAATCGGAAACTGAAATTTTTTGTTTTATGATGAATGATTCACAGGCAGTGAGAAAAATGGAACTGGAAAGTTTTTGTTTTATAGACCATATCCATTTACAAGTTAAAGAAGAGTATATCGAAAAACAATACGTTTTCAGTAGTTGAGAAAGATAGAATTTTGTTTATTTTAGTACATGTCTTCATTGACTGAGTTTTTCGTTTAAATACATCAAGATTCAAACAAATAAAAGTATTCCATTTTTTTTTTTTTTTGTGAAAATATTACAAAGTGGGGTTTGCAAGAATCAGGATACTCGGTCTGAGTCGTATTATTGTAGTCGATCGAGCTTTGATTTTCGAGGCCGAAGTGCATAAATGAAGAACTTGTAACCCGACCCAAAAATTCAAGTTGTTCTTGTTGGAGAATGACCCATGCAATGAGTTTAATAGAGAAATATAAAAGAGATTGAATTGATTGATAATAATAATGAATACGAATACAATATTTATAGACTAATTGATGATATGTAGAAGTTTATCTAAACCGAATAATCTATCCTAACAAATCTATCATAATTCAAATTCAAATAACATTATCTATTGACTCAATCTTGTTATTATCTCTAACGCGTCCCCGCAATCTCATGGTAATGTAACGAACATGGTGATTGGGTAATGAATCTGGTTTCCTTCACGGCTGCAACAAACTTCTCCATATCAATCGACATCAACTTCTTCACAACTTGATATTGTTTGAATCTACAATCGATGACTTGCAAAAAGTTTGGAAGAGTAATAGAAGAAATTATACAGAGGAAGAAATATTTGGAGGGGATATCATACCCTAAAAAAGAAATAGAAGAAAGAAAAATCTATAGACTGGATAGAGCAAATCAAGTGATTAAAGATATAACTGCCGATGAAATGAGTGAATTGATAGATAATTTGATGACAAGAGAGAAATAAGAAAGTAGGTGCAGATGTCTGAAAGTTAGAGAAAAGAGTGATATGAGAAGAGTTCGTATTAGAATGAAGGGAGAGAAAATGAAATATGTTGGGGACTATCACCATTTTTTTATATTTTTATATTTTTTTTTGGACAATCACCATTTAATAATGAAAGAAAAGTGAATCAGGTTTTGGTGAGGTTTGGTAGATGATAACGATAAAGAGATTTATTCTGATGATAAAAAAAATAACCGTATGTTTTTGTCTTTCTTTTTATGAGATTGGAGAACGGGTAGAAGAAGGTAGGGAGGGGAAAGGAAGGGAAAAGGACGGAGGAGAAAGTACTAGTCAATTGAACATAAATAAAAGGAGAGAAGGGTGTTGGTGGTGTGTTGCAAAAAAAAAAAAAAAAATGAAGAATTAGGAATAATGACACAACTTGAAATATTTTTAAATAATAGAACTGTTTTTATAGGGAGAATGACAACTCTTACAATTTTTATAGCTTACAGGCCAAAAGCAAATTAAAAAAATAAAAAAAATCCGACGCTGCTGGAACGTGGAAGGATGCTGCTCCAACTTTTTTTTTTTTCTCTTTCTTCCCCAATTTTCAAACTCTTATATCTTTTGATTTAGATCTCCAAACGCGATAAAAATTTTACTTAATTTTTTATTTTTTGATACTCTTCGTTTTGAAACTTGGTTCGATATAATTACATCGTTTTTCCTGAGATTAACTGTCGAAATTCACACGGTGAATCTTCCCAATGAATCTTGAAAATCAGTGAATATTGACAGTGAATTTCAAACAATAGTGATTTTCGACAACAGATTTTCTGAAATCATGTTGAAATATATTGGATGTGGTCTCAAAATGAAGAGCATGAAAAAACAAAAATTTGGTGAATTTTTTTTTAAAATTTAGAGTTTAAAAAAATGGACGAGAGAGAAAATGTGTTGATTTTTTTTTAAGAAAATGGGCCCAGAAATTATTAAAGAAAAATAAAATAGTTTTGTCGTTTATGCAAAAGTTTCAAAAAGTTGTCATTCTCCCTAATTGATGGAATGTTGGTGTCCTCCTCTCTCATTACTCCGAAAAAAAAACGCGAGATTGTATTGATTGATAATAATAATGAATAAGAATACAATTTTTGTAGACAAATTGATCATAGATAGAATTTTATCTAAATAAAATAATCTATCCTAACAAATCTATCAAAATTCAAATTCCAATAACATTATTTATTGACTCAATTTTGTCATTATCTCTGATAGAGTTTTGGTCCCCTTAAGAGTTATGACATTAATACTAGCAAGAGGACCGGGGGTTTGTGATAACGGCTAAGGTTTTTAGAAAATGGTCATTCAGAAATAACGGTTTTTATCCTCAAAAAAAGAAATAACGGTTTAATTTCTCAAAAAGAAATAACAGTTTAAGGGTGAAGTTTTTGTGTAGTGTGTACCTGACGTGGCACGATCAGAACCACACTGTTTGGTGCAGAATGAAATCGTGTGGTGTGTGGTGTGTGGTGTGTGGTGTGCGACGTCGTGTGTACCTACGTAGGTACACATCACACAAAAACTTCCCGGTTTAAGGTGGTCTTTAAGGGAGTGTTTAAGGGGTTAAGGTTTAGGTATTCAGATAGGACATCTTTATTAAAATAATAAAGATGAAATAATAACACTTTATTAAAATTACTCTATTAAATGAAATAAAAAATAGGGGGAAGGGGCTACAAGGAAAAAAAAATGATAAATGGGTCCAGAAGGACAAAATTCAAAATCAGAGATTAGTAAGCACAAATTGCTAATATAGTGACAAAAATGCCCCTTTATAATTTTAATAGTAACAACCAAGGAACAAGTAGTAACAACTCATAAAATGTCGTAAACTCCAATGAAAAAATAGTAACAGCCTAAAAACAAGTAATAACAGCCCATCAAATGTCGTAGCATCCAATAGAAAGTAGTAACAGCCTAAAAACAAGTAGTAACAGCCCGTAAAATATAGTAACGGCCAATAAACAAGTCGTAACAGTCCGTAAAAATGTCGTAATATCCTAAAAACAAGTAGTAACAGACTAAAAACAAATAATAACAGCCCCGTAAAATGTAGTAACGGGCAATAAACAAGTAGTAACAGTCCATAAAATAGATAAAGTACATCAAAAAAATAGTAACGTTACAAAATTAATAGTAACAACCCTAAACCCTAAACTTTTTCAAAAAAATAATAATAAATAAACAGTCTGATTCGCCGGTGTTCAATTCCGATCGTTCAGCTCCGGCGGCACAACCATCACCCCTCTTTCTCCTCCCCAACCCCCTGCTTCTCCTCCCCAAATCGTTCAAAAATTCAGAGCTTCGATTCAAAAATTGCAAATTCAGAGCTTCGATTTATCACTACAAAAATGTGATATTAACAGGGAATCAAATCAATAATTTACATAGAATAAAACCCAGAAATTGACCAATATTCAATCAATTCAATCGATTCAGGGCTGAACGATTCACCAATGATTCAATCAAATCACCAATGATTCTTCATCAATTCGTTCGTGGCCGAACGATTCAATCGATCCAATCGTTCTTCGTCAATGGCCATCATTCTTCGTCAATGGCTGAACGATTCAGGGCGACGGTTGAACGATTCACCCCCGCCTTCTGATGGCCGGACAAATAAAAGATGGTGACGCCGACGAGCTCCATTGCTAGAACGCTGATGCCGATCGCCGGTCTCTTCTGTGGTGTTTTGAACGTAGCTGCTGGAGATCTGAGGATTCACGCCGTTGTTTTTTTTGGAAGGGGAGTTTTTATTTTATAGATATATAGGAAAATGCTGTTTTTGGAAAATTACATAAGTTTTGTCCTGATTATTTAGCAGTATCATTGCATCTTGGTTTATTTTTTAATTTGTCCTTCCTGACAAAAACCTATAAAAAAAAAAAGCAATAAAGATACTCTGATTCTCTGCTGAATCTCTATTTTGTATTTGGAGTTTATAGTTGTTTGGTGTTTATTTTCCTCTACTGCAAGTATTTTTTTTTCTTTTTTTTTTTATAAAACATTTTCATGTCATTTATTTTGGGTAAGAGACTAAAATGATACAAAATGTACTTAAATATGCAAACATGCCAACTTTAAAATTTAAATTTTTTATAGGGAAAAGGGGCCATAAGGACAAAGAAATTAACAAATTTGGATCAAAGGACAATTTCATTTTCTGGCAATTAAAAAGGACAATTTCATTAGTAATGAACTTAAATACATTTAAAAGATAAAATAGAATGAGTAAATTTTTTTGTGTGGAGAAAAGCAGTCACATGAATGCTGAGTATTTAAGTCTGTCCGTTAAGTTGGAGTACTTATAGGGATTTAAAGCTCCCAAAACGGTTATCATATATATATATATAGTAACACATAAAAAATACAATAATGCAGATGTAGTTACGTAAAAAAAATATAGTAACAATTATAAAACAGGTGAAGTCACAACCCAAAAAAAAATGTAGTAATATAAAAAAGTGGTAACAACCAATATATTATAGTTACAAAAGAATGTAGTTACACATAAAAAATGTAGTAACATATTAAAAAAAAACAGTAACAACCAATAAAATATGCTCTCTCCATCTCATTTTATTTGTCTCATTTTTACATATGATAAAGTATTACTTAAATGACATAAATGTAAAAATATTGGATCATTTAATGAGATTCAAAAAATTAAATACGATCATTTAAAACACGACAAATAAAATGAGATTCAAAAAATTAAATACGACACGCCGGGGACACGTAGTGTATATATATATATATATACAAAAATATATATAAAAAATAAAAAAAAATATAAATAGCTGTCGGGAACGTGTCCCCCGTGTCGGGGAACGTGTCCCCGGCGTGTCGGGGAAAAATTTAATTTAACATTATTTTAAATCAACCGACAACAACGCGTGTCGTGTCGGGCGTGTGTCGGATACGGCGCACGTTACCCATATTGGAGTGTCGGTGCAACATAGGTGACAACCAATAAAATGTAGTAACACTCGAAAAAAAAGGTAGTAACAATAGACAATAAGATAGCAATAGTTACGGCAAAAATATAGTAACATTGATAAAGAAGTAGTAACAACCAATAAATTAGAAGTGGTTACAGGAAAAAAGTGTAGTAATATTGATATGGTTCGAGTAACATAGGAGGAGTAATTTTGCGTCAAAATTATAGATAAAATGAGTTTTTTTTTTTAATATTAAATCAAACTTGTGTAGTAGTAATGAATGCCTAAATCATGGAATAGTGATTGGCCGTCACAATAAATGGTGAAAATTAATTAAATAAAATCTCCTATTTTTCTAGTAGACAACTATTTATTATTATTATTATTTACGAAAACTGGTGAATGCATCAAGAGAATGGTAATTTAAGATAAAACAAGGTCTTTCATCATTATTAAATCACATTTCCTGCATTTCTCATTTAGTTAAGAATATGTCCTTTTTAGTAAAAAAATCTATAGTTTATAAGTACACAATATTAATAGATGGACAAAGTTAACCTTAATTATAAAAAAAAAACAGAACAACGATACAATGCGATTAGGAGCAGAAAAAAATACCACAATCTCATAAAAATATGGTTACTTTATCTCCTACTTAAATTTTCAATTAGTCATTCATCATAGTTTATATTTTTTCGTGTTTTTCATTCTGATATCTCATTCAATATTTTTCAAAATGATTTCTGAATTTCGTTTCCCGCCCATAATTCATAGTGAATGCAATAACATACAACATATTCAGTGACACTTTAAAACTACAATGGATCCAATAACACTTAAGAATTAAAATGCAGTAACAGACACAAGTGAAGACACAGTGACACCTTATGCATTGAATTGACCATCATTCACATACATAGTAACACCTTTTGCACTTCAGTGACGGTATGCGATGACTTTTGACTTGCTTCATATATCATTATTTTGCAGTGCCAATAGTAGGGTGCAATGATCGAAATCTGGATACCATCTCCGGCAACGGTAGCGGAGGCTCAGATCGGCGGTCCGCCGGAATCAGCCATGGGAGGAAGCTGGACATCAACGTACCGGTTCAGCCATAGGATTATTTATTTATTTATTGAAAACTAGTTCACCAGGCAATTGAATCTAATATAAAAGGGGCAATTTTGGAAAGATACATAACTTTTGTCTATTTATAAGATAATCTTTTTCTGTGTGTCCTTAACGCCTAATTAAATCCATAAATGATCCTTATAGACAAGAAACCATTTATTTTGAAGTCTTTGTTTAGTATATATTATACGTTTTAAATTTTATCAGATGATCCTCGTGCATTGCATGGGTTTTGGGCTAGTACTGAAATATGTATATGATTTCAAAAAAAAAACCCTCAGCAATCACATAATTGGAAGTCACCAGCTAAAAATTTTACTACGCCATTGGAGAGGTGGAAAACTTCTCAATCAGGACATCACTATGTTCATAGCAGTCGTTTTCTCCCTCAACACCCCACATATGCAATATATCATGCATGTGAAGATTCCATATTTGAGCATAATAAGAAATGCAAACGAGGACAATGGTCTAAGCAATTAACCAGATCATTTATGTCTCACTTTAGCGATATCTACCCGAGGTTTGGATGCGTTAAAGGTACTTCAGATTTCTTTCGTAATTTCGGTGCGAGCTAAGTCTATTAGAGGTAAGTTGAGGAAAAATATTACTCCTTCCGTCCCGCAATATAAGTCCTTTTAACTTTTTTTTGGTGTCCCAAAATATAAATCTTTCTCACATTTCAATATAAGATTAATGCATTGTTTTCAGTTTGACACTAAACAATGCAATATTATAAGCCACTCCTAAAAAACAATACAATATTTTGCCTTGAAATATTAAAAAGTAACTCATTTATGATTTTTCTTAATCAGTGTGAAAAGTCCAAAAAGACTTATAATACGGGACGGAGGGAGTAATAAATACTCTTTTGGTAGTGTGAATAACTTATTTCATAAAAAGCACACTACTACAAACATTGAGACCAACCTCCAACCGGAACCTAGCTTAGAACAACCCAAAACACAACACAACACAATACAAGACGACTCGGTCCTAGAAACAAATGTGGAATGGATTTAGACTTTCACATAATCTATATTGATTTTTCCGACATCCATATTAGCAATGGTTGTATATGCATCAGAATAGATGTCAAAGTCGGCTTGGCATCCCGCAGGCCGGCTGTAATCAACTACGGTTACTGTAATACTTGCACCATCGATGCACGGGTTCGGATTGCCTTCGTTTGTACCGCTGACACATGTTATCGTATATTGGTCTCCGCAGGCAGCTCCACCCTTCCAAAATGCAGCAGAAACAGCTGTTGATATATGATATATCTGGAGTATTGTAACCATCACAGACAGAGGCTGCCACAGCCACAATGCAACACCAAAAAAAAAAAAAAAAAAACAATTTAATGATTTTCAAGAAAGAGGAAAATATTCTCTCTACTGCGGGAAGTATTTATTACAGAGTTCACAAAACAACATGAAAAACACTCAGTGTTACGTTTTCATGTGTATTTTCACTAATAACACTGGACAACAATTGCGTATTTATATGTATTTTGACAAAATGTCTAAAATGTTAATTATCTGTATCCCCATCAGTTAACATATTTATTAATAACGAGGTAAAACACTCGACTTTTCTAATTGTTTTTATAAGAGTCTGTATATTAAATATTGCCCGTAGTAGAATTGTGGGTATTTGTTCTGAAATCGTCCCCGGAAAGAAAAATAATCGTGAAAACAACATATATATTAAAGAACACATACGCTAGGTTGCACGGACACGGACACATGGACACGGATATGCGGATACGGACACCGGGATACGGAAGTTTTAAAAAATATAAGATACGGGTGCGGCGGTCAAAATGTAAATATTAAAAGTATAAGGACTAAAATGTAATTAATAAAAAGTATAAGGACCGGTATGCAATTATTAAAAATATAAGGACTAAAAGGTAATTATCAAATACTATAAGCACTAGAATGATAAATTTAACCCAAGCATAATAACCAAAAATATAATCATGGGCTCCATGGTAGTACGCTTTCATCCCACAACTTCAAATACAAAACATCATAGTTAGAATTTTCAAAACCAAAGTTTCACGAGTTAGATCTCACCCAAAATACACAAAATACATGAAATACTACTACAATAGATGAATAGTTCAACATCATCTCCAACATCCTGACAAAAGACGGATTCCAACTCCGGTTCATCTAATGTGACATTAGCTAACTCAAGAAATGAAATTGTACTTCGTTCGTCCCAAATTACGGCTATATATTATACGGGCTTAAAAAAAGGAAGATGATCAATGTTTTCACTTTCCACAAAGAATAACACATTTCAATGAATTTTATAAAGTGAATGATAAAACCAAACAAGAGAAATATATATGGTTTCGGTCATTATAAAACACATGCGCATAAAGACATGGGATTAGAGCTTTTATTTTAAAAAATAAATAAGAGTTTTTTATTCAGAATAAATTATTGTATCTAGAGTCGGGGAAAAAAAAAAAAATACCGTCTCCAAAACTAAACATGCGTGTCCCAGGTCCGACTCGCGTGTCCGAGTTCCGACTCGCGTGTCCGAGTTCCGACTCGCGTGTCCGAATTTTTTGAAAAATACAATTCGGTCCAACACCGTGTCCAGTGGTGTGTCCGGCGTGTCCCCCGCATGTCCGTGTCCGATGCGTGTCCGACACGGGACACGCGGCCTAAATGGAGTGTCCGTGCTACCTAGCACATACGGACTAATACAGTATTGGCAGTTGCAGTTCCAGCAATTCCATTAATTAATTAACACCATTGTATTCGATCGAGAAAAACTGCAATCTGAAATTTCTTGTTTTTTTATAATGAATGATTAATTCAAAGTGAGTGAGAAAAATGGAATTGGAAAGTTCTGGTTTTATAGACCATATCCATCGATGTACAAGTTAAAGATGAGTATGTTGAAATCCAGTAGTTGAGAAGGAACTAATTTGCTTTATTATTTTAGTATTTAAAGAACTTGTCTTTTTCGATTTAATACATCAAGGTTCAAACAAATACAAGTATTCCAATTGCAATTTTTTATAGTTAATTGTCAATTAGGACAAACTTATAAAGATGTCAGGATTTTAAGACTATAAGAAAAGAATTTTGTCAAAAAAGACATTTCACTAGTGAAAGTGAAAATGACAGTGAATTTGAAGGTGAATTACGTTGGTTTTGTGCTGAAAATCAACATAATTCACTTTCACTTTACTAGTGAAATGTTCTTTTTGACAAAAATATTTTCTTATAGTCTTTTTTGCCTGACATCTTTCATATTGTGTCTTTTAGGACATATACTTTTTTTTTTAAATACTGATTTTACAAAGTTTGGTTTTGCAAGATACTCCGTCTGAGTCGTATTATTGTAGTCGGACTCTGAGTTGCAATGCCGAACGACAATAAATGTTGAACTCGTGTAATTACCTGACCAGGATTTTACCTAATTACCTAGACATGAAACGTTCAGCTGTGATATGAAACCGAAATTACGAATCACGAATACTTCTATTGGAAAATAATAATAATAATAATAATTATGATTATAGTAATATACACGTGTCACAATATTCAACTATCTATAGGGTCCAGTCAGGGGAGGCTCCAAAAATACCACAATGAGGTCAGAATTTTGTCATTTTTTTCTTTAAACGTAGACTTGTACATTCAATTTTATACAACTAACTATGGATCAAAACATAAAAAAAGTAGGTCAATACAGAAAAATTAGTGCGTCGATTTCACATTTATGTGCTTTTATGAAAAAATTTCTCACTACATATAGCATGGGTCGGCTGCCCCGTACCCACTGTGAGTGGAGCCAACACTGGGTCAAGTCCATGCTCTCATTATTACATCATCTTAAAAATATTAAAAGACATATGGAATGTTCACTCTCTTGATAATGTGTAACCTACTCCCACCAACAATATGTTGTTAAAGATTGGGATCACTCACTTTCCTCTAGGACATGGATGGCCTTAGGAAAATCAGGGTCTGAGGCAGAATGTAGGTTGAGGTTCTAGGTTCAAAGTTGATATTAGGCTGGAGCCACGGATATCTTATTATTGGGTTGAGGCAGATTCAATCAGCCCAATATTTCATAATTACAAATTCTATGTTCTTTTAATACATAAAAATATTATGTTGATCGGGGCTTTTAGATTTTTCTAATTATTAAAACAAGTTTTTGGGGCCTATACCTATTGGGTGAGTCTAAGACAGCCGTCTGGGCCGTCCAATGATAGGGGCGAACATGCTCTAGGACCACACGTCTTTTCTTTCAGAGTATGTTAAAGAAGAGGAAATCAACTCTGAATAATGATGCCGAAATGTAGAAGCCACACAGATCGAGCATGTTAAAGAACAGTATATACTCATAACTCACTTCTGAAGGGAACCGTTTTTGGTTTATTTTAGTATCTAAAGAACATGTCTTCTTTAACTGAGTTTTTTCGTTTAAGTACGTCAAGCTTCAAACAAATACAAAGTATTCCATCTTTTCAGACATGACAAAATTAGGTTTGCAAGATACTCACTTTCAGTCGTACTACCTCTGTTCCAAAATATATATCCATTTAGGACTTTTCACACAATTTAATATTCAAGTTAAGTGTTATTAATTTTAATGATAAAAATCTAAAATATCATTTGATCGTTATTAATGTAAAAGTTGTGTAGTAATAAAAAATAAATGAATTTATAATATATTAAGGGTAAAAGAAGAAAATATAATAAATGTTTCATTGGTATTTTAAACGGATTTATATAATGGGACAGACCAAAAAGCTTAATGAAATTACATTTTGTGGCGAATGTAGTATTTTGTAGTAGCGACGCTGAAATGCCGAAATGCAGAAATGAATATATGTCAAGTATGAAATAATTTACAACGATCAAGCCACTTCTGGGTAGGTAGGACACATATTTGCCGAAAAGTTCATGGGTTGTATTGTAATTATTTTGATGAGAGTTAAATTTTATTTCCAGGTGTAGTGCTATAGGTAGAAATGACAATTTTGTAATTACACTGTGGTTCAATCAGTAGATGTAATAAACAGTGTGATGCCTTAAGTAGATTAACATATGAAAGTGTGGTGCACCTAAATTTAGGTGCCCAAGTAAATTTAATGTGGTGTTCTTAAAGACTCCAATTTTAAGAACTTATAACTCACAATCTACAACTCCAAAATCGAAAAAAATTCACCAATTTTTTTTATATTTTTTTCTTACTCTTTTTTTTGAGACCACATTGACCATTTTCCGACGTAGTTTCTGAAAATCCACTATTAAAATTCACTATTATTCGAAATTTGCCGTTTTCCAGAATTTATTGGTGAAATTAATTGAATAAATTTCATCAGTAAATCTCCAAAAAAACGATGTAATGATATCGAACCAAATCTCAAAACTAAGAGACCGAAAGAATAAAAATTAAATTTGATGAAATTTTAATCACGCTTGGAAATCTATATCAAAAGATATGAGTATTTAAATATTAAGGAGGAAAGTGAAAATGTTAATAAATTAGGACTTTATTTTTGGGGGAGCAAGCGAAAATTTTTTTATATGTCAATTTTGTTTTGAGGAGTGATAGAGTCACAACGAAAATACACAACAATATGCCATAACAATGATCTACACCATTAATTATAGTAGACCTACATCAATCAATATATGTCTCATAATAATCAATGATGTAGATCATTGTTGTACACATTATTGTGTGTTTTCGTTGTAACTTTTTCATTTCTCTTTTGTTTTGCCCTTTAACCGATAAATTAATCTTTGACTAATTGTCATTCCGCCAATAAAATGTATTTGAGTGTCCTCTACTTAAAAATCTTTCTAAAAGTGTTCTATTTCCTTGGCCTTACGTGGGTCCCCCCAGTGCGAACATCAAACCAAACGGTTGAATATATATACACGCGGAAAAAGATAAACAAAAGATGGAGTGATATTCTCAAAAAAAAAAAAAAAAAAAAAAAAAAAGAAGATGGAGTGATATAGTTTACCTTTAATTCCGATAAACGTACATATTATTTATGCTTTTTTTTTTTTTTTTTTTTTTCATGAAAAGCACGTTCAATGCAACTAAGGAGTTTGACTCGAATGATAAGTGACTTGAAAATGTTTAGAGATGTCACCGGTTCGATTCTCCTCTGAGACACCATATTGAAAATGCAATTGGTCAGGTTTTACCCCTGAATAAGGGTCTGACTCTGCATGCAACTTGAATTTTAGTGAAAAGATATTATTATCATACTAAAACATTCTGGTCCCAATGCTATTAAAAAAACGGTTAAACCCTAATGCTATTAAAAATGGTTATACCCTAACCATGAGGGCCCCCCCACCTCCGATCCCACAGGAATGTGGGGAGAGGTTAATCAGGTAACCTAGAGCTTAGATTCAGGGGCTTGCTGGTTCCCTGTTGGGAGGATTTTGCATCATAAAAACAAAAGTAAATTTATAAACCTATACTTAACATGCAAACTAACTCCTAACCGACCAAATATCGGGTAGTTGATAGCATAGTAGGGTAAGTACATGGTCGATCCACAGGGAAAAGGGATATTGAATCTAATCTAATTAATCCTACCAATTGCTACTCAAGAAAACAAATAAACGAAAGACAAAACATAAAAACAGAAAATAATTCTAATAATCTAACCTAAGGAATAAAATAAACAATCTAATCTAAAGACATGGGATCAAATAAAATACAAACCTATGTGATCTCAATCCTAGTTCAATTCATGATTCTAATTCAATTTGTGGTTTCACCTTTACACGAGACATAAACTCCTAATCTCTCAGTGAATTTATCTCTCTAGTTATGAATCCCTAATTTCTTAGGTGAATTCAATTATCTATCTCTCATCTTTCGAATGTTGAGACTGATTTACCATACAAAACTCGGTGTAGATTCAAGTTACTCTCGTATAATCGAATCTAACAACCTAGATAATTAACCAATTAATTTGTCATCATTAACGGCTAAAGATCCTATCTTTCTATGGTGATCTAGCGTTTATGCAACTTTCGTATTATAAACATCAATAGAAAACAAATCTTCCAATCTATTCTCATGGCATCATAAACACATAGAAAAGATACAAAACGAAATCAAAATCATGAAGAAAAACTGGAATTGAATAAATCAAGAAGAACTCACATAGTTTCATACAAGGATTGAACCATGAACGGAAAGAAAAGAAACATCTAAGCTACTCCTAATCTAACCTCGGTTCACCCGAGCACAAGGCTCGGGTGACCGGCCTCAGACCCTCAACTTGCGGCCGCCGCTCTCAAGAAAAGTGTATGAGAAATTATTGTATGATTAGGGTTTACATAGGGGCCGTATTTATAGATCTCTAAGTCGGTGAAGTATGTCGGCCATCGGACGCTCGTTTGGACATGTGGACGCCCGTCCACTTTCTCGAACGGGGGTTGGACGCTTGTTTGCACGGCGTCGTCGAACTCTCTCGTTCCAATTCTTCGGCTTTGGACGCCGCCTCACATCTTCGACGCCCGTCCATAATGGACGCCGCATGGACGCTCGTTCGTCTTGCCTTGAAATCGAATTTCTTGATTTTTCCATCTTTATCTTGATTGATTTCTTTCCTTATCTCTTCCAATCTTCCATAACTTTTATTGATCCTTTCTCAACTCGAATTTTAGCTCTTTAGGATCACCCTCTTCCATCATCAATGAGTATCTACAAACATCAAAAAGATACCAAAACATAATAATTTCTAAAATAACATAAAATCATCAAATAAGCATATAAATCGATACGTTTTCATATTTAACTATTAAAAACCTCATTTACTCAATATTTGACTATAAGGCCCGATATCTATGAAAATAATCCATATATGGGGGAAATTGATTCATAAAATATATATGAAAATCACTATAATTTGGCCCTAAACAACACCCCCACACTTATCTTTTTGCTCGTCCCCGAGCAAAACAAAACAAAGTCAAGCTCGAGACAAATAAACATCCATACAAATATGAAGTATATTCAATAACTTAGAAGTTCACCCGTGTAGTGTGTGCATAGCCATAATAAATTTCCACTAAGTTCCACAATTTGAAAGTTATTCAAACCAAAACTAGCCCGGTTTCCCATCTAAGTTAGAAATATTCAAAAAACTATAACAGGCACTTTACAAGACATACATATCCCAAAAAGAAATAGTAGAGAATATCTAAAACATTTCGACGGACTCGAAGGATAATCCCTACAACATATCTTTCAGTTTATACTGGGGATAAGGTCGACGATAACTAAGCCCTTACTTATTCATAATAATATATTCCAATATTTTCACTTTTTCACACTTTTCTAACACACATCAGAATAAGCTTTTGCCCTCATAGCAGAATAGGACATTTTGTTGGTCCCTTGAAAAGGCTTTAGTTAAGTTTAGAGGGGGGGGTGAATAAACTTAACACTTAAAACTTTGGAGTTAACAAATTCTGCAACTTCGGCGGCCTGCGTCGATACTTCGCAGTCTGCGTCGAGACCTCGCAGCTCCTGGCGATAAACGGTAGTCTACGACGGTTCGGTTCTTTGAATTTGTGCGAATGGAATAATATCAAAATTAAGCCTTGTTACTTGTTGTTAAATATGTTACCAAGTATTAGATACTCGGTAGTGTATGTGTGTGATTTCGGTTGTTAGATTCAAGCGGTTGATATGAATAATGACTAAGTGCGTAAAGTAAATGCGGTAAGTAAGTAGAGAGATTTTATAGTGGTTCCAGGTGATGTAATCCCGTCGGTCCACTCTTCTCCGTGATGTTGGAGGAAATTCACTAGTGATCTTTGAGTTATCTCGTTACAAAGAATCCTAGGTTGCTTGTCCTTCACCAATAACTATGGCTTCACAAACCGAAAACTCGGGAACAGTAGGATTGCTTTGCTCCCGAGTCTTCCACCGGTCCTTGAAGGGTAGGATTGCCTCTTCACCACTCCACCACAAACCAACGATCTTTCACACCCAACGGATGCTTCATCGTTTTCGACAGATTCTTTATAAGATAAAGAATGAATCAAATAAATGATTCAATTGCGGCGGCTTGATTAGGATGATGTAATCGAGCGGTTGCGGTCTTCAAGTGTATATGCTTGATGCGGCTTGAACACGAAATCACTTGAAGAAAAATAACTAGATCGGCAGCCTTAAGCTCAGTAAGTTCGTAACAGGGTGTTTTTCAGCTCAGTATTGTCACTTAAAGTTTATCCCAAAATTCATCATCTTTTTCTGAGTTGAAAGTCCTCTATTTATAGGTAGGAATGCATGTGACTTGTATTTGAAATTCAAATGTGACCGTTCCTTGTATTTGTCCATCTGCACTGCATTCCGTCACTATTCATAGGACTGACACTGTCAGAATTCCTTTTTGACAGTGCAGTCTGTCCACCCCTTTGACTTGTATCCAATGGATAAAAATATGGATCATCCCAACGTCTTTTTAATCTCAGCCTTTGATTTGCTTGATAAGTCAGAAGTAGTTGGTTGTTCTTATCCATGTAACTTTTCAATAATCTTGAATTAATCGAGGTATATATCGAGCGGGTTTACTAGTCTGTTTGTATAACCAATCGTCCGTCTTGAACATCATATTTTTGTCTCGTAAAATATAATGCACCGTGATTCCTTTTATCCAACTTTTATTTGTGAAGTTAGATTACATCATTTTAAATATAACTAAGTTCCAAACATCATCCAACTTGTGGAACTTAGACCTTCTACACAAGGCATATGTAATCGCTTTAGGTCATTACGAGACTTGCCTAAAATCGATTCCATATCCTTGACTTTAATTACTAAGTTTGATCCCTTAGCCTTCATTTACGAGTTTGAACCCTCGGCCTTCGAGTCTTCGGTCTTCGACGGGTTCCCGACAAGTCTACCGACCTATCTACCCTATCGACCTAGACCATCTGTCGATAACAATCGGCACTTTTCTGATGCTTGTTTGATTAAACTTATTTATGAATCAAACTCTAATAAACCTATACATTTTATCTAGACATCTTTTTGCCTTTGCACTATAACAGACTAGTATGGCACTCATCATCAAAACTAAGAAATAAGTCTAACAATTTCCCCCTTTTTGGTGATGATGCCACTACCCTCACCTAATCGGCAAAGCAAAAAGATAAAAACACAAACAGAACAAATTCAGGTCAATTCTCATTATAAATAATTGTTCACGCTTATTACAATCTAGCATCGGCAAGGATAAAATGATGATAAGTAGGCGATCTATTGTCTCTTCTCTCTTTCTTGTCTAGCCTTCTCGACTTGCTCTTGATAGGCTCTAATTTCTTCTATCATGTCCCTCATCCATTCATTCTCAATAAGTGTGAAATCAATATAAGAGTTGACTTGTTTCCACCAATTCCATGCTTCAGCGGGACAAGATTGATCTCGATTCACCCCGAAGCCAAACTTCATATACGACTCTCCTTAAATTCATTCGGTGAATCTTTTGCTTTTGTAATAGGCAACACCCTATCACCTCTCGCCACTTCTTCCACCTCTCGCCTCCTCTCGTAATTTGACCTTAAGGCTCTGACTCTTGCCTCCCAAAATTTCAAACTCAAGAAAGAGTTAAGGCCTTCATGAAATCCCATATCATGGTAAGGTCTCCTTCTGTTATAAAATTCTTTCTTGTATTGTGACAGGAGATCATCAGTGAGTTGAACTCTGCCAGGTGCAGGTCTCCTAAAAGCATTTGTATCATCAATCCATCTTTTCGTGCAAAGAGTCTTGCGACCTCCTTTGTCTTCACTGATTTGCCCTCTTCCCCCTTAGTGACATCATCAACAAAACGGGAGATGAGGCCATGAATACCCTCCCGTGATACAATCACTCTATGCAATTGGCCTTCCATGGTTCCGCTTCTAGTATCAATGGTAGTGATCCTAGATTGCAATGTCTCCTCCAAATCCGTTGATCCTTTCGGTGATTTTGGGATCGGGCATAGCGAGTTGTTGTGCGGCGCGAGGCTCGGCGGGTTTAGGAGCTTCAAGGCAAGCTTGTCAAGTTTCTCATGTATAGAAAGAAGTTGGTCTTTTAGAGACTTATCTTTGGCTTTATTTCCAACTTTGATACCCCCGACATCTAGTATCAAATCATTCATAGCATTTTGAGTAGATGCAAAGTTTGAAGCAACCGTATCGAGATTGTCCGTTATCATTTACCATCTTCATCGCTTCTTCAAATCTCTCGTTCTTGCCCGTCCAATTGAGTTCTTAACTCGTTGCATGTCATTTCTTACGCTTCTTAACTCATTGACAACTTCAATTGGCACTCCACTAGTCATTCTACTATCGGTAGGTCCATCGATGAGGCTCCTCAACTCTATATTGTGCCCGTTGTCTACCGATGACCATTGCTTTACTCAAATCTCTCCCGGCGGGGGGAGGTCCTTCCTCAACCATTGCACCAAGAATGTCTTCCATGACCGGATCTTGTGCGGGTTCCTCGAACTTCTTCCCGTCCAAAAATTTGAAATTCTTCATCACCGTAGTCATAATCCAAAGAAATTGTTCTTCTTGATTAACACCAAGCGGCCTGCGATTATCCTTCCCTACAAGTGGTCTTGGCTTCGAAGGCTCCACTACGGCGGCCTCATTAACTACGGGGTTTCCTCCAAACCCAAAGTTTGTTCCAACCTTTGTGTCCGAGTCTTTGTTTGAGACTCGGCGGCTGTACCTCCTGTTCCAACCTTTGTCCAGTGTCGTTGTTTGTACCCCAAAGAACTCCGTACCTCCTCTTCAATTTCCCGTGGATTAAAGATATTGGTATTATCCACTTGAAAACCTTCGCATGACCAATCTTGTGCGGGATGATGGCGCTTTTAGTAAGAGTGCCTTCAATGTCAAATCCATCTTGATATTCAATGGATTCCTCGAACTAGCACTTGGTTCACTAAAGTCACTGACTTTTTCTTGATCCAAATCAACAATCTGTTCATCTTCAGGTTGTCCACCAGGCTTTACAACATGAAATGTAGCAGATTCATCAACTAGCCTACCATCACTCAATGTAATTCCCTCATTGATCAATGCTTCTAGATCATCCATGGTGAGATCTTGTAGATCCTCATCCATTTCTTCGATCCGTCGACCCTTAGCGAGATCTACCAAAGATCGATGGACCGTTGTGTAGGTGGATCATTTATCAAAGCGATCCCACTAGATTCTCCCCGGTCCCGAGGGAAAATCTCCCCTTGAGTCGGATGATGAGGAAGAATCATCATCACCATCTCTTGGATCTCCGAACTTAATACCCTCCTCCTTCTTTGCTCATCAAACGGATCCATCGATCTTGATTGCGGCAAGGTTGTATCAATCGGATCCAGCGGGTTTTCCACTCCCAACTTGTCAAAAACCCATTCTTCAAAGTCCGTCATTGGTTGAGCAAATTTGGTTTTTGTCTTTTGTAGAACCCAAACTTCCACTTTGGAAGTAATCGACAATTTGTTTGAAGTTTGGGATCCATACACTCTTCGAGTTTTTCTTGCTCTTTTTCACATGCCTTTCAAATGGCATAAAAGAACTCCCGGGAGCGACTCAGGTAGCTTGTTGACCTCCAAAGGTTCCAACAAGCGATTCATGGTATCTTCTACGGATGTTAGAAAGTCGGCGGAGTTGCCGTGATTGTACATTTGTACCTACTACTTCCATCTGTATTACACTTGGTTCCCCCTGACTTACATGCTCATCAGCAGGGTTAGCGACGGTAGATCGCTCTTCCCCCTGAACTATTGCCACATTTGCAGGGTCTTCAACCAAGTCTCCAATCACCTCTTCAACCACCACAGCAGGTTCAGGTTCAGTGGTTTGCTGTGGTTCTTCAGTGGATACTACAAAGGGCTCGGGGTCGGTGAGTCCGTCGTACATCCTCTACGGATTGCTCAAAAACAACTTTGTTCGGCATCGGTAGACTTGATAACTTCTTCATTTGAGGAGTCACCGATAACAACCGGTGGAATAATAGTTAAGGGCTCGGCCTCAACACCTCTTCTTCTTCTACCGACACCTCTTCTTGGACTTTTTGTTTTTCCAAGATTCTTAATTCTTTTCCTTTGCCATATTTCTTCTTTTTGGCAACCTCCTTCATTCTCTTGGATAGGGGTTCATCATCATCATCATCATCAGTAGATTTTCTCTTTCTACTATCTTCTTTCTGTTGTTTTGTCAGAATTTCAACAACAGTTCTTCTTGCAGCTACAGCAGGGTCAGTAACCTCCACTTGACCCTCAGCAGACTCAGCAGTCTGTGCTGTTTCCTTTCTTGTTCTCTTTGATTTCAAGATTTCAGTAATCTTTCTAACATCAGCACTTTTTCTCTTTCCAGGCGAGTTTTCTTTGATGCGGCGGGTTTGATGGATATCTTCTTAGTTTGCCGAACTCGCTCACCACCAAGATCACCGTCATCTCCATCATCATTATCACCGAGATGCTCTCCAAAGCAACCTCTTCATCATCATCAAGTCCGGGAATTGTATAATCAATCTCCTTTTTGTATCCGGACCGATTTATGTCAACTCGGTTCAAGATCGGGAACCTCCGGATGATTCACGGGGTCTCGAACCATCAAACCTAGGGGTAAGGCCTTTGATTTTATTTTCTTTAATTTGTCCTCCTTGGCTACTTTCTTCATATAATGAATGAAATAACCACCCCAATCAAATTTCATGCTTCGCAAATGATAATCATCGCTCTATCTTGGGTCCCGATAGAGTATCCATACCGCCAACTAGCCCAAGTATGTTCTTTGCAATGAGCTTGCTCGACGGTCGTATTCATTACCAATATTTTTGCGCTTGATGCCTGGTATTGATTTGATAGTTGCTTCTCGTCTTGATCGATCTACAAAAGCTATCTTGTCCAATCCCATAGCTTCGGGATTGACCGAACCATCAACAACTTCTTCAAAACCAAACACTTCTCGGCGAGATTGGAGGAGATTACAAGCTCCTCACCATTCACGATGGTTTTGAATGCTTCGGTTCTTCCTTCTTCTATAACAATATTCTTCCGAAATCAATAACATTGGTGTATGATATTGTTTCTAATCGATGTTGAGTTTGTTCTCCGTGCCCGCAAACCTTCGTATTCTTCGACCTATATTAATAGCCGCTCCGTTTTGTTTGCATCAACAACATAGCCTCTTACACTTTGGCTTGATTCGATTTGAACCTCAATCCTTTCCGCCATTGAAATAAGAAAAAGATGAAGAAAGATTGCTCTCAAATGTTTGTGTTCACACGTTGTAGATATTGCAGAGATAAAGCAGAAATTGCAAGTGGTGAATCTGCTATGTAACAGTCTGATTATATAGACAGTGGGTAGTTGAAACTGTCACAGCGCGTACATTGAGGTAACCACGATTAAATTTGATTAAATGCTGTCTTGACACGTGGTCCATTACTCCTCCATAACGTTTGTAACCGTTGGATGGTTTAACTGTGGTAATAATGGATAAAATAAATATCCCGCCAAACTGCTTTTTGACCTAAATAACTTTGACTGAGTAAAGTTCCATTCAGCAGGGTATCACTCAGCAGGGTGGGCTCAGCAATCTGCTGATAAAATGCTTCAACAGCCTGCTGACGAAGTGACTCTGCTGATCCTTGTTTTCTCCTTGTTTTGTTCAATTGATAACACAAGATGAAGTTTAATACCAATGACTGATCTGTCAAGTGAGCTCACCCAACATGACAAAGACCAATCCCCTTGGCAACCTCATTTGCTCAATTGTTCAAACATAAGTACATGGAATTGTTGATACCAATGACTAATGCGCTAAGTGAGCTCACACAACATAGCAAAGACTAATCCCCTTGGTGAATTCCAAGATTACCGCCGATTATCAGTCAATCTTTATAATTCCAAGTTCAGTTCTTAATTTAGCAAATCTTTCACTGTCAAGTGGTTTAGTGAAAATATCAGCAAGTTGATCTTCAGTAGGAATGTATAGAACCACCACATCTTTCTTTTCAACATGATCTCTTATAAAATGATGTCTCACATCAATGTGCTTGGTTCTTGAATGCAAAACAGGATTTTCTGTGATTGCAATTGCACTTGTGTTGTCACACATGATTGGAATTTCCTTTCTTCAATTCCATAATCCCTTAATTGTTGTCTTAGCCAAAGTACTTGTGCACGGCGGCTTCCAAAGCGGCAATGTATTCGGCTTCGGCGAAGTGGAAGTTGAGATAGAATTCGTTTCTTGCTAAACCGGGAGACCGCCTATTTCCCATTAATCGACAGGTCCCCGAGGTGCTTTTTCTATCAATTTTGCATCCAAGATAATCGAATCCGAGTAGGATATTACTTTGAAGCTTCCTTCCTTGGAATACCATATTCCTACTCCCAAGGTCTCTTTAAGATACTTGAGAATTCTCTTAACTCGCACCTAAATGACTTTCTTTAGGTTTAGGCGAAATCTTGCACAAACACCTACAAGAAAGGATATATCGAGTCCGTCGGCGTGAGGTACGACGGATCGCCTATCATCCTTCGTATAAGGTCCGATCAACACCTTTGCCTTCTTTATCTTCATCTAATCGATGTTTGTACTCATAGGAGTTGAATTCTTAGTGCTATTTTCCATACCAAACTTCTTCAAAGAACTCCTTGGTATACTTGGTTTGATGAATGAAGATTCCATCCTTTGTCTGTTTAACTTGCAATCCCAAGAAGTAATTCATTTCTCCCATCATACTCATTTGGAATTTGCTCTTCATTAGATTTGCAAACTTTTCACAAAGTAAATCATTCTCGAACCAAAAATTATGTCATCCACATAAATTTGTACCGAAATAGGGTCTTGTCCCCCTTCACCGATTCGAAAAGTGTCTTGTCAATGGTCCCTTTTGTAAAACCATTGTCCACCAAGAATTGAGATAAAGTCTCATACCATGCTCTTGGTGCTTGTTTCAATCCATAAAGTGCTTTGTTGAGTCTATACACTTTATCTTCTTGATCTTTAACTTCAAATCCAGGAGGTTGCTGAACATACACTTCCTCCTCTAGGATCCCATTCAAAAATGCACTCTTGACATCCATTTGATATACTTTGAAGTTCTTATATGCAAGCATGTGCTAGAAATAATCGATAGCTTCCAATCTTGCAACAAATGTGTGCATAAGTTTCATCAAAATCTATTCCTTCGCTTGAGAATAGCCTTTTGCAACTAGTCCGGCCTTATTTCTCACAATGGTACTGATTCATCAAGTTTATTTCGTATACCCACTTAGTACCAATGATATTTGCATGACTTGGCCTTTCAACTAGTGTCCAAACTTGATTTCTTTCAAATTCATTTAATTCTTCTTGCATAGCAATTATCCAATCTGGATCCGAAATTGCTTCTTCAACAACTTTAGGTTCCATTTGAGATAGAAAACAGGTAAACATAGCTTCCGGTTGTCTTCTAGTCCTCACACCTTGCTTTGTACATTGCCAATAACTTGTTCGAACAGGTGATTCCTTAACCATTGTGGATTTTGGTTATTTTGATTTTCGGGAATATCATCTTCGGTAGGGTCTGCCGTAGTTTCTTCTACGGGGGGGTCGCAAATCCTTGAACCGCTTCGGTTGTTGCATCGATAATATTGTCGGCGGGGTGTTCGGCGGGGGCGATATCGAAACTTTTAAGTCATTGAATCTTTCCAAAACTTCCACACAATCTGGATCGGTGACTTGTTGATTCTTAGCCGGTTCATGATCTTCATCTTCCATTCCAAGAAATTTAGGTTCATCAAACACAACATGGATTGTTTCTTCATGTTTTAGTGACCTCTTGTTCGGTACTCGAATGCTCTGCCGAAAGAATATCCTAAGAAAATTCCTTCATCTGATTTTGGTTGGAATGTTTTCAAATGAACTTTATGATTTAGAATAAAACATTTACTTCCAAATGGGTGAAAATAGGATATATTAGGTATCCTTCCATTCCGGACCTCATAGGGTGTCTTCGGCGACTTCTTGTTTACTTGATGTTCTATTTTGTGTATAGCATGTTGTATTCTTGCTTCACCCAATATCTTTCGGTAGCAATGCTTCACAAATCATTGTTCTTCCTGCTTCCTTTAATGTCCTGTTTCTTCTTTCAAAGAAACCCCATTTTGCCGAGGTGTACCACACGACGACAAGTTGATGTAGTACACCATTCTCGTTCACAATATTCTCTTATAACTTTGTTGAGAAATTCGGTACTCGATCGATCTTATCTTTATGATTTGTTAAACTTTTCTCATTTTGTAATCTCTTCAAAAGATTAGGCATGCTTTGGAGTGTCTCACTTTTCTTGTTCATAAATATCACCCAAGTGTATCTAGAAAAATCATCCACAACCACTAAGGTGTATTTCTTTCTGTCACACTCGTTGGAGTTATTGGTCCAAAAAGATCCATGTGCATAAGCTCCAACACTCTTGTTAGTTGATTGTTTAGTCTTTGACTTGAAACTTGACTTTATCTCGTTTACCTTGGCGACATGCATCACGGATATCATCCTTCTTGAATGTGATCTCGGGTAAACCAACCACTAACTTCTTCTTCACTAACTCGATTAATATCATCAAAATTTAGATGATTTAACTTCTTGTGCCATAACCAATTGAGTTCGGATTTGGTATGCACAATCGAGCGGAGTTTCGGAACTGCAGAGACCAATCCACAACATACATGTTCTGTTGCCTTCTACCGGCAAGTACAACTTGATCACCTCTCTCACTAATGACAATACAATTGTTTTTGTCAAAAGTGACCTTGTATCCCATATCACGAAATTGTCCAGGTGCTCGGCAAGTTGTAGTCCAGTCCCTCCACATATGCCACATTCTTGATTGTAAGTCCATTTCTGATAAGTGTGCCATATCCTCTTGTATATCCAGCGTATTTTTGTTGCCAAAATTCACCCTTGGACCATCTTTTGCCACAAAGTTTGTTAGACAGTGCTTATTCTTTGTCATGTGTCTGGAACATCCACTGTCAAAGTACCAGACACCCTACAAAACAAGGTTAATGCATTTTAGGTACCCAAACCTGTTTGGGTCCATAGTGGTCAGTGGCAAGCATGACCCTTGGCATGTTTCCATAAGGTCTTCTCCTAAATGTGTCATACTTTGGTTCATACATGTATTCCACACATCCATAAGTTCTAACAGTAGGTTGTGTAGGAACCACATATGCTTTCTGGCCTTTTGGTACATAATGCTGTTTGAAATGATTCTTGTTATTAGAAACATTTGCATAACCATAGGTGTGCTGTCTATTAGGAATAGCCCTGTAATATGGAGTCTGCTGAGGTCTTGTGTAAGTCCTCTGCTGATTCCATTGCCTAGGTTTTACCCTAGTAGTGTGGTTATACTTACTGTTTCTAGCATTAGATGCAGGAATATTCCAATCATTATCGCCGGGGAACGGTCTACCTTTCCCCCGAGATAAGTATCCCTTGAATGATCAACATTTTTGGATTTAGGATACTTATCCTTGGAATATTTCTCGTTTCTTTCCCTTACGTGGTCCAAAGAGACTTAGTAGCGGGTCGCTATCGCCGAGGCTTAGAAGGCACGGTCGATCTAATTTTTGATTTATTTATTTTACTAGGAGCCGTTGACTTCGAGACTTCGATTTTGCTTCCTTGAGGCATTCTCATTGGGTTTTACTTGCTTCAAAGAACCTTGCGGGAGATGGATCTAGTGCGGGCACAAACTTAGGACCAAATGCGGTACTAGGTTCGGTAACCTTCTTGGATCCACTCTTGTTAGATTGCCGAGTTCCAAATCCAAGCCCAGTTCTATCTCCATAAGCCTTTCCCGATTTGTATGCGGTA
Organism: Gentiana straminea; assembly: GCA_036785695.1. Taxonomy (NCBI): domain Eukaryota; kingdom Viridiplantae; phylum Streptophyta; class Magnoliopsida; order Gentianales; family Gentianaceae; genus Gentiana; species Gentiana straminea. Next base: position 8,620,113 of record JAVUPR010000137.1, on the reverse strand, counting down.
TTGGAACAAGATGGTTCGAGCGATTCGAGAGGCTGCCGGATGTTCGACGAGCTTATCTTTGATTCCGTCCAACTTCTTTTTCCTTACCATTGAGAACCCTTAATTCAAATTTCAATCTTCCAACTTCTAACTCAAGAGCCTCTTTTTCACCTTCACAACCTCATAACCAGATTGTATTATCCTCGCTTGATTAAGGATGGCATCCAAAGTCTCATTGTTGTCGAATTTCTAGGATTTGAACCACGGGTTGATTCACAATCACTTCCAAAGCGGGAGTGTTTATAGATACGGTGTTGTATACCTCCTCGGTTTCATCCATATTGGCCATCAAAGCATAATCCTCCATATCGGCAATCGGTCTTGTGTCATCGATTCATTTCCTTTTTCGATTCCACTTCATATCCCGATTCATCTTCAACAACCATAGCCTTCTTGCCATGTCTTCTTTGTTGACTCTTGGTCTTCAGTAGGTCTGGACAATCAGGTCTAAAATGTCCAGGCTTCTTACAGTTGAAGCAAAGATAATCAGGTTCCTTGCCTTGTTTCAACTCAGGACAATCAGGTCTGAAGTGTCCTGGTTTCTTGCAATGAAAGCATAGATAGTCATTATCTTTCTTTGGTTCTTCTTTCCTTCTTTCAGTAGGCCTCTTTGTGAAATTTCTTGTAGGGGCCTTTCCAGTCTTCATCATTCTGATTTTCTTGCTCAGTAGGGCAATTTGCTCTTGCATTTCATCTAGCATATCATCCTGTCCTCCTGATGTTTCTTCATGATGTGAAGCAGCCAATGCAGTGGTTTTTGGCTCTTCCTTTTCAGTTTCAGGCACCAGCTTCTTGCTAAATTCATAGGCCTTACGATCAGAAAACAATTTGAAGGTGTCTTCTTCATGCAGCTTTCTCATTTCTTCAATTGCAGTCACCTTCATTTTCCAAACATCTCTTGCAGGTAAAGCTTCCAAGATTTTGGTGTTTACTTCCTCTTTTGAATAACTTACACTCAGCAGAGTAAGTTCATCTAAGATTGCATTGAATCTGGACTCCATTTGCTCAATGGTTTCATTAGGTAGCATTTTGAACTTTTGAAACCTTTTTCTCGCCACACTTGATTTTGTTTTTCTTTATTGCATCGGTGCCTTCACGCATTAAGTGAATCTTATCCCAAAGTTCCTTTACTGATCTTGCAATTCACTACTACAAAATAGGATATAGGTCACACTTAAGATAATATAACAATCACAGTTTCAATAAAACCGAGACAACGAAAATATATATATCACACTTACAACTTTCTATCACACTTATTGAAAAACTGAGATAAGTTATATTAATCAATCTTATTTTTAAAGTGTGACTTAATTGATATGATTTTTCTGTCACAGTTATTGGAAAACCAAGATAAATTATTTCAATCAATCTCAATTTTAAACTGTGATTGAATTGATATGATATTTCTGTCACAGTTTCTAAAAAGCAAGATAAATCATATCAATCAATCTCACAAACAGTGACAGAATTGATATGATATTTTTGTCACAGTTATTCAAAAAACGAGATAAATTATACCGATCAATCACACTTTTAATCTGTGACTAAATTGGTCTGATATTTTTGTCACGGTTATTGAAAAAGTGAGATAAATTAAATTAATTAATCTCATTTTTAAACTGTGACTGAATTCATGATATTTTTGTCACAGCTATAGAAAAAGCGAGACAACAAATTATATCCACTAATAAGAAAAGAGACATAGATCACACTTATCTAAAGATAAGGATCACACTTTTAAAAAACCGAGACAAGTAAAATGTATATTTATCACACTTATTTTTTTTTTATCACAGTTATTAGGTGTGAAAAAAAAATGATCACACTTTTTTAAGTGTGATTGAAATAATAATAGATCTCGGCTTTTAAGTGTGATAACAACTACTAAAATAGATCACAGTTTTTAAATGTGTTGAAATTATAATCAATCTCGGTTTTTAAGTGTGATAACAACTATAATAGATCACGATTTTTAAGTGTGATAACAACTAAAATAGATCACAGTTTTTATTATCATGGTTTTTAAGAAAACTGAGACAAGAACATCAATCAATCACGGTTTTTAACTGTGATTAAAATAATATGATATTTTATAATGATATTTTAGATTAGTGTGGTAGAAAATGATAATAAAGTAGGCATCGGCCCAGCGGTAATTAGTGTGGTTCCTTAATCCAGAGTATCCGGGTTCAAGTCCCAGTGGCAACAAAAAATATGTGTGAGTTTATTTTGTTTTCGAAAAAAAACAATGATCACACTTTTTTAGGTGTGATTGAAATTATAATATATCTCGGTTTTTAAGTGTGATGACAACTATTAAAATAGATCACAGTTTTTAAATATGTTGAAATTATAATAGGTCACACTTTTTTAGGTGTGAATGAAATTATAATATATCTCGGTTTGTAAGTGTGATAACAACTACTAAAATAGATCACGGTTTTTAAATGTGTTGAAATCATAATAGATCTTGATTTTTAAGAGTGATAACAACTATAATAGATCACGGTTTTTAAGTGTGATAACAACTAAAATAGATCACAGTTTTTAAATGTGTTGAAATTATAGTAGATCTCGGTTTTTAAGTGTGATAACAACTAAAATATATCATAATTTTTATTATCACGGTTTCTAGAAAAATGAGACAAAAACATCAATCAATCACAGTTTTTGACTGTGATTAAAATAATATGGTATTTTATAATGAGATCTTAGTTAAGCGTGGTCGAAAATTAGAATTAAGAAAGCATCGGCCTAATGGTAAATAGTGTGGCTCGTGAATCTAGAGTATCCAGGTTCGAGTCCCGACAAAGACGAAAATATATGTGTGCTTATATATTGTTTTTGAAAAAAACACTTTTATTGGTGTGATTTAAATTATAATAGATCTCGGTTTTTAAGTGTGATAACAACTATAATAAATCACGGTTTTTAAGCATGATAAGAACTATAATAGATCACAGTTTTTAAATGTGATGAAGTTATAATAGATTACGGTTTTTAAGTGTGATACCAACTATAATAGATCACGGTTTCTAAGTGTGATAACTTTTATAATAGGTCACAGCTTGTTACTGTGATTGGATTAAAGTACTTTTTGTCACACCTGAATATGCCACACTATGGAAGCCGTGACTAATGTGAATATATCACACTTAAAAACCGTGATCTTTATGATTTTTTGTAGTAGTGAATGGCTTCACAAACGAAAACTCGGGAACAGTAGGATTGCTGCTCCTGAGTCTTCCACTGGTCCTTGAAGGGTAGGATTGCCTCTTCACCAGCTCCACCACAAACCAACAGTCTTTCACACCCAACGGATGCTTCTTGTTTTCAAACGAGATTCTTTATAAGATAAAGAATGAATCAAATAAATGATTCGGTTAAAGAAATTTGATTAGGATGATGTAATCAGCAGCTTGCAGTCTTCAAGTGTATATGCTTGATGCAGCTTGAACACAGAAATCACTTGAAGAAAAATAACTAGATCAGCAGCCTTAAGCTCAGTAAGTTCAGCAGGGTGTTTTTCAGCTCAGTATTGTCACTTAAAGTTTATCCCAAAATTCATCATCTTTTTCTGAGTTGAAAGTCCTCTATTTATAGGTAGGAATGCATGTGACTTGTATTTGAAATTCAAATGTGACCGTTCCTTGTATTTGTCCCATCTGCACTGCATTCTGTCACTATTCATAGGACTGACACTGTCAGAATTCCTTTTTGACGGTGCGGTCGTCCACCCCTTTGACTTGTATCCAATGGATAAAAATATGGATCATCCCAACGTCTTTTTAATCTCAGCCTTTGATTTGCTTGATAAGTCGAAGTAGTTGGTCGTTCTTATCCATGTAACTTTTCAATAATCTTGAATTAATCGAGGTATATATCGCGAGGTTTACTAGTCTGTCGTATAACCAATCGTCTCGAACATCATATTTTTGTCCGTAAAATATAATGCGGTGATTCCTTTTATCCAACTTTTATTTGTGAAGTTAGATTACATCATTTTAAATATAACTAAGTTCCAAACATCATCCAACTTGTGGAACTTAGACCTTCTACACAAGGCATATGTAATCGGTTTAGGTCATCACGGACTTGCCTAAAATCCGATTCCATATCCTTGACTTTAATTACTAAGTTTGATCCCTTAGCCTTCATTTACGAGTTTGAACCCTCGGCCTTCGGTCTTCGGTCTTCGACGGGTTCCCGACAAGTCTACCGACCTATCTACCCTACGACCTAGACCGATCTGCGATAACAATCGGCGACCCTTTACGATGCTTGTTTGATTAAACTTATTTATGAATCAAACTCTAATAAACCTATACATTTTATCTAGACATCTTTTTGCCTTTGCACTATAACAGCTAGTATGGCACTCATCATCAAAACTAAGAAATAAGTCTAACACATTTCAAGATAATCCCCTACCTTACTCCAATCATAAGGCAGCTATAAACTGACTGTCGTGAGCTTTTGGTCATCATAGTGGAATAGGACATACGTGGTACACCCTACCTCACCCAAATCATCGACTAGCTTCCGACACACACAATTACAATTATGTTTACTTAGAGATTTCTGGCTGGCAGTGGAAAAGATTATTTTCTGGTAGCACAGACCACTGAGCATAACACCTCAAGTAAACAATTTATTACTATTGCAAAGACTTAATCACGTTTCACTTAACACATTCAAACTTCTAGATATTCACAGTATGTCATACTTTAATCCTAGAATACAAACTACTAAACTTTTCAAGAATTGTACATAAGCAAAGAAACATGCTATAATCATCAAAAATCTCCAACTAAAATGGGGTAGGCTTTCAACATTTAGCTCATCATTTACTATGGCATGTGAAAAAGAGTGTCGGGTGAAACAACTAAAATTACTAAATATACAGAATATAGCAAAAATGATATAAACTCAAGCAAAGATATGCCTTTGTCTACTCGGGACAAAACAAAATTTTTAAAAATTAAGCACTTTTCATAGAAATACTAAAAATATGAGCAAACGAAAGTAGACACATAAATCATCTATCCCTTCCCCCACACTTAGATTGCAACTTGTCCTCAAGTTATACGAAATAAAACAAATAGAGAACTTAGGCGATTGGATGCGGCAATTCGGAGGAACCAACAAGAACCAGGATTGCTTGCATAGCTCGATGACGTGGAGCATCACGGACAACCGAATACATCTTTAAAGTGCACAATCGCTATAGAAAGTATCCTGAGACTTGATTAGTGCAAAAAGAGTCTTCGGGGAAAAAGAAAAGATTACATATATAAAGCACATGAAGAAAAGGATCATAGAGATATTCAAATTATGCTCACATAAAGATGGACACATATACATGAAAATATCACAAACTCGTAGGCTAGGTGCAACTACATGAAAATGCACTACAATGCAATCTACGTGAAAAATCCTAAAAATAAAATAAAAACGAGGTAGTATTACGGAAACCGACAGTTAACTACACTCAAAAAGAAAAATAAACTAGGTGGTATTACGAAAACCGACAGTGACCACACTTAAGAAAAATAAAAGGAAAAATAGAAAAACAATGCAACTATATGAAATGCAACTAAATGAAATGCATTTATATGACATGCAAAAAGAAAATAAAATAAAAGAAAGAAAACTAGCCCATTAATTGCAACATAGCATGCATATATAAAATAAACGTCTACCAAATAATGACAGGTTACGATAAACGACAGTGCTGTCACTAGTGCCGACGCGCCTTAAGACTTATCGAAAGTGATAGACTTATGGAAACCAACAGTCATCTATCTAAACAGGTATAACTCATATGGAGAAAGGACGTAGCATACGGAAAACCGACAGTAGCTACCCAAATGAGTTATGAAAAACAAAGAAAGCACGTAAGTCTTAAAAGCTAACAAGATTCATCACAACGGTATGTAGCATACGGAGACCGACATTAGCTACTAATTAACATGAAGACCAGTTATAGCTTACGAGAACCGACAGTAACTATAACTTGCATGAATCAAAATATAAGGATAAGATCATTTACTTAGCATGAATTCATAGATGGAAAGGTATAACATTCATATTCAGGACATCTATGTAAGAAAAAAAAAAAAAAAAAAAATATAGGCCACAGAAGCTCGAATGTAAGCAATCCATACTAAATAAAGCATTAGGAATGAGATCAAGAAAAACCTGGACTACTGAACTGGCGTTCAGCACAACAGACGGGCGTTCACCTCAAAATACAGCTTTGGACGAGCGTTCAGCCAAACAAACGCTCGGTTGACTTGAAAACCAACCGGACGGGCGTTCAGAAAGTATAGACGCTCGTCTGGTCCTTCAAATCAGAACAGAGTCGAAAATATTTGAACGGACGAACGTCCAATACGCTCGTTTACACACGGCTAAAGAACCGGACGGGCGTCCAACGAGAAGACGCTCGTCCAATAACAAGAATGCAAAGCGAGAACGCGAGAAAATAACACGAAAAACCCTAATATTCCAATTCTAAACACCAAGAACGAGGAAGCCACATCAAATTCAAGCACAGACGGTTAGATTAGGAAACAACTAAACATATAAACTTCACGTAAAACAAGTTGAGTAAAAAACTTTTGCACATTCTTAACCTAACGGTCATCGAAACACGGCAAAATAAAAACTCTCAACTTGGTATACGCTACTTTTATTAAAAACAAAAATAAAATGTAACAAAATCGAGAACTAACAAAACTAGATTCAACATGACACCTATTCCCCGGCAACGGCGCCACTTTTGTTGGGAGGATTTTGCATCATAAAAACAAAAGTAAATTTATAAACCTATACTTAACATGCAAACTAACTCCTAACCGACCAAATATCGGGTAGTTGATAGCATAGTAGGGTAAGTACAGGGTCGATCCACAGGGAAAAGGGATATTGAATCTAATCTAATTAATCCTACCAATTGCTACTCAAGAAAACAAATAAACGAAAGACAAAACATAAAAACGAGAAAATAATTCTAATAATCTAACCTAAGGAATAAAATAAACAATCTAATCTAAAGACATGGGATCAAATAAAATACAAACCTATGTGATCTCAATCTAGTTCAATTCATGATTCTAATTCAATTTGTGGTTTCACCTTTACACGAGACATAAACTCCTAATCTCTCGGTGAATTTATCTCTCTAGTTATGAATCCCTAATTTCTTAGGTGAATTCAATTATCTATCTCTCATCTTTCGAATGTTGAGGCCGATTTACCATACAAAACTCGGTGTAGATTCAAGTTACTCTCGTATAATCGAATCTAACAACCTAGATAATTAACCAATTAATTTGTCATCATTAACGGCTAAAGATCCTATCTTTCTATGGTGATCTAGCGTTTATGCAACTTTCGTATTATAAACATCAATAGAAAACAAATCTTCCAATCTATTCTCATGGCATCATAAACACATAGAAAAGATACAAAACGAAATCAAAATCATGAAGAAAAACTGGAATTGAATAAATCAAGAAGAACTCACATAGTTTCATACAAGGATTGAACCATGAACGGAAAGAAAAGAAACATCTAAGCTACTCCTAATCTAACCTCGGTTCACCCGAGCACAAGGCTCGGGTGACCGGCCTTGAGACCCTCAACTTGCGGCTGCTGCTCTCAAGAAAAGTGTATGAGAAATTATTGTATGATTAGGGTTTACATAGGGGCCGTATTTATAGATCTCTAAGTCGGCTGAAGTATGTCGGCCATCGGACGCTCGTTTGGACATGTGGACCCCCGTCCACTTTCTCGAACGGGGGTTGGACGCTTGTTTGCACAGCGTCTGAACTCTCTGTTCCAATTCTTCAGCTTTGGACGCCAGTTCACATCTTCAGACGCCCGTCCATAATGGACGCTGCATGGACGCTCGTTCGTCTTGCCTTGAAATCGAATTTCTTGATTTTTCCATCTTTATCTTGATTGATTTCTTTCCTTATCTCTTCCAATCTTCCATAACTTTTATTGATCCTTTCTCAACTCGAATTTTAGCTCTTTAGGATCACCCTCTTCCATCATCAATGAGTATCTACAAACATCAAAAAGATACCAAAACGTAATAATTTCTAAAATAACATAAAATCATCAAATAAGCATATAAATCGATACGTTTTCATATTTAACTATTAAAAACCTCATTTACTCAATATTTCCCCATCACCGAAGGGTGTTATCATTCGGAAATCAACCCCTTTTACGGGAATCGAACCGCTGACCTCCAGCTTAGGGTCCGGCTGTCATTATAACACCCCAGCTCCTCACCACTAGGCCGTATCCAGGGGATTAAACCCTAATGCTATTACATATTAAGAGAAGAGGATAAAGACAAGGATAAAATCTAGGTAGAATCTAGTACTAGATTTTCTAGTACACTCTCTCTCAATAACAACCTTTCAAGGAAAGACTAATATACCCTTCTTGATCTTATCTTCTAACATCCCCCGTCAAATGAGAAGGGGTCTTGACCACTTGAAGCTTGTCTTGAAACTGACTGAATTTGGTGATAGACAGTGGCTTGGTGAAACAGTCTGCTTATACCATATTAGGATCAAGCGCTTACCGTTGTACTAAAACCAATTGGTGTTAGTAAAGGGGTTACTATATATCCTTATATCACTTTTTAACACGCCCCCTCAAGTGTGGGCCTATAACAAGTCAATCTCCGAATCATACCCACAACTTTTGGGACATATTGTAATTTAACATGGTATCATATCAGAAGGTATTGAATTCAAAACACACTCCAAGCACAATCTTTCCAATCAAAAAGTGCTTGATTATTAGGCAACCAAGTTTGGCGGTACCCCTAAATTTGGGCGGCCAGTAGGGTGTTTAAGGCGTGGATTAGTAATCGTTTTATCAAACACAGTGGGGTAAAATTCGAGTTCCATAATCACCTTAATGTAAAACTGGAACTTGTTGAAATAGTGTCATAAACCCAATCGGGTTGGACCGGATCCGACCGGGTCGGATCATTTCTTCTATTTCTTTATGATTGTACATATATAATAAATGGATTTTATGTTGTCATATATGTGTTCTTTTAAAGAACCGATTATGAATTGTTATATGATGACGTCCTTAGTATTAAACTGTGATAGAGAAACCATGAAAGGCGATTATAGTTGATGAGATCTCTAATCACTTTGATAAGTTTGATACTTAAATGTCTCTAGGCTTATGTACTATTAAACAAGGCATTGATAGTACAAACAGGCTAGCGCGTATTAGATGTCTTCTATCTTTAAGGGTAGGGATAGATCTCGTCTATCGAAGTGTGGAGACATTTGGACTGTACGTGGACGTGTATTTGAGAATGCATACGTTAGACTGACCCACTTACACTGTTAAGTGTCACACTATGTGACGATTGTGTAATTATCCTTAGGACCGGAGTCTACATGGCATCACGGTGTGGATTGTCATGCTTTGACATTATTGAAGTTTCCCCTAGCCACGGGGCGATCATGCGGTAGTGATTAGGTGTGATACTAAAGCATGCGGAGTATACATGTTTATTCGTCCGGAAATCGCGTACCCTATCAGTAGGGTGAATATCCGAAAGTACCTTCTTATAAGGAATGTCTTACTCTCGTGAATCTTTGCAAAGTGGAAGTAAATAAGTTACTTCGAGAGAGCATGATATCCAGATTATAAGATACGGTCGTTGAGGCTTGACACTCGACGTACGACCGTATGAATATTACAACAATATGATTCTATTTACAAGGTAACTGTTTCACATGAAAGGTAGTAGTCATTGCATTTGACTCTTCCGATGATTGGGGGTCACGGAGTGTTGCTAGACGCTATCCCGTGATCGTTAGGTATGAAGGGCAATTTCGTAATTTGCACTTTATGTCTACGGCCAACATATCCGGGAGCCTATCGGGTCACACATAAGAACATCTAGCCAGATTAAAATGCGGTTATAGTGAAAAACAAATAAGGAAAGAATTTATCTCATAATATAAAGATTATAGTGGTAAATTAATATGGTGGTATTTATTTATTATGAATAAATATAATACAAGATATTAATTATGTTGATTAATTAAAAATGTATATAGATACATACATTTCGAATATATATATATGTATATATGATATACATGTATTTTGCAAATTAATTAATCATAACATTATATTAATTAAAGAATATTCTGGATGCCAATTTATGGCTAAAAGGGGCGCCACTTTCTAGTGTATTGGATACACTTGGATTGTGCAATTTAATTATGGGAGATTGAGGCAAAAGGACAGAAAAGATTACAAAATGAATAAATAGGACACACTCATTTTTTTAGTTGCAAAAGGAACAAACAATTTTAGACGGACAAAACTAACCCTTTAAAAGGGACGCGCACGTATATCTGTATAAGGAGGTTTGCTTCAGGTTTTGTTTTTGTTTAACATCCGTAACTTTTGATTTATAATTCCGATCATCGAAATTTTTTCACCAAAATTCATATTTTTTTGCTCTTTAATTTGAGCCCAAATGCGATACCCTTCCAACGTAAATTTTGAAAGCCAAAAAATATTTGCATTAACTGGAGCGTTTTTCTTATAAACGACCGTAACTTTTGATTTAGAACACCGATCGCCAAAATTGTTACACCAAAGTTCATATTTTTTTATCTTCATTTTGAGACCTCATTTGATACATTTTCGACGTAGTATTTGAAAGCCGAATTTAATCGCAGCATTTACACTAACACAAAGATCGTCGGTATCAGTATCAGTATTAGTATCAGTATCAGTAAACAACTGCATATGAGGTAATCAGTATCATTTAAGGCTTAATTCAAGTGACTACTTCAAGGCACACATATCTGGCTCATATAAGGCTCATTTAAGGCTTAATTCAAGGGACACAATATCATGTCTGGCTCATATAAGGCCAAGAAAAAAAAAACCCTTCAACAAAATGCTTCTTGCATATTTTCCTCATATTTGCAGTGAAGTAATAAAGCTCCAATCTTTGCATATCTAACTTAAATTATCAGCAATAATTGGCAGAAATTAAGGCCCAAATAAACATAAAAAATGGCAAACCATAATGGAAGAAAGAACAGTCCAAAAAATAGCAACAATGGCAGAAGAATAAAGCTCCAATCTTTACATATTCCACTCAAATTAACACCACCAACAACAGAATTCAACAGAAAAAATAGCTGAAAAGTAATACCCCAAAATTTGTACATTTTTCCCTCTTAAATCAACAGCCATAATAGCAGAAAACAGCAAAAATGGCAGAAAATAAAGCCCCAAAAAAGAAATGGAACAAAATGTGCAGCTAGTAAAATAAGGAGACTACTTCAAGGCAGGTAATAAGTATCATTTAAGGCTTAATTCAAGTGACTACTTCAAAGCACATATATCTAGGCTCATATAAGGCCCACTTAAGGCTTAATTCAAGGGACACAATATCATATATGGCACATATAAGGCTCATACAAGGCATACAATATCACTAACAGTATCATATAAGGCATACAATATCAGTAACAGTATCATCATCAGCAACAGTATCAGTATCAGTATCAGTAAACAACATCAGGCTCATTTAAGGCTTAATTCAAGGGACTACTTCAAGGCACACATATCTGGCTCATTTAAGGCTTAATTCAAGGGACACAATATCATATCGGACTCATATAAGGCTCATATAAGGCATACAATATCACTAACAGTATCATATAAGGCATACAGTATCAGTAAAAAAAGACTAGATTGATTGCATCCTTAATCATCTAACAATGAGGGATGCACATGTCAAAGGCCATCCTGAACATTTCATAACAATGGTGTACAGTTGAAAACTTGAAATCAACAAAAAAATGACAAGATGAGGAATTAACAAAAGGTGAATCTGCGTAAGTGATATAACATTAGGCCTATAGGGATTAGTGTGGTTCTTGGAGATTTCATAAGACTGATAAATAAGAGCAATATGGCCCTAGGCAAATGCGATTTCTATATCCTAGTGATAGATGGTAGCAGCAAAGCTGCAAGCTTTACGCTTTCTTGCTCGTAAAAGAGAAGAAATTAAGTGTTATACCAGCAAATGACTAAAAAGACACTCCTTTTCATGCAATTTCATCATCACTAAATCTGTGAAATACGATACCGGAAGCTGATAACCTTCAGTAGCTAATTGGCTTGATGTATTTTCTTTAAGCCTAACAACTAGGAGAAACATATAACTCCTAAAAGACAATGAGCTAGTAATATATTCTATATTATTTTGATCGTTGGAGGTTTTATTGTCCTTCAAACTGACTTGTCCAGAATTTTTGCTTGAATCTCCTGTCTTAGTATTTGAAACAACTTTAAGTTTTGCCAACGATTCGACTTTTGAATTACCATCTTCACTTGAAACCTTATCAGGATCACAATCCTCCTCCTTTATGCTATCAGAACCTTCTTCGTTGACATTTTCAAGAACACCTTGTGTGCCATCTTGTACTTGGACATCATTCTCAAACTCCATAACAAAGCGAGAGATCTAACAGAAAAACTCGGTCCAAAATTCGAAGTTCAAGTTCAACAACTATTCAGCAATGCATCAAAGTCCCTCCATCTACAAATTTTGAGTCTCCCAATTTAGCAAATATAATCAAAATCCAGAAGCACTTGATAGAATTATAAATTTGGAAAGTCAAACACACATACGTACACAAAGTCAAAGTGGAACCGGGAGAATTAAAGGTGGATTAGCACTTAATTAAGAGCGAAAAAGTGGACTATAAACTAATTTTTCCTTTAATTAATGGTATTATCATATATTAATATTAGATATTAATATTCATATATATGTACATACGTGAGTTTGCACATATGATATATATATATATATATATATATATATATATATATATATATATATATATATATATATATATATATATATTTATTTATTTATTTATTTATTTATTTATTTATATGTGTAATATATATATATGTGTGATATATACACATGTGTAAATTGATTTATGATAATGAGATAAAGATAGTCAATATTAGATATTGACAATAATATGAGATATTAAATTAAATGAGATAATTCAATCCAAAATACATTTCATATTTTATTAGGAAAAAGTTTTTCTTTCTCCCCAATCTACTAGGAAGCTTCTCCCAATCAGATTGGGAATACATAGGGGCGCAGGTCACCTTATAAATAGGGAGGCTTGGCTAGCTCTTTAGTACATCACAATTCCAAGAGCTAATAGTTCTTGTGAAAAATAGAGAGCTTCTTCGGTAGATATTTTGAGAGAGAGAAAAAGTCGGTCTAGCAACCGAGATTTTCTGGTAGCAATCCATGATGGGATTCTGGCGGGTTGTTCGTGTAGATCACCGGTAGAGGCCGAACGCATGGGCGGCTCCGTGCATCGCTACACTCCTTAGACGGTCAAAGCGTCGATTTTTTAAATCAAGCAAGGTATTCACCATCTACTACTTATTTGTTTATTGCATAAACGAAGTCGATCCTGGTTAAAAGGAAATAAAATTTTGAATTCCGCCGCATTCCCGCGTAGATTTCCTAACAGAACTTTCCCCATTAGTTTATTGTCCACGTGAAATTCGCCTTCCCTATGCACCATTGATTTTGATCAGGATATACTGTTAATTAACTATATTTGTTCATTTTTTGGGCCTTTATTTGCACCATAATGAGTCTGTTGACGCACCACATTAATGTTCATTACAATAAAATCGACCTTATGGAAGTTAGTTTGATCTATTGCCAAAAACTGACATCCCATAGGTGCATCGTGAGAACTAGCCTTGAGAAAAATCAGTTTTTGGCTTTAGAACTGACTTTAACAAGGTCATTCTTGTATAATCGGTGTGATGCATAGGTAAAATGAGGGTGATGCAAATAATTGCTCCTTTTTTCCCGTCTCATATTTATAGCGTGCATATGATGTTGCGATACGATCAATACTCTTTGTCCATAGTTCTATTGACTCTGATTAAAGCGGTATTAGGGAGTCTACCTTTGTACTCTTTCTCCATATTTCATGCTATTATTGCAGTTATACACATCTTAGAACAGTTGAGAGCTCACATTTTTGGGGTTGGGGTAACGGTGAGAGATACATTTCCAGGGTTTCTTAGGACACGGTTTTATAACAAAAAAAGTGGGAGGGTGATGGGGTTGGGGGACTTGGTTTGCAAAATATTGCATTGCTTAGGAAGTGGTGGTGGAGATGAAAGACAACATTGTGGAAGGATTCTTGGATTTGATGGAGTGCTCTTGAAATGTGTATTCCTTGTGTTTCCTCCTAGAGGAATTTGACGGGTTTTGGGTGAGTGATAGATGGAGATTTGTGGATAGGGGTGGTCTTGGGAATAAAGGTGGAGAAGAGAGATGAGGGGAAAGAGTGAGGATAGTTTGTAGACCTTATTGCTTTGGTCTATAACATCTCTCCCATTGCATGTAATATATATACCCCATATTTAAAACTTAGCTATAATGGTATCTTTTTTATGGCTTTGCTTAAAAAAACCCTTCTTGACAATACATCTATTGGAGTCCCGTAGGTTACCTTCCCGTGGAGGTGGAATGCTACTATTCCATCGGAGGTCAACATCTTCAATTGGGAGGTTGCTCACAAACGTATCACCACTCGGCCTGATTTCGTGAAAGGAGGTATTCCTCTTGACAGTTTGGTTTGCCCAATCTAAAAGGCGGTGAATGAGGACATATCACATCTACTCTTTCACTGTCCTTTTGCTTCTTCTACTTGGCGTAATATTGTTGATTGATTCTCTATTCCAAGAGGGTTACTTATGGACTGGGATTATAATCATCTTCATTTAAGGCTAGACAAAGTGAGAAAGTCAAAGTATGGGAAGCTGTTAAGAAAACTGTTATTTGGTCTATCTGGATAGCTAGGAATCAAGTTGTCTTTGACTCGAAAGATCTCAATGTGGACAATTTGTTCCGGGAAATTCAAAGTCGAAGTTTTGCTTGGATCTCCTGTAGAAAAAGTAATATCAGTATTTAATGGACAACTTGGAAGACTAATCCGCTCTCTTTTAGCAGAGAAAAGTTATGGTACAACGGTGATTAATGGGTTGTACCAAGTGGAAGGTTATGAAGCATCCAAATCACCCCTATGCACCATTACTGTGTGTGAGGGTGTATAAGAATTCATCACAACCCTCCACTTGCAACACCCATGAATCACCTGTTGTACTACATATTCTCCTTTTAGCATAGTTTAGTCCTTTCGTAGTTGATTGCCTTTAGTTTTTTCTCTTTGGTTTCACTTTTGTTCTAGGCTGGTCGGTTTTTCCTAAGATTAGATGTATGCTTGTAATTTGGTAACTTTTAGACTTCTAGCATCTTGCTAGATCACTTAATAATAATATTGAGAGTGAATTTCGAATAATAGTGAATGTTGATAGCGGATTTTCTGTAATCACGTTGAAATATGTTGAGTGTGGTTTCAAAATAAAGAGCATGAAAAAATAAAAATCTGGTGAGAGAATTTTCAAATTTCGAGTTCTAGATTGAGAGATATTAGTGTTTAAAAAAGACTGATAAGAGAGAAAGTGAGTTGGTTTTTTTTTACGGAGGAAATGCGCCAGGATTTTTTTTTCCCGAAATCGGTGAATTTCAACGGTGAATTTCCGTTATGCAAAAGTTTTGAGAAGATGTCATTTTCCTTATTGATGAAATGTTTTCGTGCTTCTCCTCCAATCCCCCTTTATTTTAATATTAATAAATGGACAAAGGTAACCTCAATTAACAAAAAAAACAGAACAACGATACAATGCGATTAGGAGCATATAAAACTACCACAATCTCATTAAAATATGGTTACTTTCTTTCCTACTTATATTTTTAGTTAGTCATTCATCATCATTCATATTTTTTTCGTCTGTTTCATTCTGATATCTCATTCCATATTTTTCAGAATGATTTATGAATTTTGTTTTTTCCCCTATAATTCATTGCGAATGCAGTGACATACAACATATATAGTGACACTTAAGAACTACAACGGATGCAATGACACTTAAGAAGTAAAATCCAGTAACAGACACAAATGAAGACACAAGTGACTAAAAGGGTAAATTTTTTGTAAATTTTATCAGATGATCCCCGTGCATTGCACGGGTTTTGGGCTAGTAATGAAATAATTATATGATTTCGAAAAAAAACCCTCAGCAGTCACATAATTGGAAGTCACCAGCTAAATAATTTACTACGCCATTGGAGATGTGGAAAACATCTCAATCAGGACATCAGTATTGTTCATAGCAGCCGTCTTCTCTTTCAACACCCCACATATGCAATCATGCATGTGAAGATTCCATATTTGAGCATAATAAGAAATGCAAACGAGGACGATGGTCAAAGCAGTTAAACAGATCCTTTATGTCTCACTTTTGCGATATCAGACCCGGGGTTTGGATGCGTTATAGGTAATTCGAATTTCTTTTGTAATTTCGGTGCGAGCTAAGTCTATTAGAGATAAGTTGAGGAAAAATATTAATAAATATGATTTTGGAACTGTGAATAACTTATTTCATTAAAAGCACACTACAAACATTGCGACCAACCTCAACCTAGCTTACAACAACCCAAAACACAACACAACACGACTCGGTCCTAGAAACTAATGTGGAATGGATTTAGACCTTCACATAATCAATATTGATTTTTCCGGCATCCATATTAGCAATGGTTGTATACGCATCAGAATAGATGTCAAAGTCAGCTTGGCATCCCGCAGGCGGGCAGTAATCAGCTACGGTTACCGTAATACTTGCACCGTCGATGCACGGGTTCGGATCACCTTCGTTTGTACCGCTAACACATGTTATCGTATATTGGTCTCCGCAGGCAGCCCCACCATTCCAAAATGCAGCAGAAACAGCTGTTGATATATGTGGAGTATTGTAACCATCACAGGCAGAGGCTTCAGCCACAGCCACAATGCAACACCAAAAAAAAAAAAGATACAAACAATTTAATGATTTTCAAGAAAGAGGAAAAAAAAATATTCTCTACTGCACAAAGTATTTATCGCAGAGTTAACAAAACAACAAGAAAAACTGGACAACATTTGCATATTTATATATATTTTGTTAAAGTGTCTGAACATCAGTTTATGCTTTTGGGATATGGTAGTTCAACATAATTATTAATAACGAAGTAAAACACTTGACTTTTCTAATTGTTTTTATAGGAGTCCGTATTAAATATATATTGTCCGTAGTAGAATTGTGGGTATTTGTTCTGAAATCGCCCCGGAAAGAAAAATAATCGTAAAAAATAAACATTATAAAATAATATATATACATCTGAAGAAAATAAATTCAAGAAAGTGGAGAGTTAAGAGAACACATACGGACTAATATAGTATTGGCAGTTGCAGTTCCAGCAATTCCATGAGCAACAGTACTCATGGCAGCCACGACGATCAATCCGATGAATAAAGCTATCTTCTTCATTGCCATAATTAATAATTAACACCTTTGTTTTCGAATAGATAATAATGAGAAAAATTAAAATCTGAAATTTCTTGTGTTTATAATGAATGATTAATTCACAGGAAGCTAAGTGAGTGAGAAAAATGGAATTGGAAAGTTTCTGGTTTTATAGACCATATCCTGCATGTACAAGTTAAAAAAGAGTATGCTGAAATTCATTAGTTGAGAAGGAACGAATTTTGTTTAATTGTTTTAGTATTTAAAGAACTTGTCTTTTTCAATTAATTACATCAAGGTTCAAACAATTACAAGTATTCCAATTTTTTTTTTATATACTGATTTTACAAAGTTGGGTTTTGCAAGATGCTCAGTCTGAATCGTATTATTGTAGTCGAACTCTGAGTTGTGAGGCGGAACTGCATAAATGAAGAACTTGTGTAACTAACCAACCTTGATTCCAATCTGAAACCGAAATTTCGAATCACAAAGTCTTTTGCTGAAAAATCATAATAATGATTGTGATATAGTAATTAGTATCTACGCGTCACAATATTCAACTAATGATGGGGTCCATGCGCTCAATATTTCATCATCTTAAAAATGTCAAAAGACATACGGAATTCACTCTGAAACTAACCTACTCCCACCAACAATCTGTTGTGGAAGATTAGGATCACTACACTCTCCTCTTAGGATAGGGCCTTAGGTGGATTGTAGGCTAACGCTCTAGATTTAAAGCTGATATTCCGATGTCTTGTTATTGGGATGAGGCAGGCTCAATCAGCCCAATATTTTTATAACAAGTTATAGTTTTTTTTAATATATAAAAATATTGTGTTGAATGAGCGTATTAGATTTTTTTTTTAATACTACTCCGTCCCAAAAAAAAAAAAAGTCATCCTATGTTTTTTATATATCTCAAAATACAAGTCATTATATATTACCAATGCAACATTTATTTTTTTTAATCAATCTTACTCTTAATTTATCATCAATCTAACCATTTTTATTACTTAACAACCATTGAGTTAATTATAATTAAGAGATATTTTAGACATTTAATTTTAAAATTTATGACATTCAACTACTTTTCTTAACACTTCTAGGATGATTTATATTTTAAACTAGGAAGTAATATATAAAGGCATTGGGCTTAGATTTTTTTTTATTAAAACAAGTTTTTGGAGGCATACATGTTGGGTAGGCCTAAGACAGCCGTTTAAGCCGCCTAATGGTAGGGACGGCCATGCTCTAGGACCACGTAAATCCAAACGTCTCCTCTGACAGAGTATGTTAAAGAAGAGGAAATCAACTCGCAGTATCGATGCCGAAATGTAGAAGCCACAGAGTATGTTAAAGAACAATACATACTCATTACTCACTTCTGAAGGGAACCAATTTTGGTTTATTTTAGTATCAAAGAACATGTCTTCTTTAACTTAGTTTTTTCGTTTAAATACATAAGCTTCAAACAAAAACAAATTATTCCATCTTTTCAGACATGACAAAATTAGGTTTGCAAGATACTCACTTTTTGTCTCACTAACCACGTTCCAAAATATAAATCCATTTAGAACCTTTTACATAATTTGAGAAAATATTAAGTAATATTAATTTTAATTATAAAAATCTGAAAACACTTTGACCATTATTAATGTAAAGTTGTATAGTAATGAAAAGTGAGTTAATTCACAATAAATTAAGGATAGGAAGAAGAAAAATATAATAAATGTTTTATCGGCATTCTAAACAGATTATATAATGAAATAAAATCAAAAATCTTAATTGAATTACATTTTAGGATGAGACAAAGGTAGTATTTTGTAGTACGACGCCGAAAATGAAGAAATGAATATGTCAAGTATGGAATCTACAACAATCAAGCCCTTTTTTGGTAGGTGGGAGACATATTTAATTTGCCGAAAATTTGATAAAGCTAGTTGTAGCACGCACCATATCTCAGAAAACCCGACTAAGACATGAATATTTGTTGTTTGACCATGCTTCAAGATCCGTACATCTCAAACCTAGCAGGGTGCCGGCCCGGTGCTAGAGGATCAAGGCGTAAGGCCGATTGGTCGTGCCGGGCTTAGGAGCTCAATGCCGGCCCGGTGCTAGAGGATCGAGGCGTAAGGTCGATTGGTCATGACAGGCTTAGGCATGTTGGTCAGTCAAGCGGGGCCCGTTAGTCGGGACCGAAAAAAATTATTAATATATATATAAATTGTGTTATTTGTTTATAAGGACATGTTTTGGGATTTAATTATGCACTTAGGACACATTTAAAAGATCATTAGTTATAAGGACGGATTTCATTTATGTTTCCAATTTTGCCCTTTGTGCATATAACGTCGGACGATTCAATTCTTCAAATCTAAAAATATCTCTTCCTGCTTCTTCCTTTCCTCTATCATTTGATATCTTCTTCTGTGTACGGCGGTGGCGATGGAGGATATGGAGGACGCCGTGAGGGTGGAGGCGGTGGTGGTTATGGTGGTAGACGTGAAGGTGGAGACGGTGGACACGGTGGTGGTGGTGGATATGGTGGACGCCGGCGATTCGGAAGGTGGAAGCTGGAGGAATTAGAAATCACCAATAATCCGTGCATCGCTACACTCCTTAGACGGATAAAGTGTCGATCTTTTAAATCAAGCAAGGTATTCACCATCAACTACTTATTTGTTTATTGCATAAACGAAGTCGATCCTGGTTAAAAGGAAATAAAATTTTGAATTCCGCTGCGTTCCCGCGTAGATTTCCTAACAGAACATTCCTCATAAGTTTATTGTCCACGTGAAATTCGGCTCCCTATGTACCATTGATTTTGATCAGGATATACTATTAATTAACTATATTTGTCCTTTTTTTGGGCCTTTATTTGCACCATAATGAGTCTGTTGACGCACCACATTAATGTTCATTACAATAGAATCGACCTTGTGGAAGTTAGTTTGATCTATATCCAAAACCCGACATCCCGTAGGTGCATCGTGAGAACTGGCCTTGAGAAAATCAGTTTTTGGCTTTAGAACTGAATTTAACAAGGTCATTCTTGTATAATCGGTGTGATGCGTAGGTAAAATGAGGGTGATGCAAATAATTGCTCATTTTTTCCGTTTCATATTTATAGCGTGCATATGATGTTGCGATACGATCAATACCCTTTGTCCATAGTTCTATTGACTCTGATTAAAGCGGTATTAGGGAGTCTACTTTTGTACTCTTTCTCCATATTTCATGCTCATATTGCCGTGATACACATCTTAGAACAGTTGAGAGCTCGCTTTTTTGGGGTTGGGGTAACGGTGAGAGATACATTTCCAAGGTTTCTTAGGACACGGTTTTATAACAAAAAAAAGTGGGAGGGTGATGGGGTTGGGGGACTTGGTTTGCAAAATGTTGCATTTCTTAATTAGGAAGTGGTGGTGAAGATGAAAGACAACATTTTGGAAGGATTCTTGGATTTGATGGAGTGCTCTTAAAATGTGTTTTCCTTGTGTTTCCTCCTAGAGGAATTTGACGAGTTTTAGGGTGAGTGATAGAGGGAGATTTTTGGATAGGGGGTGGTCTTGGGAATAAAGGTGGAGAAGAGAGATGAGGGGAAATGAGTGAGGATAGTTTGTAGACCTTATTGCTTTGGTCTATAACATCTCTCCCATTGCATGTAATACAGATACCCCATATTAAAAACTTTGCTATAATGGTATCTTTTTTATGGCTCGGCTTAAAAAAACCTTTCTTGACAATACATCTATTGGAATCCCGTAGGTCACCTTCCCGTGGATGTGGATGCTGCTATTCCATCGAAGGTCAACATCTTCAATTGGGAGGTTGCTCACAAACGTATCACCGCTCGGCCTGATTTCGCGAAAGGAGGTATTCCTCTTGACAGTTTGGTTTGCCCGATCTAAAAGGCGGTGAATGAGGACATATCGCATCTACTCTTTCACTGTCCTTTTGCTTCTTCTACTTGGCGTAAGATTGTTGATTGATTCTTCTATTCCAAGAGGGTTACTTATGGACTGGGATTCTTTCATTAAATCATCTTTATTTAAGGCTAGACAAAGTGAGAAACTCAAAGTATGGGAAGATGTTAAGAAAACTGTTATTTGGTTTATCTGGATAGCTAGGAATCAAGTTGTCTTTGACTCAAAAGATCTCAATGTGGACAATTTGTTCCAGAAATTCAAAGTTGAAGTTTCGCTTGGATCTCCAGTAAAAAAAGTAATATCAGTATTTAATGGACAACTTGGAAGACTAATCTGCTCTCTTTTAGCAGAGAAAAGTTATGGTACAACGTGATTCATGGGTTGTACCAAGTGGAAGTTATGAATCATCCAAATCACCCCTACACACCATTACTGTGTGTGAGGGGTGTATAAGAATTCATCACAACTCTCCACTTGCAACACCCATGAATCACCTGTTGTACTACATATTCTCCTTTTAGCATAGTTTAGTCCTTTCGTAGTTGATTGACTTTAGTTTTTTCGTTTTGGTTTCACTTTTGTTCTAGACTGGTCGGTTTTTCCTAAGATCAGATGTATGCCTGTAATTTGGTCACTTTTAGACTTCTAGCGTCTTGCTAGATCACTTAATAATAATATCGAGAGTGAATTTCGAATAATAGTGAATTTTGATAGCGGATTTTCTGTAATCACGTTGAAGTATGTTGAATGTGGTCTCAAAATAAATAGCATAAAAAAATAAAAAATCTGGTGAAAGAATTTTCAAATTTCGAGTTCTAGATTAAGAGATATGAGTGTTTGAAAAAGACTGATAAGAGAGAAAGTTGGTTGGTTTTTTTTTTACGGAGGAAATGCGCCAGATTTTTTTTTCCTTTATGCAAAAGTTTTGAGAAGATGTCATTTTCCTTATTGATGAAAAGTTTTATCTTCTCTTCAAATCCCCCTTTATTTTAATATTAATAAATGGATAAAGGTAACCTCAATTAACCAAAAAAACAGAACAACGATGCAATGCGATTAGGAGCAGATAAAACTACCACAATCTCATTAAAATATAGTTACTTTCTTTCCTACTTAAATTTTTAGTTAGTCATTCATCATCATTCATATTTTTTTCGTGTGTTTCATTCTAATATCTCATTCCATATTTTTCAGAATGATTTCTGAGTTTTGTTTTTTCCATTATAATTCATTGCGAATGCTATTAGGATCAAGCGCTTACCGTTGTACTAAAACCAATTGGTGTTAGTAAAGGCGCTACTATATTTCCTTATATCACTTTTAACACGCCCCCTCAAGTGTGGGTCTATAACAAGCCCGGGCCAACATGCATGGCACACAAAGGCATATAAAGGGCACACAAGGCCAACAAAGAGGCCCAACACTTGCACAATATAATTGGGGAAACAATGTTGGTTGCAAGGATTGATCTCATGACCTCCCGCTCCGATACCATATTAGGATCAAGCGCTTACCGTTGTACTAAAACCAATTGGTGTTAGTAAAGGCGCTACTATATTTCCTTATATCACTTTTAACAAATGCAGTGACATACAACATATATAGTGACACTTAAGAACTACAACGGATGCAATGACACTTAAGAAGTAAAATCCAGTAACAGACACAAATGAAGACACGGTGACACCTTATGCATAGAATTAACCATCATTTAGATACACAGTAACACCTGTTGCACTTCAATGACGATATGTAGTGAGAGAATGCAATGACACTTGACTTGCCTCATACATCATTATTTTTCAGTGCCAATAGTAGGGTGCAATGATCGGAATCTGGATACCATCTCCGGCAATGGTAGCGGAGGCTCAGATCAGCGGCCCACCGGAATCAGCCATGGGAGGAAGCTGGACATCAACGTATGGGTTCAGCCATAGGATTTATTTATTTATTTATTGAAAACTAGTTCGCCAGGCAATTGAATGTAAAATAAAAGGGGCTATTTTGGAAAGATAAATAACTTTTGTAAATTTTATCAGATGATCCTCGTGCATTGCACGGGTTTTGGGCTAGTACTGAAATAAGTATACGATTTCGAAAAAAACCCCCTCAGCAGTCACATAATTGGAAGTCACCAGCTAAATAATTTACTACGCCATTGGAGATGTGGAAAACTTCTCAATTAGGACATCACAATTGTTCATAGAAGTCGTCTTCTCTTTCAACACCCCACATATGCAATCATGCATGTGAAGATTCCATATTTGAGCATAATAAGAAATGAAAACGAGGACGATGGTCTAAGTAGTTAAACAGATCCTTTATGTCTCACTTTAGCGATACCAGACCCGGGGTTTGGATGCGTTATAGGTAATTCAGATTTCTTTTGTAATTTCGGTGTGAGCTAAGTCTATTAGAGGTCAATTGAGGAAAAATATTAATAAATATTCTTTTGGTACTATGAAAAACTTATTTGATTAAAAGCACACTACAAACATTGAGACCAACCTCAACCTGGCTTACAACAACCCGAAACTCAACACAACACAATAAAACACGACTCGGTCCAAGAAACTAATGTGGAATGGATTTAGACCTTCACATAATCAATATTGATTTTTCCAGCATCCATATTAGCAATGGTTGTATATGCATCGGAATATATGTCAAAGTCTGCTTGGCATCCCGCAGGCGGGCAGTAATCAGCTACTGTTACCGTAATACTTGCACCGTCGATGCACGGGTTCGGATCGCCTTCGTTTGTACCGCTGACACATGTTATCGTATATTGGTCTCCGCAGGCAGCTCCACCATTCCAAAATGCAGCAGAAACAGCTGTTGATATATGTGGAGTATTGTAACCATCACAGGCAGAGGCTGCCACAGCCACAATGCAAACACCAAAAAAAAAAAAAAAAAAAAAAAAAAGGGAGAGAAACAATTTAATGATTTTCAAGAAAGAAAAAAACATATTCTCTCTACTGCACATACTATTTATTACAGAGTTCACAAAACAACTTGAAAACATTCAGTTTTATGTTTTCATGTGTATTTTTACTAATACCACAGGACAACATTTGCCTATTTATATATATTTTGTTAAAGTGTCTAAAATGATAATTAATTATCTATACTCATCAGTTTATGCTTTTGGGAGAGACGTTAGTTCAACATGATTATTAATAACACTGTAAAACACTCGACTTTTCTAATTGTTTTTATAGGAGTCCGTATTAAATATATATTGTCCGTAGTAGAATTGTGGGTATTTGTTCTGAAATAACCACGGACAGAAAAATAATCGTAAAAAATAAACATTATAAAGATATTATATATATACAGCTGAAGAAAATTAATAAAAATCAAGAAAGTGGAGAGTTAAGAGAACACATACGGACTAATACAGTATTGGCAGTTGCAGTACCAGCAATTCCATGAGCTACTGTACTCATGGCAGCCACGACGAACAATCCGATGAATAAAGCTATCTTCTTCATTGCCATAATTAATAATTAACAACTTAATTTGTTTTCGAATAGATAGTAGGGAGAAAAATTGTAATCTGAAATTTCTTGTGTTTATAATGAATGATTAATTCACAGGAAGCTAAGTGAGTGAGAAAAATGGAATTGGAAAGTTCTGGTTTTATAGACCATATCCTGCATGTACAAGTTAAAAAAGAGTGTTGAAATCCAGTAGTTGAGAAGGAACTAATTGCAATTTTTCAGTATTTAAAGAACTTGTCTTTTTCAATTAATTACATCAAGGTTCAAACAAATACAAGTATTCCAATTGCAATTTTATTTATTTTTTATATACTGATTCTACAAAGTTGGGTTTTGCAAGATGCTCAGTCTGAATCGTATTATTGTTGTCGAACTCTGAGTTGTGAGGCCGAACTGCATAAATGAAGAACTTGTCTTTTTGGTAGGTGGGAGACAGATTTAATTTGCCGAAAAGTTGATCGAGCTAGTTGTAACGCGAGCCATGTCTCAGAAAACCCGACTAAGACACGAATACATGTTGTTTGACAATGCTTCAAGATCCGTACATCTCAAAGCTATCACGGTGCGGGCCCGGTGCTAGAGGATCAAGGCGTAAGGCCGATTGGTTGTGCCGGGCTTAGGAGCACAATGCCGGCCCGGTGCTAGAGGATCGAGGAGTAAGGCCGATTGGTCGTGACAGGCTTAGGCATGTTGGTCTGTCAAGCGGGGCCAGTTAGTTGGGACCGATTATTGTGTATAAATATATACATGAAAAAATATTTCGTAATATCCCTAATAATATATATATATATATATATATATATATATATATATATATATATATATATATATAATTTGACTGTATGAAACCAAAAATTAAAAAAAAAAATTTGAGTGTCCTCCTACTTAAAAATTTTCAAAAAATGTCTTATTTCGTATACTAAAAGACAAGCAAACAAACACTAAGGGAGTTGGAGTTGTTTAAACTCTTTTTAGTTGATGATAGGTAACGTACGTATTATGTATACCTTTATCCTTTATTTTGGATTTGGCCGCTATGGCTTTGTACCGTGTAAAAAAGAAGAATAAAGTTGGGCGGCAGTCGGCGGCACTCTCCAACTATTGGCGGGGCGTATTTTGGATGGCAAAATTAGAAAAATGGTC
Organism: Gentiana straminea; assembly: GCA_036785695.1. Taxonomy (NCBI): domain Eukaryota; kingdom Viridiplantae; phylum Streptophyta; class Magnoliopsida; order Gentianales; family Gentianaceae; genus Gentiana; species Gentiana straminea. The sequence goes on along the minus strand of JAVUPR010000137.1, from coordinate 8,593,994 downwards.
CTGTAACTTGGGTCTACTAAGGATTTTAGTCTTGCTTCTATTCCGGGAGGAAAATAGTCTTCTAAGTTGTTTTTACTATTGGCGGGGCGTATTTTGGATGGCAAAATTAGAAAAATAGTCCTGTAACTTGGTCTACTAAGGATTTTAGTCTTGCTTCTATTCCGGCGAGGAAAATAGTCTTCTAAGTTGTTTTTTTTGTTTTAAAAAGTGTTAATCGCCGGAAATAGCTGACTGGGCACAGGAATATTTTAAAAATGCGTACGTGTCTTCCACTAGGCTTCCTCGTTGGATCCTACGTGGCTGTGGGGTCCCATTTCTCCTTCACCCATTCCTCCTTCATTTACTTAAAAAAATATTGATGCAAGAGAGATTCGAACCCATGACCTTAAAAAATAAGTCCAAGCACTTTGCCATTCAAGCTAAAGCTCCAATATTTACACTATGACACAATTTGTTACTTATTGGCCAAGTTACAGGACCATTTAGGCCAAGGGTAGAAGCGTTTTAAGGACATGGAAGCCCCTACAGATTGTTCGTACGATACAAGAGACTCAATTTAAAGTGTTAATTTGCCTCATATTGTCTCATGAACTTTCTAATTTGAGCTTAAGTAGTTGTCTTGTGTTTGAGCCATGTTCATACTCGAAATATGCTAAGGATGGCTCTGTTTAGTAAGTCTGGTGTTTGTAGATAATAAATAGGGAGAAATGCTTAAAAGGACAATGTTACAATTTCAACCTTGATTAAGGACACATATATTTTCATAAGGCAATAAGGATAAAAAAAAATTAACTGAACGGTCCATTGTACCCTTCCCATAGAAAACCCAAAAACAGACACCCATAGCCGATACGCTTAGATGCTCTTCACAAAAATCCCAAATCGCAATTGAAAAACCTAAAATCACAAGCACAATTCGATGGGCTTCAAACACAACCGTAATTCAGGCGCAATTCGTTCAACAAAAAGTGAACCAGTTCGATCGGCTTTAACATCTATCAATTTTTGCGTTCTTAGATCTATTTATTCTTGCAATTCGAAATTTTTGCGCCATTGCAGTCAAACTTGTTCAAAATTGTTCGTTATCTGATTTCAGGAATTGAACTTCAAAGTGCGGGTACTATGCTTTATCTTTCAGAAGTTTATCTATCATACATTTGTTTCAGTCTGCTTTATTGTTTTGATTGTAAACCAACAGATGTCTGAATTTTTTTGAATGTTTTTCTACAAGTCACTATTTGGAGAAAGTGATCAATGAACAAGTGAGGGTTTTCCATGGCGGTTCCCTTGAATATAGCATTGTCTCCCAACAAATGTATGATATTTCTATTCAACTCCAAATTATTGGCGGCCACTGGTGGCATTCGAATTGGACTATGCCCCATGGTTGCCGTGGGAGCCATCACAAAGTCTCTACAAGTCAAACCTCCTTGATTTTTCTCTTGTTGACCATTAAACCAATTAGGCATCACATTTGCACCTTGATTGTGAGCTTGATTTTGGTTCTGTTGAAATTGGTTCAACATTCATGCATTGAACTGTTGCATAACGAGGGGATCCACTTGATTCCCTTAGGCCTCATGTTGAACATTATGTGGTATTGGCCCATTCACATTCCCAAGTTATTTTCTTGTCCAATCCCACCTCCTTGTGCATTGTTGTTAACAAGAGGCGGGTTTTGATTCGGGACCCCATTATTGTCCCCCAAATTTCCTTCCAATCCATGTTCACCGTGTTGTGCCATACCGGATCCTTCTCCCAACTCACCCAAACTACTATGTTCAAAGACCGGAATCGACTCCTCTACTCGATGACCTCTTCTTCTTTGACTATTTCTACGCCTCGCGTAAGCCTCAATCCCGTCTATGTATGACTCGAGTGGTGTTTGAGATCTCCGGGTCATGCACTACAAAAAGCAAACAACACGAAAACAATAAAATAAAACCTAGGCCCAAGCCTTCGGTTCACTTGCAAGATATCACAAATAACACACAATTTCCCGGCAACGGCGCCATTTTGATTGAGCTAAAATTCACCCTTCAAAAACAATTTGTAAAGACTCGCGACCGTGGGCAAACTAACTCTCTAATCAGCAGTGTACCGGGTCGATTGCTAGAATAGCTACAGGAGTACGAGGTCGAACCCAAGGGAAAAGTGTTTATGAGTACCAAAGAGAACGTGTTACTTAGTCTAGGTGATCAATCTTTTTAAAGTGCTTGTATACTACAATGACACTGAAGTGATTCTTACTAACAAGTCTAAAGATAGAAAAGAAAGAAAGGAGTAACTACTCGGTTTTTAATGTTATACTAAGGGACATAGCCGAACCATGATCAAAGTAGCTAGTTTCAACCCTAAGGGTAGACAAAACCGGGAGTGTGCATCATAATAAACGAACTCTCACAATCAATTTCACGGGTGCGTACTCCTAATTCCGGTGCTAAGGTCCAAACAACTCTCTCCTAACACCTTATGCTATGTTAACTACCCTTCCCTTAAGAAGATTCACTAACAAGGCATGTTATGCACTAGAGCCGCTTAAACGTTAAAACGAGTAACCTCGCATTGGGCTCGGGCTTAACAACTAACCCGAGTCTACGCCGCGATCTTATAACCCCTTTTCCCATACCTCCCCGCAAAATACATATGTAAGATTGATATGTGAGATTACTAAATTAGGTGATCAATCTAATCTAGTGATGTTATAACAAGTTCTAAGACGTGAAACAAGCAAGATTAAACAATAAAGAGCATTGCCCACTCCCAATTTCATCACCCAAAGGGTGATTTCACTACATTTCACATGATTCGATTATGAAAAGGGATTAGTTACTCATTATACTAGTTAAAACATAAAAGAAACAGTAAATGAAACACATAACAAGTGAAAGAAGGAAGAAATTTACCATAGAAGTGAGAAATTCGAAATTTAGATCCAAAAAGTACACTATGAAGAACTAATTAAAAGATGGTGTCTTAGTGTTTGAAGTAGAAATCTGAGCTAAGAAATGAAAAGATTAAGCTAAGATTATACTGATTTAAACTAAGAGAATGTATTCTAAGCTATTACAAAATTCGAGCTAAGAAATGGGTAGGGTTTTGCTAAGAGAATGGTTCTTTTTTTTAAGAAATAGTCTAAGGGGGGTATTTATAGGTGAGGGAAAAATTGCAGAAATCTGTCTTCAAACGCACGTTTGAGCAGTTGAACCTGACGTTTCACATCTTCAAACGCGCGTTTCGCATAAGACAAACACGCGTTTCGCTTCATTTCTGGGCAGGCTCTTGTTTGATCTTCAACTGGAACGCACGTTTAGGGAGTTGAAACGCGCGTTTGGAGGACTTGGAACGCGCGTTTAGGGCAGTTTGAAACGCGCATTTAGAGGGGTTGAACTCTGATAAAGATGGTAGCTTCTGAAACGCCCGTTTGGGGGTTCAAACGCGCGTTTGAACCCCTTTTGCTCCAAAACTTCAACTTTTCTTCCCTTTTGATCTCTTCTCTTGCTTCGATCATGCTTTTCACCGTGAATCAACACCTTCCGGGTCCTCAAGACACTAATACCCTACAACATTATGAACAACCATAACATCCAAACAATTCCGGAGGGTAAAAGTGCTCGGGAATAGGGTTAATATCAACAAAAAAGGGTAATAATCCATCAAAGTGACGGATTCACTTCCCGTGCCATAAACTCACGATATCACCCCGAAAACGGTTTAAATCACCCAAAAATGTGCTAAACATGTGGCAAACGGGGGTGAGGAATGCACCGGAATTACGTAAAGTTGACTCCCATCAATCAGCAGTAAATGTTTCATCTTTGTTTGCCTTAAGTCATGCAAAGGTACACTTTTTGCCAACATTCATACACCCCCTATTTTAGAATTCTGATAGATGCATTGTTTTCTTTTTTGGGATTGTGCAAATCAGCATTTGGAAGAAATCCAATGTGATTTTCCTCTTCTTCCTCCCGAGGAAATTGATAGTACCATTTTATTCTTTCACACTATTTTGCATTATCCTTCCAATGACAATGTTCATACCAGAGGCTACACTTCCATCATGGGTCGTCTGTTACGTTCCTGACACCATTACGTTCCTAAATATTCTACATCATCAATATCTTTCCCCTTCATCGTACCTTAACTTCTCTTCGAGAACATTATGTCCGTTACCAAGTTCAGTGCCATGATCTCGGGCCTCTTCCAACTCGGGAGTGCATATGAGTGGGTTGTCACAAAAAAAATCAGGATGATCATCTGAGGGTGGTCTATCTGTCTTGATTGTAAATGAGCAAAAGCCACAAAGGCAATCGTCTTTAACCGATTTAGCAGAAATAAGAGAAGAAATCAAGAAGCAGAAACAGAAAGCTCTCAAGGAAAAGAAGCACAACTGCACAAAATCGATTCCTATGTGTTTTAGATGCATGCACAGTTGTATTTTTTTTTGTTTAGGATATATTTGATGTTTTCAACGACTCTTATGAATTATGCAAAAAGTGTGTTTATTATCTCAAAGGAAGAAGTTTTGAATACGTATTATTGATATTGTTATTTCATTGGTCATTTTTGTTGCTTAAAAAAAGGTATTAGCTTTGTGCTTCGAGAATAATAAGAAGAAAAATGGCAGTTGATATGATCCTCGACCTTGCTAATTCATGTGGCAAATTTTACACACTATATATAATATAGAAAACCTGTGCCTTTGAAGCTGCATAAATCCAAAAAGTAACTCACATATAATAATAAAAAAAACTAAATATTCAATTTTTAGTTTTGAGGTAGTTTATTATTGTTAGTTAACTTTTTGAGTTCAATGTTTGTGGTTCACTATTTGAGTTTAAAACACTCTATTTTGTTGTTTCACACCTGCTTAACATTACTAATTCACTTCAAACCAAAGTTCACTTTAAATAGTTTATCATTGTAGTTCACTATTGTAGTTAACCAATGGAAATTTACTATTGTTAGTTCATTTTTTGTCTTCTTTTTTGCGAGTTAACTATTCGTAGTTCACTGTTTATGGTTCATTATTTGATATCAGAACACTCCGGTTCACTGTTTCACACCTACTTCACATTACTAATTCAGTTCAAACCAAAGTTCACTTTTTTATGTTCACTATTTGAAACTCGGTTTTGTATTTCGCTATTAGGAGTTCATTATGCTCATAATCAAACCCTCAGTTCACTCTTATAATTTGATGTCATAGTTCATTATTTATAGGAGTTCATTATGATCATACTCAAACTCTTAGTTCACTATTATAATTTGATGTCGTAGTTCAATATTTGCAATTCGTTGTTGTAGTTTCCTCTAATTATACGTGTTAGTTTCGTTTTTACATTGAGCTCAAAACACTGTGGTTCACTGTTTCACACTCTCGTTCATTTTATACTTGTTGAATTTTACAATTTTGATTTTAATTGCAAATTCTCTTTTCGCTGTTGTAATTCGTAGTTGTAGTTCACTATTTATACTTCACTGTTCTAGTTCATTGTTGTAAAATAAAGGAATAAAAAAGACATGTTAAGGTGTGTTCACTTTTTTTCCGAAAAGGAAGTGTGTTCATTTTTGGACTTTCTTGTTGTTGAATTTTATCATTTTTATTTTGAATACAAGTTCTCTTTTCGCTGTTGTAATTCGTTGTTGTAGTTCACTATTTGTAGTTCACTGTTCAGGTTCATTGTTGTAAAATAGATGAATCAAAGAGACAAGTTAAAGGTTAAAGTGTGTTCATTTCTAAAAAAAGGGAATGTGTTAACTTTTGGACTTCCATGTTGTTGAATTTTACTATTCTTATTTTAATTGCAAGTACTTTTTTCGCTATTATAATCGGTGTTGCAGTTCACTGTTTCTGGTTCACTATTTGAGGTTCAAAACACTCCGGTTCACCATTTCACACCTATTTCACATTACTAATTCACTTCAAACCGAATTTCCTTTTAGTAGTTTATAATTGTAGTTCACTTTTTGAGTTCTTTTTTGCGAGTTCATCATTTGTAGTTCGTTGTTTGTGATTCACTATTGGAAATTTACTATTGTTACTTCATTTTTTTAGTTCATTTTTATAAGTTCACTTTTAGAAGTTTACAATTGTGGTTCACTGTTTGTGGTTTACTATTGGAAGTTTACAATTGTTAGTGAAGAGCTTCAAAACTGAATAAAAGAATGTTTATTGAATAAACTCTTCTGCAAATTACAAGAGAGAGAGGTTGGTTTAAATAGAAATCCAACCAACAGTCTCAAGTAGAGACAAGGGGACAAGAAGTAGATACATTTAGCAGACTATGTTAGCAGAATTTATTGTATTAGCAGATGCAAGTAAAGTAGCGGAATGGCTGAGAAATCTGTTGATTGATATTCCTTTGTGGGAAAGCCATCTCCAACAGTAATGATACATTGTGATAATAAAGCTACTTTGTATTCAGTAGCAAGTAAGACTTACAATGGTAAGCAACGACACTTAAGTCTGCCACATCAATCTCTTCGTTGGTTACTTAAACAATGAGTAATCTCTGTTGACTATGTAAAGTCAAAGAATAACCTAGCAGATCCTTTTTTACGAAGGTACTGGCTAGATATATAATTGCAAAATCAACGAAATGAATGGGATTAAGGTCTATGAAACATTAGTTAGCCTTGACGGGAACCCTACTTATGTTTTGGAATATAGGCAAAGTTCAAAGGTACAAACAATTTAATGTCTAAAAAAAAGAGCCACTAGAGTATTTAATAAATCTCTAGAGTGAATAAATACCGCATGGTAAAGGTTGAATATAGTTCTTAATAAGTCCTATTATTGGAGAAAGTGACACGCGGTATCACTTTTAATGGACTTACCTACGTGAGTGTAAAAAGCATGCCGCTTTCTATAAGATACAGACCGTCTCTAGAGCACTCATAAATTTCGGGATATAACGCATGGTCATTAATACGTTGGAACAAAGAGACATTATTTTATCGAAATAGTATGTGTGATAACTCCGGTTACATCACGATGGGGTCCTTGGTTCAAGATGCGTTCACCATAGCACCCTGATGAAACTTTGAGTTATTTACACTAAGTGGAAGTTCAAAGCCAAAAGCTACTTTCATTTATGTACGATTTCTTACGATGATGCTTAGTCCGTGTCTGCATAAACTACGATAGCTTGATCCCTAAAAGGGTACGTAGGCAATCACATTAGGTGATACAACCGCTTCGTTTTTTTCGTATAAAATGTTTTATGAAAAACTAGGGGGAAATTGTTAGATATATTTTCATAAAATTACATATTTTGTTATCGTATGCATTCGAGTTGTCGTAACAGAACAGGGTGCGAAGTGTTGCGATTCAGATACATGAATCTACGAAGTGATGCGATTCAGATACATGAATCTGCAAGTGATACGAATCGCATTCATGCATCTGTGAAGAGATGCAATCAAATTCATGCATCTGCGAAGTGTTGTAGCTCTTCTTCCGGATTCATGAATCTCCGAACGGATATGACCAATACCTTTTTGTCCTGTAAATACGACTCAATGCATACATGAAAATTTAAATCATTTTTGAAAGCATCATCAGAACTATTTTTGAGTGTACTCTGGTTTGATCAAACAAGTCACTGTTTGAATCAAACACCTCCATTGTATCCTGAGAGATATTTTCATGTGATCCCCAAGAGACTTTGTAGGGGAGAAACATCTCTTAAAATACAACGCAAATCGCGTGCCTTGGAATATTATTTTTTTGTCTGTCCTTTCCCTAATTATTATTAATTTTTTTCCCAACAATTTTTTCTTTCTAATGGATCACCGTAGTGAGAAAACTGCAATCTGAAATTTTCTTGTTTTATAAATATTCGAAGGCAGTGAGAAATATGCCATTGGAAATCTCTCATTTTTATAGAACCATTGATGTGCATATTCACCATTGAAAGCAAGGATGTTGTTTATTTTAGTATAATGTACTTTTCGATCGGAAATATCAAAGGTTCAAAAACCTTGTAATTTTTTTATATTAATAAAATTACAAGGTTTTTTTAAAAAAAAAAAAAAAAAAAAAGTATGTTTTTGTTTATTTTAATATCTAAAGAATCTGTTTTATATGACTGAACTTTTCGTTCAATATATCAAAGGTTCATACAAATACAATCTTTTTTTTCTGATACAACAAAGTTGGGTTTGCCACCGCAGAAGTAAATGTATCTCCAATGATTAAGCTACTTATGGGTAGAAGACATATTAATTGTGATATGAATTGGTCAGCTGCAACAGTGATGTAGAAGTTCTACGATAATACGTAAAACAAAAGAATGTTGTTTTGATTCAGATTAAAATTTCGATATGAATGTAAGAAAATGAATTTCATATACAAACGGACTTCACCGTGGGGAAGGGCCTAAAAAGTTCTAGCGTTGGGTAAAACCGCCGCAAAAAAAAAATTTAGCAATGGGTTATGAACTTTAGTGATGGAAAACAATCTGCCGCTAAATAACATATATATATATATATATATATATATATATATATATATATATATTAGTGACGGACGCAGGATCTCAGATAAGGAGGGGCAGTAAAAAAATTAAAGAGGCAAATAAAAAATTTAACGGGGGGTAAACAAGATACATACTACATATATTAGTAGGATTTTTTCGGATTAAGAGGGGGCAGTTGCCCCCCTTAGCTGTATGTAGGTCTGCCACTATATATATATATTATTATATTATTATATTATTATATTTTTTTTCCAAAAAGAAAAATTACATTGTTTATATATTTTTATTTTCAGATTGTGTTTTTTCACAATAAAGTGTTTTTTTTTTTTAAGAAGGTAGATTAATCCGCCACTTATAACTAAGTTGGTGTCCTATTAAATGAGTATTTTAATAGGACATTGACATGGTAGATAAATCCTTTATTTATATTTTAGTAGGTGCCGATTTTCAACCACGATCTACGCAAGCAGGGACGGAACCAGGAATTCCTGATCCAGGAACTGATGATCGCGATCGGTAGACTAATAGACTATATTTATATGGTCGGGTGAGCCGGATTAAAACAACTAACTGTGTTTGACTGATTTATATAAAGTTTTTGGTGTACCAAAAATAACACCGGCCGGGTGGGTCGTCCTCTCTAGCCAACCTCTAATTCCATCCTTGATTGTAGGCAAACCACCCCGATCTTTTACCAAAGTTAGTGATATGCCATCTATCTTTAGTTTTGACTATTTTTTGCCAATTATTTTATCAAAACTTTTGCAATCTTTACTCTTTCCAATTCTTTCCGTCAATTTTAAAGGAACAAAAGCACGTGTCGTGTACCTTACGGAAGGTCGTTTATATGTGTGTGACATGATAAGTTTTCGAGTATATTGGCCGTAAATGTAAAATGCATATATAAAATATAATTTCATATTAACGATTATTATTGACATCTGACAATGTGACACGACCTTCAATTATCGGTAGAGTCATATGCTACTAACTACAACCTTTCATGTGAAGTGGTTGCCGAGTAACTTGAATATTTTCACATAGGCGATATTCATATGATCGTTACTTGAGTGTCAGGTAATCAACAAGTGTATCTTAAAATTTGAATATTATATTTTCTTGAAATAACACTTACTTTCATTTTAATATACAAATGCTTTCGAAAATAAAATGTTCCTTATAACAAGGCTTTTTCGTATATTCGTTTCTACCAATTAGCAATTAAACGTGAATTTCGACAAAACAGCTTAAATCCAACGTATCTTTCAGCATCATATTCATTCACTACCGCATTCTCGCCCTGTCGAGGGAAACCTAAATAGTGTCAAATAATGAAAATCTAAACTGTGATATAATGACGAAATCGGTCTAAAGATAATTTACACAACTGCAACAGACATATGACACTTATATAATAGTTGTAGACTTTTGAGGGTACGTAAATGTATCATTTTTCGATCAATGGTGTAGAAGTGTGTTGTGCACATTGTTGTGACCATTTGTGGATCTAACGCTACTCTTCTGAAGGAAAATGTTTACTCAATGGTATTAGAGAAATGTTTGTGTCACGAAAAAATATATACAACAAAGTGTCACACCACATTTTTCCACCATTTATGTTTATTACTAATATGAATCAATAGGTTTCACATCGTAATCAATAATGCAATAATCACTATCATGTTATTATCATCACTCATCTCAACCATAAACAAAATGTCTTCAATTCTTACGTCTTTTCCTTATTATAATGATACACAAATGTTTCTGTCACGACGAAATGTCGCAACCGGTATAGCGAATCATCTCAGATCATCGCAGGTGAGTAGCAATGGCTGATGCGATGATTCTCAATCAAAAGCCCCGGGAAAAAATATATACCTAATCTTCGCCATGCATTTCTTGCAAGCGGTTGGAGACTATTTGCATAGTCGGCCTAGACAATGGATTATCATTCAGACATTGAAATGCAAGATCAATGATCGATGCAATAATCTTATCCACCCGTGAAGCGGGTAGAGAAATCCGTTTATCAATCACTTCCTCCGGTTTTACATTATTGATAGATGCCAACGACGTCGTTGCATCAACAATCGAGCTACCTGCAGCAACCGGATACGCGCCTTTAATGATCTCCAGTGTCAACACCCCAAAGCTAAACACGTCACATTTCTCTGTCACCCGAACACTGTAGGCAAGCTCTGTAATTTAGAAGTTGTCAGCATTACTATATATCTTACGAATAGTTCTTGTGAGTATTACGTGTGATATGTATAAAAAGACAATAACAAGAATAATATTGAGAAATTAAATAAAAAAAATTCATCATTTACCGGGTGCCATGTATCCGAATGTACCAACTACTCCCGCGGAGTTAAGATTAGATGAATTGATCTTCAAGAACTTAGCAGTCCCAAAATCCGAAACGAAAGCCTCCAACCGGTGATTTAGTAAAATATTTTTGCTTGAAATGTCGCGATGAACAATTGGAGGGGAACAATCATGGTGCATGTAAGATAAAGCCTTCGCGATTCCTTTGATGATATTCACTCTCTTTTCCCAGTCAAGCTCTTTAGCTGATTCATCTTCCTTCAGAATATAAGCCAGACTACCTCTTTCAAGGTAGTCGTATATCAAAAACGAATGCCGATCACTCGAGCAAAATCCATGAAGTTTCACGATATTACGATGCCTAATCACCGTTAGGGCTTTTATCTCATTCAGAAAATCACTACGCTCGTTCTTATGAGGCAAAGCATGAAGTTTCTTGATGGCAACAACTTGCGTAGACGAAAGTTGCGCCTTGTAAACACGACCAAAACCACCTTCTCCGATAGAATACTTCTCGTGAAAATCCTCAGTCACTTGCAGGATCTTTTTATACATCTCTTTTCCATCAAACGTACTTACAGAGAAGAAATTATCATTATTCATACGCTCTATATTCTCCGCCCCGGTGTTTCTCATTTTTCTTTTGAAGCAAGAAAGAATAACCACAATCGCTATGCAGAGAAGTATAATAGAACCAAGGGGAGAAAGTACAATTACAAGGACATGTTTTTTCGAAATTCTCTTAGAATTAGGGTTTTCACAAGCTTGTAACCCTGTTATATTCCCACAAAGTTTAGGGTTTCCTTGTAATTGACTTAGGGTAAGATTTACAAAAGATTTACCTTTTGGGATAGGACCATCTAAGTCATTGAAAGATACATCAAAACTCGATAACGATGGCATATCCGCTAGACCGTTCGGGATCTGCCCGGAAATGTTATTATGAGAGAGATTTAACAGTTGTAATGCTCTTAAGTTACTGAACAAAGATGGGATTTTTCCTGTGAACTGATTGTGTCCCAGATCAAGTTGAGTAAGTTGGATTAAGTTGCTTATCTCTTGTGGAATTTCTTGGCTAAAGAAATTGTTGCTCATATTCAAGTAATTTAGCTGCTGACATTCACCTACATAGAATAGAAAAGGCATGAGTAGGAATTAATTTTCATAACTTTTGATTCTATTGAACATTTTACATCAATTCTATACCCCATAATTAATTCATATTGACATGCACTTTTACCCTTCATTTTTGCATTCTTTTATATTTCTAAACAATTTATGTTTAAATTATATAAAATGTTTATTATCTACCTCTCCAATAAGCTTTTGGGAAGTTTTTAGGAGAGATGGTAATTTAATATGGTATCCGAGCAGGAGGTTACAAGTTCAACAATTTTTGCCACCTGAAATGTTTTTAACGGTTGGAGCATGCCGTACTTGTTAGTGTAGTGCTCTAAATTAATCCGGCCGGGTCAATTTATTTTATATTTTTCATTCAACTACACCAATTTAAAGTTATACATATATATATATATATATATATATATATATATATATATATATATATATATATATATATATATATATATATATATATATATATATATATATATATATATATATATATAACGTCTTAGAATTAATGGAAAATTAGGGATAAGGACAAAATCGGAATATTTTTAAGTAACGGACAACTACATATTTTTTATAGGGAGAAGGACAACCGCATAATTTTTATAGCGAGAAGGACAAACAGTGAATCCCGAAAATCGGTGAATCTTCCCAAATTGAATCCCAAAATCAGTGAATTTCGACAGGTGAATTTTGACAAAGGTGAATCCCGAAAATCGGTGAATCTCGACAATGAATTTTGAAAATTAGTGAATTTCGACAATGAATTTCGGCAAAGTGAATTTAAACGGTGAATTTCGAACACAAATGAATTTCGACAGTGAATAAATAGTTTTGTCCTTTATGCAAAAGTTTCAAAAAACTGTCCTTCTACTCAATTGATGAAATATTTCTGTCCTTCTCCCTCATTCCCCCTAGAATTAAAACATGAAATGGTAATTGTAACGAGATTATTATTGATGAAATTTTGATTCACGGTAAAAAAAAAAAAAAAGGTCTTAAGTATCTTTAGTCGAAATATTAGTGAATGAGACATTACTGATACAGCTAGACTAACACGTATCAATTTTCTTTTAACGGTTGGAGCATGCCGTACTTGTTAGTGTAGTGCTCTAAATTAATCCGGCCGGGTCAATTTATTTTATATTTTTCATTCAACTACACCAATTTAATGTTATACATACATACATACACACACACACATATATATATATATATATATATATATATATATATATATATATATATATATATATATATATATATATATATGTATGTATATATGATATGTATGTATATATATAACGTCTTAGAATTAAAACATGAAAAAGTAATTGTAACGAGATTATTATTGATGAAATTTGATTCACGGTAATAAAAAAAAAGGTCTTAAGTATCTTTAGTCGAAATATTAGTGAATGAGACATTACTGATACAGCTAGACTAACACGTATCAATTTTCTTTTGTCTTATAAAGATATAAATAAATTCATCTATCAAAGTGTATTGACATTTGAACAGATACGTAAACGTGTATTGTTGAACGAGTATCTTTGCATAATACATGTGTGTGTATATATATATCCGGCCACATAAGCCGGCATGCCATTAATTGGATCTAATATTTGATTCACATTAGATAAGAATAAGAATTGTTTCCTGGCTAATATTCAATCAGAATAGTTCTTAGGTGTGAAAAGACTCGAGATGCACATGCACATGCCACTGGTTACCTATGTTTCGTGGAAGCGAGCCATTCAGGAGATTCGATGAGAGATCGAGCTGCATAATATTTGTAATCGATCCAAGTTCTTGAGGCAGAGCACCTTCAAGTTTGTTGCCTTGTAGATACAGATATAAAATCGAATCGAGCTGAGCAATTTCTTTAGGAATATTTCCAGTTAAATCATTGTAGGAAAGATCAAGTTGTCCCAGTTTAGACAACTGCCCTAATTCTTGAGGTATCTGTCCTGTGATATTGTTCTTGGATATTCTCAAACTTGTTAAGTTTTTGCATTTACCCCAATTGCTTGAGAGCTCGCCGTAAAACGAATTTTGACTTAGATCCATAAAATCCAAATGCGGATAGACGCCGAATAAATCGGTTATGTTTCCGGTGAATTGATTCCTGTCGAACCGAGCTCGTATTAAACTCGTACAGTTTTTCAGACTTGCAGGGATTGAACCTGTAAAAGAAAAATTGTAAAATTAGTTTTGTAACATTTAGTCCTGTCTTTATTCTGGTTTCAAAATTAGTCCGGTAACTGGGATTTTTTTCATTAACTTTTGTCCTTCGGTGCCGTAGGAGGCTGCCGTGGCAAAATGCTGACAAAATCTGTTAATCCAAAATACAGGATGAATTTGCAATTTTTTCTACATTTTATTGCAATTTTCCCGACATTTTTTTCTCAAACACGGCTTCCTGCGGCACCGGGTGGGCCAGATCCACATGGTAAGGGTCAGTGCTCGAGAGGCAATTTTTTCTACATTTTATTGCAATTTTCCCGACATTTTTTTCTCAAACACGGCTTCCTGCGGCACCGGGTGGGCCAGATCCACATGGTAAGGGTCAGTGCTCATAACAAGAAAAAAAATTGTATTAAAACCATATTATTTTATTTTGTTATTAAATAATATAAAACACCATTGCTCATGCATTAATGGATTTTCGAATTTGCTCAGTGCACCTGTGGGAAAAATAATTTGAACCCGTCACGGGGCATCGGAGGACTAAAATTGTTAAAAAAAAAATAAATAAAAAAAAAGTTAAAAACAAAACAAAACTAATTTTGTATCCAAAACAAAAATGTTACTAAAACGCGAAAGAGATAAACTTACAGGTACAGGTTTGCAATTTAAAAAACTAACCTGTAAATCTGTTACCATCCACAGTAATTTTTTGTAGTTGTTTGCTGCTACATAGTTCTTCTGACAATTGACCGGTGAACTGATTCACCGATAATCCGAGTTCAATCAACATATTAAGTTTTCCGACGTGTTGCATGATCGAGCCCGAAAAGGTGTTATTATCGAGGGAAAGAACTTGTAATTTAGTTAAATACTCGACCTCTTTCGGGATTATACCCGAAAGATTATTATAATCGAGTTGAAGACTCATCAAACTAGTTAAATTTCCAAATGATTTTGGAATAGTGCCAATGAGTTGATTTTCGCAAAGATTGATATGCTTAACATTCTTGAGATTTCCTAGTTCGTTCGGGATTGGTCCGGTAAGTTGGCTTTGAAAAAGATTTAAAATTGTCAAATTTCTAAGATTTCCTATAGAAATCGGGATATACCCGGTAAGCGGATTTCGGTGCAAATCAAGATTATTTAGGCGGGTCAAAAAACCCAATTGGGGAGGAATAGAACCCGATAAACCGTTGAACTGAAGGAATAAATAATTCAAATTAGTTAAATTACCTAAAACCGAAGGGATCAGACCGGTTAGAGTATTTTGGCTCAAATCAAGAAAACTGAGCATCTTCATACCATGCAACTCGTTTGGAATTGAACCAGATAATTGATTACCGAAAGGTCTAAATGGATCATATTACTTAGATTACCAACGGATATAGGAATCGAACCGCTAAGTTGATTGCCCGATAAAACCAATACACTAAGCCGCTTTAGAAACCCCAATTGTTCCGGGATAGTACCAACGAACCGATTCGAACTAAGCTTCAAATGCGTAAGGAGGGTTAAATTTCCCAACCCGTTTGGAATCGGACCAGAAAGCTGATTCGAGCTCATATCAATATACTCGAGATCCGGAAACGATACGAAAGGGAAGTTGAGTAGGGTACCCTTTAATCTGGAATATTTGAGGTTAAGGGCTGTAACGCGATTCGAGCCCGAATTATCACATGAAACACCAAACCAGTTAGTGCATGGATTGGTGTTTGAAGAATTCCATGATGTTAGAATTGGGTTATTAGTGTTTCCAGAAGTGATTTTCCATTTTAGAAGAGCCATTGCTTCTTCATGTGAGGCTAAAACATAGGTAATAGAAAGGGTGTGAACAAAAAAGAGGAATATGAACTGATTATTTGAAGTGGGAGTCATGCTTGTAGTGCAAAAGAAAGTTATGTTGTAATAATATAATATTATTATATGGGCTACATATTTATAGTTACCAGCATGTGGCTGATCGGGAAATAATTTCTAGCAGGACATCAGCGTCAAATCGGAGATTCACAATTAAGAAGCACTAATGGTGTTTTTAAATTTTTTTAATAACAAAAATAAATCATTTCTTTAAAACTAATACTACCTCCATCCCACAAAATTGTCTTTTTTTTAAAAGAAAATATTCTACAAAAAAATGTCATTTTAAAAAATCAATATATCATTTAATGCATTTTTTTCTATTATAATCGTATCCTAAATACTCGTTTCACATTTCAAAACAATATTTGTCTATTAGTACCAAAAAATACATCATATTAATTATTTTTAAATGTGCATGAAAAACAAAAAAAATACACTTTTTATAAGACGGATATAATATCCTTTGTTCGGAATATCGTAAGGCCAATAAGGCCACTGGCCACCATCTCCCTTGTGGATCGGTATCCACGACCATCTCCCTTTTGTAAAATATAAATAACAAAAAAACACAACTTATCTTACAGATTATGATATATTACAAATTAATAAATGAAAGTCGTTATCAAGAAAAAAAAAAAAAAAAAAAAAACCATAATAAATGAGAGTCCTATGAATCGATAGTCGACTTGTGTTTCCCTTCTTTTTGAAATTATTTTTCTACTTTTTGGTATTTAGTGGACCATTTTCTCACTAAACAGCTTCTACACGCAAAGCCAAGGAGGGCCTAAAATTTTTGACTAAATTATTTTAGCGGAGTGATTTAGAAACACTTTATTCACACAGAAAGTCATATAAACTAAATTAAAGGGTTGCCGTTAATTTTCTTTTCATTTTTGTTTGTTCAAGAAAATACATTTAGAAAAATAATATATATGTGCTTATATTTTCTTAAACTCTATGAAAAGTCAAAATAAACATATATTTTGACACAGAGGCAATATAATTTATAGCCACGCCGCCCATGTTGTTTATATCTGAACTTATCAAACTAATAAAATAATGGAAAAGTATGTGTGCACATGCATTGTCCATAAACATTGTGAATGAAGAAAAAAGAAAGTCTAAAATTACATTTGATTTTCGCTAATGCAATAGTTATAAAGTATTGACAACTGAATGAATATGTAATAAATTATACGTAAAAAGAGAAAAATAAAATATATGTTTTATTTATATTCTAAACGATTTATATTATGTGATAAAATCAAAAAACTAAATTGACATATATTTTGGGACGGATATAAATTTATATGAGTTAAAATAGTAAGCAGGACAATAGGAAAAAAAATCGGCCAAAAAGGACGAGAAAAATTATGGTGCATCAGTTATTAGAAGGATTATACCAAGTGAAGGGTTGATATATATGCATCCAAATCATCAAGTTTCACAAATAGAGGAGTGTAGGTGTGAGGTGAATGTATCAAATTCATTTACTTGGTATAACTCTTCAATACCTACTGCACAATAAATCTTCTCGAAAAGGACAAATCATAAATGCCCATATGAAGTAGATTTCGAAATCTCAATTCATTGTTCGCTACAGTGAAATGTAGAAAGTGAACAAAATCCCTAGTAATTAAAACGCACTTCCATTAAAAAGTCTACTACGTAAATCCACTAATTCGATGTTTTACGAAACCGATATCGGTAAAATATTAAATGAGATGTCAATGTTGTATTATCATCTTTTCAAAAACTTATTATGATAGGAGAGATGATAGTTTAACATTGTATCAGAGTGAGTGGTCCTACGTTCAAACCCCGCTACAAGCCCAGTAAATATTAATTATATTTTTAGAAGAGATGATAGTTCAACAGTCAATATACAAAAGGAATAGAATTTTCTATTTGAGTATGGGAGAAAATATATGACTTAATGCTAGTGGAATAGAATTTTGATATAAATTTTCCACATATGTGGAAAGTCATACTTTAATGATACAATGTTGGTGATACATATAATCAACAGCCAAACTTGTGGTTAATTAGTTAGTGATGAAACTTTTTGTCATTAAATAATACTAGGGGGGAAAAAGGCGAATGTCTGTTGACACAGCAAAATATTTTAACATATTTTTATTTTTGATTTTATCTATTAAATTTTTATGCTTATTTGTTCCACTAAAATTCGGGTAGAATGTTGAATTTTTCTTGTCTGAATTTAGATCAAGACGTATTAACAATGGCGGATCCACACTATACTCTAGGGGGTCCGCAGACCCGTTAAAAATAAGAATACTCTATATTTTACCTATAGAAAAATATTTCGAATCCCGTAAAAAAATTATTTACTTAGAAAAAAATTTACGGACCCTGCTGAACATTATTTCTGGATCCGCCACTGCGTATTAAATAAGTTTTCTGATCGGTATTGAGTCTAAAAGCCACTTAATTTAAAAGATTAAAATTAAGTCAAAATAATCAATCATACTCTAATTTATTTTGAGTCAAAATAACGTGGTTTGAAAAGATACTATCCAAAAAATTACACTAAAATACGGGATCCACTTGAAATATGCAGTGAAAATAATGACATAATTGCATGTGTTAACAAATAAATAAAGGTGTAGTACTTAATTATATGGAAGTATCTTAGTGGTCCACTACTTGGTTTATGACACTTGGCTGCACACTTGTCATTTTTTTAAGCAGATTGTGTGTTATACGAGAATCTTGTAATAGAATGAATCGATAAAACACATTTACCTTCGTTCCGTTTCCCTTTAGAGTAGTGATACAGACATGACATTTACTTCATCCGTTTCAAAATAACTGATGCAGTTGTCAAAATATTTTATTTAATTTTATATGAAGCAATATAATTTTCAATGCAACACTTATTGTATTTTTAGTTGATTTACAATTTTTTTATTACACTAGCAGATATAGAAAAAGAAGTTCACATTACATTCAAGTTATTTCATTATAAAAGTTAATACATTAACTCACATCCTTAATATGCGTGATTTTAACAACTACCTCAGATAAAATGGAATAGGGGGAGTATGTCATAACCACTACCACAATGGTCGTCTTAATCGTTGATTGTGTAATCTCCGAAGTATGAGGTGAAATTCGTCCGCTATCTTTGTATAGGCTTAAAATCCGACCTAGAAAGGTCAACCAATCAAAATGTCGTGCGTCGGGAGCACACATGATCTTCCGGAATCGCATCCCATCCCATATTGTCTCCTCAAACACGGGCGCGCGCACCTAGGTGATGTCTTGCGTGCACCCGACTTTTCTGCGCCGGCCCCTACTGTGGTGTGCCTTTGCGTGCGTGTGCCCGATATCTTTGTACCGTACCCTTGGCATTTCCTGATCCCGGGCTTGCGCCTGAACTTCCAGTATTAGCTTCCATGCCTCCATGATACCGAACGTGCACCCGCGTAATTAAATAATGACTAATGAGCACCGGTAGTTATTATATATATATATATATATATATATATATATATATATATATATATATATATATATATATATATATGTGTGTGTGTGTGTGTGTATGTGAGAGAGAGAATCTCTATCTTCTATTAATTAAATTCTTAAAACTCATCCAAAATCACCACAAAAATGTAGTTTAAGGAAAATTGGCACAAGGACAAACTTAAGCAAAGTACGAAAACACAACTTCATAAACTACAAGAAAAAATCAGTTCGATGTAACTATGCTGTCAGTAAAGTGACTTAAACTCTACATTTTGGTGGAACCAATCTAAAGACTCAGCTATGTGATGGACAGCTGAGAAGTGTATTCAATTTTGTGCATCTGTAAGGTGGAGTCTACTGAGCTTCTGTCAGCAGGGTGTAAGGTCGCTTTGAGTCTTGGAATACAAAGCGGGGTCCCACATCTGTTAATTCTGTTATGTGACTACAGTGTCATTAAAAGGAGGACACGTGTAGGGGTATTTATGGTGCATCAGACAAAGATTCCTTGCGGCTAGGGTTTAGGGATTTGTGCCTGTAAATACAGTTATTGTCACATTGTATGTGTGTGTGAAATCTGTAACTCAGTGCATAATAATAAATATCTCTTTTCTGCCCGTGGTTTTTTATCTCTCTCACTTTGAGAGGGGTTTTCCACGTTAAATCTGTGTCCTTCATGTTTTCTGTTATCTCCTTTGATTATTTACGTTTGATTGCATCTGTTTCTATTTCTTGCATCTGAAGTTATCTCCATCAGTTTTATAACAAGTGGTATCGGAGCCAGGTTCTGGAGAAAACAATCTGTACGATCAACCTCATCTTCACCAAGGCCTTCAACAAGGTGCTAGGATCTCGTGATAAAGTTGTAATCTTTAGCAAGAAAAGATGTCGACGAGTAAACGTGAAAATCGATAAATTTACGGGGAAGGAACAATTTTGGTCCGTGGTAAATCAAGATGCGTGCACCGTTGAAACGACGGGGTTTGTGGAGTCCTTTATCCGACAAACCAAATACGGGTGCGCAGATTATGCCGGTCTGGAAGAGAAAGCACATTCAACCATCATGTTGTGCTTATCGATGATGTTATCACCGAGGTTGCCGAGGAAGACACCGCGACCAAGTTGTGGAAGAAGCTTGAAAGCCTGTATATGACCGAGTCACTGACCAAGAAGTTGTTGTTGAAACAGAGTTTGTTCAGTTTGAAGATGCATGAGGGGAGTCCACTGAGGGAACATCTGGATCAGCTGAACACAATATTACTTGATTTAAGGAATATTGATGTTAAAATTGAAGATGAAGATGCAGCCCTAATCCTGTTGGTGTCATTGCCGGCATCATATGAAAACTTTATGCAGTCTTTCATAGTTGGGAAGGATACAGTAGCTTTAGAGGATGTGAGGTCTGCCTTACATGCCAGGGAGCTTAGACACAAGGTCGCTTTGGGACGGACGATCGGTCGATGGGCTAGTAGCTAGCAGCAATAGTGGAAAAGGATATGGATAGAAGAAGAAAAAGAAGTCAGGGTCCAAAGGTCCTAAGTCTACTAATGTCTGTAATTATTGTAAGGAGCAGGGACATTGGAAGTCCAATTGTCCAAGAAAGAAGAAACAGCAGGAAGGCAATTCTGGCACAGTAGCCTTGGCTACTGAGAAATCTGATGAGGATCTGGTTCTAGTTGCAGGGGACTCTACACACCATAATGATGTGTGGATACTTGATTCTGGAGCATCCTACCATATTTGTCCAAACAGGGAGTGGTTTTCTACTTATGAGCAGATGGATGGTGGTCAAATGTATATGGCCAACAACAAGGTTTGCAAAGTTGTGGGAATTGGCTCAGTAAAGTTAAGGACAGAGGATGGTAAATTCTGTACACTGAAAGATGTAAGACATGTTCCACGTATGACCAAGAATTTGGTATCTCTCGCCCACTCGGACGACAAGGGGTTCAATTTCAAGGGTGAAGGTGGACACCGAATGTCTTCAAAGATTCGATTGTAGTCCTCAAAGGCATCAAGATGGGAACCTTGTATATATTACAAGGATCTATCGTATCCGGCACCGCGATGTTGCATCCTCGGTAGTTCACCGATCTCGACGGACTCACCGTGGGCACACGAGACTAGGTCACATGGGTGAAAGGGGTATGCGATTCTTTCTTCACGGTTTTCTTGGGGGATATAAGGTCAAGAATCTAGACTTTTGTGAACATTGTGTGTTTGGGAAATTGCATAGAAGTAAGTTCTCGGCGGGTTGCACAACACAAAGGCATCACTTGATTATATCCATTCGATTGCTTGGGGTCCATCAAAAGTTGAGTCATTGGGTGGTCACGATATTTTGTGTCATTCATAGATGACTATTCAAAGATGACTTGGGTGGTGATGATGAAGAACAAAAGTGATGCATTCAGTAACTTCAAGCAGTGGGAAGGCCCTAGTAGAGAATCAGTTAGGCAAGAAATCAAGAAGCTTCGTATAGATAATGGTCTGGAATTCTGCTGGACGGATTTTGATTCATTTTGTGCAGCTGAGGGTATTGCAAGACATCATACTGTAAGGAATACACCTCAACAGAATGGTGTAGCTGAAAGGATGAATCAAACTCTACTAGAGAGGGCAAGATGTATGCTTTCTCAAGCTGGTTTATCAAGGAGATTTTGGACAGAGGCTGTAAAAACAGCGTGCTACTTAATCAACATGAGTCCTCACACAGGGATCAATCTCAAGACACCATTTGAGATGTGGTCAGTCAAGCCTGCTGACTACTCAGTTCTAAGGGTTTTTGGGAGTACAGCTTACTATCATGTTAGTGAAGGGAAGTTGGAGCCTAAAGCCAAGAAGGGAGTGTTTGTAGGGTATGGTGATGGAGTGAAGGGATATAGAATTTGGTCATCAGCAGAGTCCAGAGTAATTCTCAGCAGGGATGGTGTGTTTGATGAAAATTCTATGTTAAATTCATCAGTGGGGAGGTCTACTGAATCGAAACCAGTGCTGAATCTGATAGTGTTGAGAACAGGTGGAGCTTCGGGTGGAGTCTCTTGATATGCAACAATCGGTGGATCCAAATCAACACTATATGCGATCCGGATAATGAACCGAATCGATCCAAGCCGACCCTACCGAGACCTCGGTAGGGCGTCATACAAACATTAATCGGCGGGGTCTAGGCGCCGGCGGGCTAGAAGATCTAATGTTGGGATACCTCCAAGGAGATATGGGTATGATGATTTGGTGGATATGCACTCCAAGTTGTCAAGAGGTAGAGGTTGCGAACCTACTACTTACAGGGAAGCAGTGACATGTACAGAAGCATTTCAGTGGCATGCTGCCATGGGAGATGAAATGGAGTCATTAGTGAAGAATCAGACTTGGGCATTGGTCAAACAGCCTACTGACAAGGGAGTTGTGACTTGTAAATGGATTTTCAAGAAAAAGGAAGGAATAACTAAGGTAGAAGGGGTCAGGTATAAGGCACGTTTGGTTGCAATAGGATTCAGTCAAAGGGAAGGGGTTGACTTTGATGAAATATTTTCACCAGTGGTCAGACACACTTCAATCA
The DNA here is from genome assembly GCA_036785695.1 of Gentiana straminea. Taxonomy (NCBI): domain Eukaryota; kingdom Viridiplantae; phylum Streptophyta; class Magnoliopsida; order Gentianales; family Gentianaceae; genus Gentiana; species Gentiana straminea. The sequence continues at coordinate 8,570,948 of JAVUPR010000137.1, read as the reverse complement.
GGGTGTTACTAGCAATGGTGGCACAGCAGGATCTGGAACTTGAGCAATTAGATGTGAAGACTGCCTTTCTACATGGTGAGGTGGATAAGGAGATATACATGACACAGCCTGAGGGTTTTCAAGTTCCTGGCAAGGAAAATTATGTTTGCAAGTTGAAGAAATAATTATATGGTTTGAAGCAAGCTCCAAGGCAGTGGTATAAAAGGTTTGACAGTTTTATGCTTCAGCAGGGTTATAGCAGAAGTCCTTATGACTGTTGTGTTTACTACAGTCTGCTGAAAGATGGATCATATATCTATATTGTCCTGTATGTGGATGACATGTTGATTGCTGCTGCAAGGAAGTCTGATGTTCAAAATCTGAAGAATCTTCTCAGTGCTGAATTTGAAATGAAGGATTTGGGTGCACCCAAGAAAATTTTGGGGATGGAGATCTGGAGAGATAGAAGTCAGAAGAAATTGTTCTTGTCTCAGCAGGGTTATGTGCAGAAGATATTGGCCAAGTTTGGGATGTCTGCTGCAAAACCAATAGATACTCCTATGGCATCAAATGTTCATTTATCTGTTTATGCTTCACAGTCAGCTGAAGAGAAGGAGTATATGTCGAAAGTTCCCTATGCTAGTGCAGTTGGCAGTCTGATGTATGCCATGGTATGCACTAGGACTGATTTGGCTCAGGCAGTCAGTGTTGTCAACAGGTTTATGGCTCAACCTGGAAAGGAACACTGGAAAGCAGTTAAAAGGATATTCAGGTACCTGAGAGGTACAATTGATGTTGGTCTCATTTATGGAGGTGATACCGGTCTGGTCACAGGCTACTGTGATGCTGATTATGCAGGTGATGTTGACAGTAGAAAATCAATGACTGGGTGTGTGTTTACATTGGGAAATGCAGTGGTCAGCTGGAAAGCAACTCTTCAGGCTACAGTAGCCTTATCAACTACAGAAGCAGAATATATGGCTCTTACTGAAGCAGCTAAGGAGGGCATCTGGTTGAAGGGGCTAGTCAGTGATTTGGGGTTGCATCAGGATCAGGCTGAAATATATTATGACAGTCTAAGTGCAATATGTTTAGCCAAGGATCAGGTTCATCATGAGAGAACCAAGCATATTAATGTCAGGTATCATTTTCTGAGAAATGAGAAGAGGGTTGTGGTGACGAAGATTGGCACAAAGGAGAATCCTGCTGATATGTTCACTAAACCAATTCAGCAGAGTAAGTTTCAGCTTTGCCAGGACTTACTGAATATTCAGAGCTTATAATCTGTTTCTGGAAACTCTACTGAGGGCGGATCTGTGGAGTGGATGCTGTGGAGATAGTCTGGTACAAGTACATCTGGAATTGACGAATGCATCTGGTACAAGTACATCTGGTTGTGCAATCTGTTTGACTTTAGGGAGAGTTGAAGTCAAGGTGGATATTTGTCAGTAAAGTGACTTAAACTCTACATTTTGGTGGAACCAATCTGAAGACTCAGCTGTGTGATGGACAGCTGAGAAGTGTATTCAATTCGTGCATCGCAGGGTGGAGTCTCGAGCTTCGTCACCAGGGTGTAAGGCTGCTGAGTACTGGAATACAGCAGGGTCCCACATCTGTTAATTCTGTTATGTGACAGCTATACATTGTCATAAAAGGAGGACACGTGTAGGGGTATTTATGGTGCATCAGACAAAGATTCCTTGCGGCTAGGGTTTAGGGATTTGTGCCTATAAATACAGTTATTGTCTGTCTATGTGTGAAATCTGTAACTCGGTGCATAATAATAAATATCTCTTTTCTGCCTGTGGTTTTTTTATCTCTCTCACTTTGAGAGGGGTTTTCCACGTTAAATATGTGTCCTTCTTGTTTTCTGTTATCTCCTTTGATTATTTACGTTTGATTGCATCTGTTTCTATTTCTTGCATCTGAAGTTATCTCCATCAGTTTTATAACATATACAACTTAGCTTAGCTGATCAAAAAAACAAAAGTGTGTAATTAAATAATCAAGAACAAAGAATGTTCCACTCAAAAAAAAACAAAGAATGTTGAAGTGAAGACTTGCAGCAAAGCAACACCCTGATGCAACAGAATAAAGCAAGTAAACTTCTATGAAGCATTACATCGAACACTTGTGTAGAAAATCAGTTAGTAGTCGGTTAGTCCTATAAGTCATGATCAGTTAGTTTGTTATGTAAGTTAGAGGCTAAGTTAACTGCCTAGATTAGTATATAAGGCTGTATCTCTATTGTAAAACTTACTTTTTAGATAAATAAAAGTTTATCATTGTTTTCATCTTCTTCCATTCTGTTTCTTCATAGTTTCCGGTTTTCTATTTCCAATTATGTTTCTTCATCATGAACATGATGAAAATTATCATGGTATCACAGCTCTTCTGATCAAATTTCGATCAAACTCTGGTTGATTCTTCTTATTCTCGTTTTTTATTTGTTTTTCTTGGAGTTTTTCAAATGGCTGCTGTGAACCAGGATCAAGAAATTGTTGCCGCAGATTCGGTGCTGCATCCAATTGAGAATCTGGTTTTGATCTTGGTGAGTCCTCCACTTGATGAACACAATTACCACAGTTGGAGAGAGTCTATGCTGACAGCACATTCTTCCAAGATCAAACTGGCCATAATTGATGAAGCTATCGAGCCTCTTCTTCCTAATCATCCTAACTATCATTCTTGGAGACAATGTAACAGCATGGTGAAATATTGATTAGTTAACTCTGTTACTAAGTCTATTGCTCAAAGTATTTTTTTAACCGTAATGCTAAGGATATATGGGATGACTTAGAAGAGAGATATGGGGATGAAGATACTTATACTTTGTCGGATATTATGGAAGAAATTCATAATACAAAGCAAGTGAGTCTTTCTGTTTCTCAATACTTTGCAAAATTGAAGACTCTTTGGGATCAACTTTTAGTTCTTACTCCTCCTGATTGTGTTTGTGGAAAAATTTTAGTTTAAGACATATAATGAAAGACATGTTATTAGATTTTTAAAGGGATTGAATGATAATTTTTCTGCAATTCAGTCTCAAGCCTTGATGTTGGATCTTTTACCAACTATTAAAGGGGTTTTTTCTATGGAAATTAAGCAAGAAAAGCAGCAAAACTACGGAAACCATGCTGGCAAGATTGTTGAATCTGCTTTGTTTTTGGATTGGCAGATCAAGGTACTTCTGTTGACAAAACAGCTATGGCTGTACAAGGCCAGAACTCTGGTTTTAGAAAAAATTTCAGCAATGGTAACAAGAAAGCGCAATGTACACATTGTGGAATGCAGGGCCATACAATGGATAGGTGTTACAAAAAACATGGATTTCACCTAATTTTAGAGGTAGAGGCAGAGGTAGATCTGGTTTTAATTCTTCAGCAAACTATGTGTCTATTGATTCCTGGTCTCAAGAAAGTCAAGATGGTTTTGGTTTGGATCCTTCTGCACCAATTACACAAGAACAATATAAACAGTTAATGAATGTGTTGAGGACATGGCATGATGATGTGATTCTTACGAATCAAATCCTTTGTTTTGCCCAGGAAGAAATTGGTGATAACCAATGGGAGCTAAATCCGCGCCTTAGACCAAGACAACGGTGGGAACGCCACAACGTAATGCTCACTTACGTTGATAAGTTCTCAAAGGGGGCGATCCTCCAATCCAAGAGAACCTCACACACACAAGGTGCACAATTAAGACAATGCTTAATCAAATAATATTTCACTCAATGTAGGTATATTGATTGATGTCCTCTAAAGGAACAAGTAGAACGCCTTTATATAGGCTACAAAATAAGAGACAACTAACTTCCTAAGCAATGTGGGACAAATTACTTAGTAATTTTCGCCACTTTATTTCCTAGTGGGCCTAACTTGCAACTAATAAGCCCAAATGACATTTATTTGCTAAAAATAAACACTTAACCCAATATACTAACATATGGGCAACTTTTGACACGGGCCTAAGGCCGTTTTATTAAATAAAACACCGAAACTAAAATAATCAAAATAAATAACTATGATTGTAATTTAACCAAGCCCATCTTCATTGTCTTCAAATAATGCTTGGTCTGGATCACATCATTCCCTCCCAGTTGGGAAGGATCTGTCCTCAGATCAAAGGGATACTTGAAACCACCTGGATCAAATAGAAATCTTGGACCAACATACGCCAGGAGGTCCATATACTGAATACCACCAACAAAATAGAACAAAGTGAACAATGAATCTGTCCTCCTCTCGTATAATGGATTGGAAGCAACATAAAAATCAGCAATAACGAAATCCAATGCATGACAATGCAGGAGGAACGGATCAGGATAATCGTGTAAACACTGGAACTCTTTTAATATCACTATCACGTCAACTGATTTCATATCTTCAACAACATCACCATCAAAAGAAAGTGAATCATCGTGTACCTGAACGGAAAGATGAATACAATTCCGAATAGTTGGTAACTCCTCAACTTCCACAAGATCCTCTCGTCGCAGTATAGATCATCTCGTAATCAATCGCATTGACAACCTCATTCATGCGAACTTCAACCTCAATCGGACTTACGTCGCATCAACGACCAATTCGGCCTCCGTTGTAACAACAACAATATCGAATAGGAATGTCAACATGAGCCGCAATGTGAGAATCGTCTCATCAACACTTGTTACCAACTCTTCTAAAATTTCGTGCCTTTGCAAATCCACTACACTTTCACATTCCTCCTCTTCCAACTTCTCCTCACAAACACTAATAATCTCTTCTTTTTCTCGGCTACTAAAGCTCGGCCTTCTTACCGTGAGCCGTAAAATTTTTCGAATGTAAGCCAATTTCCCTCTTCCACTGTGCACCAGCAGGTTGGGCACCATGAGCAAGATTAGCCATTTGCACTGTTAAATTCTGAATGGATGCCCTCATAGCAGCCATCTCCGCATAAACCCTTTCAAAATTTTCATTATTCTCGTCACTAAAAGCTTGGACACGGGCAGCCAATCTCTCTTTAAGATACTCATTACTCAAAACTTCATAATGTTTATAGTCTTCCATAGGATAGACAATAAACCCTCACCAAGACACTCGTGTTTACACTCACCCTCGCTCTTGTGGAAAGTAAAGCACCCTTTTATAAACAAATCAAGATAACAAGCAAAACGAATCTAGGCTAGTGCTTGAGGTGTAGGAAAGTTGCTAAAGGTGATTAGGAAGAACTGGGAAAAGAAAGGACTCAAAGAAGGAAAGAAAATGGATGACTGTAGAATTGCACGGGTGTGAAAGTTTTCACACCTAGGTGTGATATTTTCGGCTAAAGGATGATTTCAGGCATGATAAATTACGAATTTGAAGTTGCACAAAAGAGATAAAATTTAGATATGGAAGTTTTCTATTCAATCGCAAAATATCAGAATTTTTGGACGTAAATGGAAGATTTTACGGATTTTAAGGTAAGCATTGGTTTTCAGGGCAGTTTGTAGATCTAAACTGCAGAATTTTCAACAATTTTTTTGAATGGACTCCGGGGAGAATTTAGAAAAACACAAAAGAGAAAAGTCGTAGGAAAGTTAACGATCTACAACTTTTATCTTAACCACTTTTCGATTTGAGAATGTATTAGGGGTCACAAACACAAGAATACGAAGCTGATCACAGGATTTTACGATTTTGATAAATTTGTTTGTTGACACTTTTTGAACGATTTCCACTGAGAATTTCGAGAATCACAAGGAATGAAACTTGTAGATAACACAAAGAACTAAAACATATAATTTTTTTGGAATTTTTGGATATGATTTATTAGGGTAAACATACGACGAAAAACAAGAACAGGAAAAACGCAGGAAAGAAACGCAGAAACAGATTTAGGGTTTTTTTTTTTTTTTAATCACAGCAACAAGAACACAGATTTGTAGAAACGAAAACAAAAACGATGAACGAAATAAAACGAAACGAGAAGGGATATTTGATTACCAACAATTACTGAGCTCTGATACCAACTGATGTGATTCTTACGAATCAAATCCTTTGTTTTGCCCAGGAAGAAATTGGTGATAACCAATGGGAGCTAAATCCGCGCCTTAGACCAAGACAACGGTGGGAACGCCACAACGTAATGCTCCGAAGTAGGTCATCTCCAATTTAGGTCAAAGAAGACGGCCGCTGGAAAATTTCGTCCCTTTTTGCAATGAACAGATCTTGGTTTTTTTTTTTTTGTTTGATTGGCTAAGGGGAAATAATGGGAACGCTGTAATCAAAGAAACGGACGATGCAAGAAAGAAACGAAAATTAAAAATTCTTTTGATTAACGCGGACGAAAAAAATTTGGAGAACACAATTTGATGAACAAGGAAGAACGAAAATAAAACGAAAAACAAAAAATGGATATTTGATTACCGTCAATTACTGAGCTCCGATACCAACTGATGTGATTCTTACGAATCAAATCCTTTGTTTTGCCCAGGAAGAAATTGATGATAACCAATGGGAGCTAAATCCGCGCCTTAGACCAAGACAACGGTGGGAACGCCACAACGTAATGCTCACTTACGTTGATAAGTTCTCCAAGGGGGCGATCCTCCAATCCAAGAGAACCTCACACACACAAGGTGCACAATTAAGACAATGCTTAATCAAATAATATTTCACTAAATGTAGGTATATTGAGATGTCCTCTAAAGGAACAAGTAGAACGCCTTTATATAGGCTACAAAATAAGAGACAACTAACTTCCTAAGCAATGTGGGACAAATTACTTAGTAATTTTCGCCACTTTATTTCCTAGTGGGCCTAACTTGCAACTAATAAGCCCAAATGACATTTATTTGCTAAAAATAAACACTTAACCCAATATACTAACATATGGGCAACTTTTGACACGGGCCTAAGGCCGTTTTATTAAATAAAACACCGAAACTAAAATAATCAAAATAAATAACTATGATTGTAATTTAACCAAGCCCATCTTCATTGTCTTCAAATAATGCTTGGTCTGGATCACATCACATGATCAACATCAATGCAATGCCAAATCTGTTGTACTAACTTCAAACTTTGATTGTGGAACTACAAGTATTTTTAAGAATTCTAGATTATATAAGTGGATTGTAGACTCTGGAGTTACAGACCATATAATCTTCAATTCTGCACTTTTTTGTTCTTGTAAACCAGTTTCTGATTCATCTGTTAGTCTTCCTAATGGAAAGAATGTCCAAATCACTAACATAGGCCAAGTGTGGATCAACAAGTATTTAGTCTTGGATAATGTCCTATGTGTTCCAGATTTTACATTCAATTTGCTTTCTGTTTGGAGATTAATCATGTCTTCTGCATATTCTATAAAATTTCACATGAATTGTTGTGACATACAGGAGTTGTGACTTTTGAGGGCTGATCGGTATCGTTTCCTTTGTTGTTCCTCAAGTGCATGTGTCTAGTAGATGAAGGTCTGCTGTGGCATTATAGATTAGGGAATGCTTCAAATCAAAGACTCCAAGTTTTACACCATTCACATAGTGATATAGATGTTCCAAAAGATTTTGTATGTGATGTAAGTCCTTTGGCTAAACAAAAACGTTTGCCTTTTACTTTGAGCTCCTCTGTCACCAAACAGTTGTTTGATTTAGTGCACATGGACATTTGGGGGCCTTATAGGGTTGTAGGTGTCCATGGTCACAAATTTTTCTTAACAATTGTTGATGACTTTAGTAGGTTTTGTTGGATCTATCTGCTAAAATATAAAAGTGAAGTCAGACATATCATTCAATTGTTTTGTAATATGATTGAAAAAAGTGTAGTCAGAAAATAAAAGTTCTTAGAAGTGACAATGGCCTTAAGTTTTTTATGCCTGATTTTTACGCTTTAAAAGATATTGTGCATCAGAAATCTGTGGTGAAAACACCACAGCAGAATGGTCTAGTGGAAAGAAAACACCAACACATTCTTAATGTAGCAAGAAGTCTTATGTTTCAATGTCATTTACATGTTATCTATTGGACATATTCTGTGTTACATGCTGTAAATCTGATCAATCTTAATCATTCTCCTTTGATTCAAAACAAATCACCTCATGAATTATTATATGGTGCCAAACCTACAAATGATTATCTGAAAGTGTTTGGTTGTTTGACTTATGCTAGTTACCTTGCTACTGATGGTGACAAATTTGCAGCTAGAAGTGTTAAAGCAGTATACTTAGGCAATGTTCCTAACATGAAAGGTTATTGTCTACTTAATCTGCGTTCAAGACAAATCTTTATTAGCAGGGATGTGAAGTTTCATGACTTAACATTTCCTTTTAAGATCAATGGCAAGGCAGATCAAAACTCACTAGATGGTTTTTCCTTACCTTCTTTATTTAATGAAGATCAAAATTCTGATTTCACACACCAAAGTCACAACCCTTCTGAGAATTCTAATCATGACAATCATTCTGATAACATTCATGGATCATATCATGTTGATGATTCTAGGAATGATACAGATGCAGCAAGTCATGATTCTCATGAAGTGGTTAATGCACCTTCTATGTCTATTGTTGAAACAAGGAAATCTACTAGAAATAAGGTGGTTCCATCTTATTTAAATGAATACATTTGTGGTCACACAAAATTCAAAACATCCCCACACAATGTCGGTAAAGTAGATTCCTTGTCTGGTTTGTCCACTTCTCATGACAATTATGTTTTAAGTTGTCAAGTTCTCACAGAACCAAAGTCATAAACAGAAGCAATGAAGCATGAAGAATGGAGACAAGCTATGAAAGCTGAACTAGATGCCTAACACAAGACAGGAACATGGGAAGTGATTCCCTTACCCAAAGGCAAAACCCCTATAAGGTGTAAATGGGTATATAAAATCAAAAGGCATGCAGATGGAACAATAGAAAGGTTCAAAGCAAGATTGGTTGCAAAGGGTTACACTCAACAACTTGGATTGGATTATTTGGACATTTTCTCACCTGTAGCAAAACTGACAACTGTCGGGACATTACTTGCCATTTCAGCAGCAAAACAGTGGCATTTACATCAACTTGATGTAAATAATGCCTTCTTACATGGGGAACTGGATGAGGAAGTTTACATGACACTTCCCCGAGGTTTTGAATCAAGACCTGGATCTGTGTGTAGACTCATGAAATCATTATATGGCCTCAAACAGGCTAGCAGGCAATGGAATATCAAACTCACCCAATCCTTGCTTGAGATGGGGTTTAGACAGTCAAAACAAGATTATAGCCTGTCTGTGAAAGGTTCAGATGATCAATTCATTGTTGTCCTAGTTTATGTGGATGAAGTTATGGTGGCTAATCCAGACATCAAACAAATAAAAGACTGCTTGAACAAGAAGTTTGGAATCAAGGACCTTGGTGAATTGAAGTATTTTCTAGGATTGGAAGTTGCAAGGTCAAAGAAGGGTATTGTTTTATCACAAAGAAAATTTTGTTTGGGGTTACTGAAGGAGTATGGATACTTAGACTGCAAACCAGCAAAGTCCCATATGGATCCCACTGTAAAGTTGCATCGTAAAGACTCTAATCCACTACCAACCAACAGTTACTACAGAAGCTTGATAGGTAAATTGTTGTACCTAAGGATTACAATACCAGCCATCACCTTGGCTACTCAACAATTAAGTCAATTCATTGAAGCACCTGCAGAACTACAACTCAAGGCTGCACATAGGTTACTAAGGTATATGAAGAACTCTCCTGGACAAGGGATTTTATTTCCAGCTGAAGGAAGCATATATGGAATTAAAAGCCTATGTAGTGCTGATTGGGCTGGTTGTGAGGACATAAGAAGCTCAGTTACAGGATTTTCTGTCATCCTAGGAAATTCCTTGATCAGTTGGAGGTCAAAGAAACAAACAACAGCATCAAGAAGCTCCTCAGAAGCAGAGTATAGATCCATGGCTATGGCATCTTGTGAGTTACAATGGTTGTCCTATCTACTAGCTGAATTCAACATCAGACAACAGAAACCTATTCCACTATTTCGTGACAACAAAAGTGCACTCTATATAGTGGCAAACCCCGTGTTTCATGATAGTACAAAACACATAGAAATAGATTGCCATGTTGTAAAAGACATATATCAATCAGGATTACTAAAATCATTGCCTATATCTACTCAACTTTCAACAAGCAGACCTATTCACTAAACCTTTGGAGAAAACCCGATTTCATGACATGCTGACTTGCTATCCCATCACTAATATCCACCTACCAAAGTGTCCTGCTTGAGAAGGGGTGTTGAAGTGAAGACTTGCAGCAAGCAGCACACTGATACAACAAAATAAAGCAAGTAAACTTCTATGAAGCATTACATTGAACCCTTGTGTAGAAAATCAGTTAGTAGTCGGTTAGTCCTATAAGTCATGATCGGTTAGTTTATTATGTAAGTTAGAGGCTAAGTTAATGTTGTATCTTTGAGGGTCTTGAATGATCACCAATGCTATGAAAACCTGCAAATTTTATGAAGAACAGATCCTCGCAGTCACGCGTATATCGCTGTCCTTCTTAAATTTATTCGACCCCTTACTTGTCCGGAGTATCATGAATAATTTAAGTGAGATACTGACTGAGAGTCTTGCCTTTTGTCTAGGACAAAATATATCAAAAGATCACTTTGAAATGTTTAGATGTTTAAGACTTGATCAAGGATGCTTACAATTGTTGTGTCCTTGTTTAACAATGTAAAAATACCTTTTATGGTACTTGGATTGCGAGAGAAATAAGTTACAAGTTCGTAATTTAAGGTTGCAACCTAAGTGAAAAGGTATCACTTGGTTATAACCACTTAAAAGGACCAAGAGGTATCTAAAATTCAGTTTTCGGGCCACAGGCGGGCGCCTGTGGCCAGCCTGTGATCATCAGAAAACCGCCAAACTCTCTGTTCAACATTTAGGCATGCTGAAACACCACAGGCGGGCGCCTGTCACTCTGTTTCACCAAAATCTGATTTTTGGTCCTTTAACTGGTTTTCTGGTCCTTTAAGTGATTTTCTCGAACTATACTTGCTTATTTTCCATCCGTATACTCATATACACTTATATAAGCGTGCACTCCGCACCTCCAAACTTATTATTAATTGTTACGAGTATATCCACCCTTGTACTAAACCCCGATTACCTCAACGGCTTGTGATTATACTTAAATCACCAACATTCCTCCCCCATTTAAGTGTAATCCTTGGTTTAGTAAAACAAAACAGTCATAAAACAAACCAACTCATTATTCAATGAAAATGTCACGAAGATTGAATTTCCATCTAGTATTATTACACGCAAATATTCGAGTATTGGGGTGTGACTAAGCATTGAACCCCTTTACACATTTTGAATACATGTACATAACAATACACATGAATTGAAACTACTTCAAAGTATTATACTTGACACCATTTCTTGAATACCGGCCTTGTGTCCATATCCATTCTTGAGCATTTAGAAAGCCAACCCAACTTTCCTTGAAGCGGCCATACTTCATACTCATATAGGTGAATCTTTAGTTTACCGTGCACCTGCATTAGCACTTTATAAGATTCATTAAGAAGATAACACTTCATCCTAATCTCATAGGTAAACAGCACATACCTTTGGGATTAATACATGTGCTCAAGTTTCCAAAACCGGCTTACCACATTGAATTTAGCCTAAGGCATTGTACCAAAGGGAAATTGGGCGTCCCACATTCAGAAACTTATACAGGTTGTAGACCCATCCCGACAACCGACTTTTGTAATAAGTCCTTAGCTAATCCTTTCGTCAAATGATCAGCCAAATTTCTTTGAGATCTCACATACACAACCGATATCACCCCGTGAGAGATTAACTCACGTACCGCGCTATGTCTAACGCCTAAGTGTCGTGACTTACCATTATACACATGACTATATGCTTTAGACAAGTGTAGATGAGCTATCACAATGGATAGATATTGGTGATATTGGTTTAGGCCATAAAGGAATTTCATGAATCAAATTCCTAAGCCATTCGCCTCTTTGCCGGCCGCCGCCCGATGCACGTAGATCAAGTAATAATTAAAAGTACTTGACCACCATAAACCAATACTAGCAAGAGGACTAGGTCCATCGTAGTATAGCTATAGCGAATCAAGGTCGATCCCACAGGGAACCAAATTGTGGATCATTTTATATACAAACAATTAATTATTCATATCAAGGACACAAAGGCGGTCTACGACCAACGAAGTACAAGAAAAAGTAAAGGACACGACCCGACACAACACATAAACAACGTAATTAACCTCCCCAATTATTATGTTATCGTTTGGCTCTAGAGATTCTATATAATTAAGCGATACTCGACAACTATAAATCCGATTCGTATTTCTTTTATATCGACTACGGGAGTCATCCCCTAAAATAGATCTAGCTCCGGTTAGGCCATCTAGATCATCGTGTCTCCATTACGTGACTTCACATTTTTAGTCTCCATCTCATATAACTTCTGACACATTTACGAAACTAGGGATGCCGGTATAAACCGTAACCTCATCTAAGCAACATTCCTATGATTAGGCGTACTTCTTAGACACCGATTCAATCTCTGTCCTAAATAACAATCACTTTTTAGGTCTCATGTTAAATTACGATGACAAATAATTAAGTTGATCAAGTTTAATTACTCGTTTAAATTACAAAGCGAGAACCCGACGTAGTCGTAGCCATACCTACTAAGATAAGAAATTCTAGGTGGACAATCACACCATAAAGACTTGGCTAGATTGACGCGGCGAAAACCTAAATCTTAGCGTTTCTACATACGTAACGGATAAAATAGAGACTCATAAAGCAATTATATAGATCTACTAAAAACACGGTTGCCGATCATACCGAAGTCATCTATAGGTCACCGGATAACGTATCCGGGCGTTTGGATCCTTATAGACAAGGAATCCCCACCGCCCTCATCGTATCCTTAGATCTACATCGTCCGGTGAAGAACGAACAACCTCAAACGATAAACAATAATTGGGGGGCTTAATTACAAAGAACAAAGAACAAATAAATACAAGAACTTACATTATTGCGGATCTTGCATAAAAACTCGCGCTCTAAGAAAAAGCTGAAGATTTTATTATAAACTGAGAAGTGTAAAAAAATGTATTGTGCAAAGAAGTGTGTCAAAGGCGTGTATAACATGCCTTTATTTATAGGGGTTCAAGCTAATTAAGAGATATACATTAAAATGTCGAAACAAATAAGAGATAACCCCCGGCCGATCTCCAATTAAAAGATAAAATGCGCCCCCCAGAATGCATATCCTCCATTGGCGCCATCTTTGAGTGGTTTGCCATGCTCATCCGATCTTTTCGTGCTAATCCGATATTTATCTTGATTTTCCTTTGATTTATCTTGAGATTTAATTCTTCCATTTGTATTTATCCTCCATAATTATCCAAATCGCAAAATAGATATTTATCCCAAAATAAATCATATTTAAATAAAATGGATAAATATAATAAAAACGGATAAATACCGATTTATATAATAAAAACGGATAATCACCAAATTATATCTTATAAAATGGATAAATACCAAATTATATTTTATAAATCACAAAACATTAAATAATACATATAAACATGTGATTTAATATAAAATACATATTATTAATCCCGATTTAAGGTCAACGTTGATGACTTTTACGGGTACAATTTGACCGTCATCAACTACCCCCACTTAGACTTTGATCGTCCCGAACAAAGCATCAATAAGTCATTCCCCAAGAAAACAATTGCCATGGTCAAATCATACTTACGCGAGAAGCTCGAGTCAACTCATACCAGTCATGCTCATAAGATATCCATTATTCACTACTCTCTATGAACCGAAGTGATGTGTGCATGTGCATTCAGTTTTATACTTTCGTGGCAAGATTAAAGTTTATGCTAACTTCGCAGTCTTAATCTACCAACATCAGCATTCCCACTTCTTAAGCCTCGCAATGGGTAAAGACATGGTGCAATAAGCAAGAGCGTCATCTAGAAAGTTTTTGGACTTGGAGACCGAGAAAAAATACTCGAAGCCTCTTAAAAATTTGAATTTTTCGCATTTCCGTAGTTTCAAGCTTTAACACCTCTCAAGAAAGAAACTTGCTTTAAAAGTAAAGTATGCATTGCAAGAATCCTCCTCTCACGGATTAGTGGAAGCATTAAATATTACCACAAGCGCGGGGCTACTTTGGTAATGTTTCTACAAGCCCAATGTTTAACTCATTGTCAAAACACGAGATAATTCTCAAGCTTATTACTCCGCTTTGATGGCAAGAAGATAAGAATACATCAAGATAAATATCGACTCTAAGTCCGCATAACCAATCATCTACGCAATGTACACATAATTCTTCTTAGTTATTATAATTTGCGCGGTATTCGTCGATTCAAATTGAGTAATCGAATAATAAATAACTACTTGCAACAATCGGCATGAATATCCTTAAATTTACTTCACATAAGTATAAAATGATCATGTACTCTCGCAACTTGGTTCCTTTCTTATCAATTCTTAGCTAGGAACTCACAATTCTAAGGGTACGAGATATAATTAATTTGGCATTTATTCAATTTTTTCAATTTTTTTTTTCACCGTTTCTTTCAATTTTCAATTATAACATATCATAGCTAAGTCTCCTACCCCCCACCTAAACATGTCATTGTCCCCAATGACAAATAAAAATGAGAATTTAAGAAAAAGACTTAGCTCGGAAACGGCTCTCAAGTAGATGCGGATCATCGTAGCACGTCGTGGAGAAGCAAGTTAAAACCCGTTTAAGTAAACCAAACGAAACTCCACGAGATCGTTAATAATATGTCAATGGAAGTTACAAAATAATGTGGCAGTAATTAGATATAAATATCCAAAAACAAATTAAGCCACTTTATTCCATACACCCAATGACAAGGGAAACCAAAGAGTTAAAACTACTTGTTCAGACGCAAAAAGAAAAATACTAAATAGAAAGAAGGATAAACAAGCAACTAAAGATGGTAATCTTCATCTATAATCTCCACCGCTTAAATATGCTTAAAACCGGGTGGAGAAGACAAAGATCAAAAAGCATTACCCCATGGGAGAACACGAGGTTTACCGGATTGATAAGATATTTAATCCGGCGTAAAAGAGAAACTTGGTCGTGTAACGGATCGGATGTGACCAATTGGTAAAAGATAGGATCGAAACTCGGTGCGTACGCTTCACGTTTAGATTGGATATCAACAACTTAGGGAGATGTAGCTCCTCCTCAAAATTACTAATAACCCAATGTATCACGTAAAAGTCCTAACCGTCATTAACAAGGTCAAATCGGTGTGATGGCTTAGAACAAAACTTATCATCTTGAAATGCCGGAATAGGCGTAAAAGTGTGAAATTTAAAACTTCCGGTAGAAAGATAAGTTGCATTTTGATCGAACCAAAAAAAACTTTTAAAATCTAGCTAGGGTCAGAGCTACACGTACCCCCGCTAGGATCATGAAAACCAAAATGATAAAAGATAAACATTAAAACTGAGCAATGTTTCAAATTCCGCAACACAAAGGTATTTTGTAAACAAAATGGAGGTTTAGAGTATGATGGGTTTAGAAAAAGATATACATAAAGATGGAAAGAAAGAGAGGGATGAAGGAATGGTTAGAAATGTGAACTGTGATGCAGATTGGTGAGAGAATAGAAAGGTTGAAGGGTGAAAAGGTACAAAGGAAAGGATAAGGGTAGTTGCAGAACGAATTGCACACAATTTTGGATTTTCACTAGGATCGCCATTCTAAAAAGTTTTGGAAGTTGACCAAAATTGTTCTTTGTTCGCACCAATCATTCTCTCGTTACATTTTCAATAATTCTCAAGCTCTCTTAATGCTTCCATCTTAAGGTTGATTGCTAAATTTCCTTTTCTTTAGCAATTTCTCGACTCTCCTAAGAAACTCTATTTCACGTGGCCTATATTGAGTAAAAAAGTTTTGCACATCCTTAGCCTAATGGCCATCGGAACACGGCAAAATAAAAAACCTCAACATATGTCACGTTACTCTTATTTGACTCAACAAAAACGAAACCTAAAATCCTAAAGAGAAATCCTAAGGGTTTTAAAGAAGTAGTTCGAGTTTAAAGTCCTCGGCTCGACTTTCCAAAAAATATCCTTGTCGGTCATCCTTCTTGGATCGCTAGATGTTGACCCCTTGAGCACTATATGTGGTGGGCTCGTCGCTTTTTTGCGGATTAATATCCTTCCCTTGGTTGTGAGACCTAGGAAACGACATTTATCCATACCATTTATACAAAGCTCTTACCTCGGCTCTCGTTTTAGGAATGAGTGAATTCTAAGAAGATTTAGTCCTAGGGACTTATTTTAATAACATCCTCTATAATGTCGCTTCATTATGCTCTCTCAAAACTCAACGTCTTCTTTAGATTGAGAATTCTTAAACTACACACATTGTTGCTCCCCCGGCCGCAGTAGAAGCAATCCCATGCATAGGACAATGAGATTTTGACGAACTACGAGGAACTCTTTACTCACCGCTTCCTTTAACGACAACATGTTTCCCTACACCCTCCGGATGAGACAGATTTGGGGCGAACCTTTCACACTAATAAAATAAATCTTACAAACCAACTCCGGGCTAAGATTCTCATTCAGGTTCATGTAAAGACTAGCTTATGTTCAAAAGATCAAAAGATAGTAAAATATAAGCAAAAAAGGTAGTACCTTGCCTTCAACCTTGTACCACGAATAATTCGAACCTTAATATTTATTTTCTCGGAGCCATCTTGGTGTTTTAAAGGTGTTTCGTCCATTGCTTTCCCGTCGTAGATTCGTAGCTTGATGCACGTAGATCAAGTAGTAATTAAAATACTTGACCACCATAAACCAATACTAGCAAGAGGACTAGGTCCATCGTAGTATAGCTATAGCGAATCAAGGTCGATCCCACAGGGAACCAATTGTGGGTCATTTATATACAAACAATTAATCATTCATGTCAAGGACACAAAGCGGTCTTTGACCAACAAAAGACAAGAAAGGTAAATGACACGACTCGACACAACACAAATAAAGACACGTAATTAACCTCCCCAATTATCATGTTATCGTTTGGATCTAGAGATTCTATATAATTAAGCTAGACTCGACAACTATTAATCCGATTCGTATTTCTTTTATATTGGCTACGGGAGTCATCCCCTAAACTAGATCTAGCTCCGGGTAGGCCATCCAGATCACTATGCTACATCACGTGACTTCGCTTTTTCGGCCTCCATCTCATATGACTTGCACGCTTACAAAACTAGGGATGCCGATATTAACCGTATTCCTCACCTAGGCAACATTCCTTTGTTCGGGCGTACTTCCTAAGCGATCGCATCGGTCTCGTCCCATTAACAATCACTTGGACGGTCTCATGTTAATCTACGAATTACGTATAACTAGGTGTCGACAATTCCCAAATACGTAACGCATCTAGATCTCGCCGAAAGTCCCGGAAGATCAATTCATGAGCCGACCTAGAGCCCCGTATTGGTATTTCCTAATAATACGCTAATTAAAACGACGAGCAACGTAGCCGTAGCCATACCTACTAAGATAAGAAATTCTAGGTGGACAATCACACCATAAAGACGTGGCTAGATTGACGCGACGAAAACCTAAATCTTAGCGTTTCTACATACGTAACGGATAAAATAGAGACTCATATAGTAATTATATAGATCTACTAAAAACACGGTTGTTGATCATACCAAAGTCATCTATAGGTCACCGGATCACGGATCCGGGCGTGTGGATCCTTATAGACAAGGAATCCCCACCGCCTCATATCGTATCCTTAGATCTACATCGTTCGGTGAAGAACGAACAACCTCAAACAATAAACAATAATTGGGGCTTAATTACAAAGAACTAAGAACAAATAAATACAAGAACTTACATTATTGCGAGATCTTGCATAAAAACTCTCTAAGCAAAACGAAGATTTTATTATAAACCGAGAAGTGTAAAAAATGTATTGTGTAAAGAAGTGTGTTTATGGCGTGTAATACATGCCTTTATTTATAGGGGTTCAAGCTAATTAAGAGATATACATCAAAATGTCAAAACAAATAAGAGATAACTCTCGGCCGATCTCAAAATAAGGTGCAAAAATGCGTGTCCTTCATGTTGGCGCCACCTTGGAGTATTTTGTCATGCTTATCCGATCTTTTCGTGCTAATCCGATATTTATCTTGAATTTCCTTTGATTTATCTTGAGATTTAATTCTTCCATTTGTATTTATCCTCCATAATTATCCAAATCTGCAAAATAGATATTTATCCCCAAAATAAATCATATTTAAATAAAACGGATAAATATAATAAAAACGGATAAATACCGATTTATATAATAAAAACGGATAAACACCAAATTATATCTTATAAATGGATAAATACCAAATTATATTTTATAAATCACAAAACATTAAATAATCCATATAAACATGTGATTTAATATAAAATACATATTATTAATCTCGATTTAAGGTCAACGTTGATGACTTTTACGGGTATAATTTGACCGTCATCAACTACCCCCACTTAGACTTTGATCGTCCCGAACAAAGCATCAATAAGTCATTCCCCAAGAAAACAATTGTCATGGTCAAATCATACTTACGCGAGAAGCTCGAGTCAACTCATACCAGATCATGCTCATAAGATATCCATTATTCACTACTCTCTCGTGAACCGAAGTGATGTGTGCATGTGCATTCGGTTTTATATAATCGAAGCAAGATTAAAGTTTATGCTAACTTCGTAATCTCAACCTACCAACATCGGCATTCCCACTTCTTAAGCCTCGCAATGGTTAAAGCACTAGAACAATAAGCAAGAGCGTATCTATAGGGTTTTTGGACTTGGAGACCGAGTACTACTCAAAGCCTCTTAAAGAGTTGAATATTCTTCTCATATCTTCATATTTTTCAAATACTATCAATCTCAAGGAAGAAAACTTTTAGAGTATCCCCTATCTTAGATCATGCATAGCATTGAATATTACCACAAGCGCGGGGCTACTTTGGTAATGTTACTACAAGCCCAGTGTTTAACGCTTTGTCAAAACACAAGATAATTCTCAAGCTTATTACTCCGCTTTGATGGCCAGAAGATAGGAATACATCAGCAGATAAATATCGACACTAAGTCTACATAACCAATCATCTACGCAATGTACACATAATTCTTCTTAGTTATTATGATTCGTGCGATAAACTCGATTCACAGATTAAGTAATCGAATAATAAATAACTACTTGCAAAAATCGGCATGAATATCCTTAAATTTACATTCACATAAGTATAAAATGATCACGTACTCATGCAACTTGGTTCCTTTCCTATCAATTCTTAGCTAGGAACTTACAATTCTAAGTGTACGAGAGAAATAATATGGCATTTATTCAATTTTTTCAATTTTTCACCGTTTCATTCCATTGTTCAATTATAGCATCATGGCTAAGTCTCCTACCCCCACTTAAACTCGGCATTGTCCCCAATGACAAATAAAAATGAGAATTTAAGAAAAAGACTTAGCTCGGGAAACGGCTCTCAAGTAGATGCGAACATCGGAGTTATTCAAGCACGTCGTGGAGAAGCATGTGAAAACCTGTTTAAGCAAACCAAATAGAAACTCCACGAAACCGTTAATAACATGTCAATGGAAGATACAAAATAATGTGGCAGTAATTAGATATAAAATATCCAAAAACAGATTAAGCCACTTTATTTCATACCACCAATGACAAGGAAAACCAAAGAGTTAACTCTGAAAAAGGATATAAATAGACGCAAAAAGAAAAATACTAAATAGAAAGAAAAATAAACAATCAAGATAAGATGGTAGTCTTCATCGATATCCTCCACCGCTTAAATATTCTTAAAACCGGGTGGAGAAGACAAAGATCAAAAGCATTACCCCACGTGGGAAAACATGAGGTTAACCATGCATTTAATCCAGTGTAAAAGAGAAACTTGGTAAGGTATAACGAGTTTTCTTGGTGTCGGATTGGTGTGATATTTTAGAACAAAACTCATCATCTCGAAATGCCGGAATAGGCGTAAAAGCGTGAAATTTAAAACTTCCGGTAGAAAGATAAGTTGTATTTTGATCGAACCAAAAACTTGTAAAATCTAGCTAGGGTCGGTGCGACACGTACCCCAACTAGGATCATGAAAACCAAAATGATAAAAGATAATCATTAAAACTGAGCAATATTTCAAATTCCGCAACACAAGGGTATAATGTAAACAAAATGGAGGTTTAGAGTGTGTTGGGTTTAGAAAAAGATATGCATAGGGATGGTGAGAAAAGACAAAGGGTGGGAGAGTGAAATAGATGGAAAGAAAGAGAGGGGATGAAAGAATGGTTAGAAATGTGAACTGTGGGGCAGATTGGTGAGAGAATAGAAAGGTTGAAGGGTGAAAAATGTACAAAGGAAAGGATAAGGGTAGTTGCAGAACGAATTGCACACAACTTTGGATTTTCACTAAGATCGCCATTCTAAAAAGTTTTGGAAGTTGACCAAAACTTGTTCTTGTTCGCACCAATCATTCTCTGTTACATTTTCAGTAATTCTCAAGCTCTCTTAATGCTTCCATCTTAAGGTTGATTGCTAAATTTCCTTTTCTTTAGCAATTTCTCGACTCTCCTAAGAAACTCTATTTCACGTGGCCTATATTGAGTAAAAAAGTTTGCACATCCTTAGCCTAATGGCCATCGGAACACGGCAAAATAAAAAACCTCAACATATGTCACGTTACTCTTATTTGACTCAACAAAAACGAAACCTAAAATCCTAAAGAGAAATCCTAAGGGTTTTAAAGAAGTAGTTCTGAGTTTAAAGTCCTCAGCTCGACTTTCCAAAAATTATCCTTGTCCGTCATCCTTCTTGGATCGCTAGATGTTGACCCCTTGAGCACTATAAGAGATGGGCTCGTCGCTTTTGCGGATTAATACCCTTCCCTTGGTTGTGAGACCTAGGAAACGACATTTATCCATACTATTTATATTAAGCTCTTACCTCGGCTCTCGTTTTAGGAACTAGTGAATTCTAAGAAGATTTAGTCCTAGGGACCCAATTTAATCACATCCTCTATAATGCTTTGCGTCATTATGCTCTCTCAAAACTCAACGTCTTCTTTAGATTGTGAATGCTTAACTACACAAATTGTTGCTCCCGTGGCCACTAAGCAATCTCATGCATAGGACAATGAAATTTTGACGTAACTACGAGGAACTCTTTGTTCACTCGCTTCCATTCAACAACTACATGTTTCTCTACACCCTCTAGATGAGACATTTGGGGCGGAACCTTCAACACTAATAAAATTAATCTTACAAACCAACTCCGGGCTAAGATTCATACTCAGGTTCATGTAAAGACTAACTTATGTTCAAAAAAATAGTACCTTGCCTTCAACATTATACCACGAATAATTCGAACCTTAAAAAATTCGGAGCCATTTTGGTGCTTTAAAGGTATTGCTTCCATCGTTTTTCCCATCGCAGATTCGTAGCTCCACATGTTGCTGGGTTATTTTTCAGCGCCCACGAAAAATTTCTGACTCGGATTATTATTTCCCTGGTTTCTACAAACAGAAAAAGAACAAAACGGACCGTAGACTGATTTTAACATGGTTTCCCATGCTGCTATCAGACCTACGGATTAAACATACGGAGATAAACAGACAGGCGAAGTCTTTTACACAGAGCAGATAACCAGAGGGACCCAAAAACGAAAAAAAATAGACTCTAAAACATAAAACTTAACATGAATAAAAAAAATTATTGATATATAAAATTGACCGTTGGTTCCCCGGCAACGGCGCCAAAAACTTGATGCACGTAGATCAAGTAGTAATTAAAATACTTGACCACCATAAACCAATACTAGCAAGAGGACTAGGTCCATCGTAGTATAGCTATAGCGAATCAAGGTCGATCCCACAGGGAACCAATTGTGGGTCATTTATATACAAACAATTAATCATTCATGTCAAGGACACAAAGCGGTCTTTGACCAACAAAAGACAAGAAAGGTAAATGACACGACTCGACACAACACAAATAAAGACACGTAATTAACCTCCCCAATTATCATGTTATCGTTTGGATCTAGAGATTCTATATAATTAAGCTAGACTCGACAACTATTAATCCGATTCGTATTTCTTTTATATTGGCTACGGGAGTCATCCCCTAAACTAGATCTAGCTCCGGGTAGGCCATCCAGATCACTATGCTACATCACGTGACTTCGCTTTTTCGGCCTCCATCTCATATGACTTGCACGCTTACAAAACTAGGGATGCCGATATTAACCGTATTCCTCACCTAGGCAACATTCCTTTGTTCAGGCGTACTTCCTAAGCGATCGCATCAGTCTCTGTCCCATTAACAATCACTTGGACGGTCTCATGTTAATCTACGAATTACGTATAACTAGGTGTCGACAATTCCCAAATACAGAACAGATCTAGATCTCGCTGAAAGTCCCGGAAGATCAATTCATGAGCCGACCTAGGAGCCCTGTATTGGTATTTCCTAATAATACGCTAATTAAAACAGACGAGCAACGTAGCCGTAGCCATACCTACTAAGATAAGAAATTCTAGGTGGACAATCACACCATAAAGACGTGGCTAGATTGACGCGACGAAAACCTAAATCTTAGCGTTTCTACATACGTAACGGATAAAATAGAGACTCATATAGTAATTATATAGATCTACTAAAAACACGGTTGTTGATCATACCAAAGTCATCTATAGGTCACCGGATCACGGATACGGGCGTGTGGATCCTTATAGACAAGGAATCCCCACTTGCCTCATATCGTATCCTTAGATCTACATCGTTCGGTGAAGAACGAACAACCTCAAACAATAAACAATAATTGGGGCTTAATTACAAAGAACTAAGAACAAATAAATACAAGAACTTACATTATTGCGGATCTTGCATAAAAACTCGCTCTAAGCAAAATCGAAGATTTTATTATAAACGAGAAGTGTAAAAAATGTATTGTGTAAAGAAGTGTGTTTATGGCGTGTAATACATGCCTTTATTTATAGGGGTTCAAGCTAATTAAGAGATATACATCAAAATGTCAAAACAAATAAGAGATAACTCTCGGCCGATCTCAAAATAAGGTGCAAAAATGCGTGTCCTTCATGTTGGCGCCACCTTGGAGTATTTTGTCATGCTTATCCGATCTTTTCGTGCTAATCCGATATTTATCTTGAATTTCCTTTGATTTATCTTGAGATTTAATTCTTCCATTTGTATTTATCCTCCATAATTATCCAAATCGCAAAATAGATATTTATCCCCAAAATAAATCATATTTAAATAAAACGGATAAATATAATAAAAACGGATAAATACCGATTTATATAATAAAAACGGATAAACACCAAATTATATCTTATAAATGGATAAATACCAAATTATATTTTATAAATCACAAAACATTAAATAATCCATATAAACATGTGATTTAATATAAAATACATATTATTAATCTCGATTTAAGGTCAACGTTGATGACTTTTACGGGTATAATTTGACCGTCATCATAGCTCCACATGCTGCTGGGTTATTTTCTCAGCGCCCACGAAAAATTACTGACTCAGATTATTGCTTCCCTGGTTTCTGCAAACGGAAGAACAAACGGACCGTAGATCGACTTTAACATGGTTTCCCATGTCGCTATCGTACCTACGGTTTAAACATACGGAGATAAACGTACACGCGAAATCCCGTAAAACGAAACTAGGCTCGGCGGGAGTGAAACCGGTGTTCCGTTACGGAATTTTTACAACTTACGTACAACCGTAGGGACTCAAAAACATAAAAAAAAAAACGGACCCTAAAACAAGAAAACTTAACATGAATAAAAAATTATTTATATAAAATTGACCGTTGGTTCCCCGGCAACGGCGCCAAAAACTTGATGCACGTAGATCAAGTAATAATTAAAAGTACTTGACCACCATAAACCAATACTAGCAAGAGGACTAGGTCCATCGTAGTATAGCTATAGCGAATCAAGGTCGATCCCACGGGAACCAAATTGTGGATCATTTTATATACAAACAATTAATTATTCATATCAAGGACACAAAGGCGGTCTACGACCAACGAAGTACAAGAAAAAGTAAAGGACACGACCCGACACAACACATAAACAACGTAATTAACCTCCCCAATTATTATGTTATCGTTTGGCTCTAGAGATTCTATATAATTAAGCGATACTCGACAACTATAAATCCGATTCGTATTTCTTTTATATCGACTACGGGAGTCATCCCCAAAATAGATCTAGCTCCGGTTAGGCCATCTAGATCATCGTGTCTCCATTACGTGACTTCACATTTTTAGTCTCCATCTCATATAACTTCTGACACATTTACGAAACTAGGGATGCCGGTATAAACCGTAACCTCATCTAAGCAACATTCCTATGATTAGGCGTACTTCTTAGACACCGATTCAATCTCTGTCCTAAATAACAATCACTTTTTAGGTCTCATGTTAAATTACGATGACAAATAATTAAGTTGATCAAGTTTAATTACTCGTTTAAATTACAAAGCAGAGAACCTGACGTAGTCGTAGCCATACCTACTAAGATAAGAAATTCTAGGTGGACAATCACACCATAAAGACTTGGCTAGATTGACGCGGCGAAAACCTAAATCTTAGCGTTTCTACATACGTAACGGATAAAATAGAGACTCATAAAGCAATTATATAGATCTACTAAAAACACGGTTGCCGATCATACCGAAGTCATCTATAGGTCACCGGATAACGGATCTGGGCGTTTGGATCCTTATAGACAAGGAATCCCCACTGCCTCATATCGTATCCTTAGATCTACATCGTCCGGTGAAGAACGAACAACCTCAAACGATAAACAATAATTGGGGGGCTTAATTACAAAGAACAAAGAACAAATAAATACAAGAACTTACATTATTGCGGATCTTGCATAAAAAGCTCGCTCTAAGAAAAACGAAGATTTTATTATAAACGAGAAGTGTAAAAAAATGTATTGTGCAAAGAAGTGTGTCAAAGGCGTGTATAACATGCCTTTATTTATAGGGGTTCAAGCTAATTAAGAGATATACATTAAAATGTCGAAACAAATAAGAGATAACCCCCGGCCGATCTCCAATTAAAAGATAAAATGCGCCCCTAGAATGCATATCCTCCATTGGCGCCATCTTTGAGTGGTTTGCCATGCTCATCCGATCTTTTCGTGCTAATCCGATATTTATCTTGATTTTCCTTTGATTTATCTTGAGATTTAATTCTTCCATTTGTATTTATCCTCCATAATTATCCAAATCGCAAAATAGATATTTATCCCAAAATAAATCATATTTAAATAAAATGGATAAATATAATAAAAACGGATAAATACCGATTTATATAATAAAAACGGATAATCACCAAATTATATCTTATAAAATGGATAAATACCAAATTATATTTTATAAATCACAAAACATTAAATAATACATATAAACATGTGATTTAATATAAAATACATATTATTAATCCCGATTTAAGGTCAACGTTGATGACTTTTACGGGTACAATTTGACCGTCATCACTGCCAAGGCAATAAATTCCGACTCCATAGTCGAGCTAGATATACATGTCTGTTTCTTAGAAGCCCAAGAAATAGCGCCTCCACCTAAGACAAACACTCATCCACTAGTAGAAGAATGATCTTCTACATTAGATATCCAACTAGCATCCGAATATCCTTCAATCACCGAAGGATATGCAACATAAGTCAAACCAAAGTCTTTGGTAGACTTAAGATATCTCAATACACGAACAACCGCTCTCAAATGACAGTTACCTGGGTTACTAGTATATCTACTTAGTTTCCCAACTGCATAGGCAATATCCGGTCGTGCACTAGTCATTGCATACATCAAACAGCCAATGACTCGTGAATATTCAAGTTGATTCACTGTTTCACCTTTATTAGGTCCAAGCTTCTCATGAGGCTCCATGGAAGAATTTGCCGGAGTACAATTTTCACAATTAAACCTTTTCAACACTTTCTCAATATAATGAGACTGTGTTAGTGAAAATCCTCCCTGATTTCTCTTGATTTTAATACCAAGAATTACATCTCGCCTCCCCATGTCTTTCATAGAGAATCTAGAAGATAAGAGTTCTTTACACTTATCAACCTGATTTGGGTTCGTACCAAAAATCAACATGTCATCTACATATAGACAGATTATCACACCGTTACCGGTTTCATCAAATCTACTATAAATACACTTGTCTGACTGATTGAGTTTAAATCCACTAGTCAAGACAACCTCATCAAACTTTTGATGCCATTGTTTAGGAGCTTGTTTAAGTCCATACAATGATTTAACAAGTTTACAAACCTTATGCTCGTTACCGGGCATAATAAATCCTTCCGGTTGCTTCATGTATATTTCCTCATCCAAATCTCCATTTAGAAACGCTGTTTTAACATCCATTTGATGGATCACCAAGTTATGAATTGCGGCTAAGGCAATTAATAACCTGATTGATGAGATTCTAGCAACGGGAGCATAAGTATCGAAATAATCGATACCTTCCTTTTGCCTAAAGCCTTGTATAACTAACCGGGCTTTATATCAGTCAACAGTACCGTTGACTCTCATTTTCCTTTTGAAAATCCATTTGCAACCTAATGGTTTTCAACCTCGTGGTAAATCTGTAAGAATCCACGTATTGTTACCCATTATGGAATCCATCTCGTCATTGATGGCTTCTTTCCAAAATGATACATCCTGAGATCCCATTGCCTCAGAAAATGTTCTTGGATCATCCTCAATATTGTAGCAATATGAGTATTGATATCCAACTTCATTTCTTGAACCTTCCACCAAGTAAGTAACAAAATCTGGTGGAAATGTTTATGCTATTCTAGCCCTCTTACTTCTTCGAAGTTCAGAAGACTCAACTTGAGAATCATTATTCTCCACATTCTCCACTCCAACTATCGTAGGAGCAATAGCCTTTGGTCTAGGAATAGATGTAAATCTATTCTCATCAAAGATAGCATCTCGTGATTCTATAACCGAATGTGCAGCCACGGAATCACTAGGTTCTATAACATAAAACCTGTAAGACTTTGAATGACTTGCATATCCAATGAATATGCAATCGATGCCTCTTTCTCCTAACGTCTTAATTTTAGGATCAGGAAGTCTAACAACCGCCCTGCAGCCCCAAACTTTTAAGTAATTCAAGTTTGGTTTCTTTTTGAACCAAAGTTCATATGGGGTAGCAGAATTATTTTTACTAGGAACTCTGTTTAGTAAATAACAAGCCGTTAACATGGCCTCACCCCAAAATCCACTACTCAATCACGAGTAGGATAACATGGAATTTACCATCTCTTTTAGAGTACGGTTCTTCCTTTCCGCAATGCCATTTTGTTGTGGCGTATACGGTGCGGTAACCTCGTGTATAATACCACACGACCCAAAGTAGGTTGGATCATAGTATTCTCCACCTCTATCGGTACGAAAACGTTTTATACTTGAATTCAATTGTAATTCTACTTCACTTTTATAAATCTTGAATTTATCAAGTGCCTCATCATTAGTATTAAGCAAATACACATAACAAAAACGAGTATTATCATCTATAAAAGTAATCATATATTTCTTATTTCCCAAAGATGGTGTGGCATTAAAGTCACACAAATCACTATGGATAAGTTCTAAAATTGTAGACGATCTTTCAACACCACGAAATGGCTGTCTTACAATTTTAGTAAGCATACAAGTAGTACACTTATCCATATTGATATCAAACGAGGGAATTAGTGCATTTTTAGACATAACTTGCATACGTTTATAATGCACGTGACCTAACCGAGCATGCCACAACTTTGAGATATTAACATCAGAAATATGCATAACTTGATTAACTTTATCATTAACAACATTAAGCATAAACATATTATTACACAAATAACCGAATCCTACAAATATACCATGTTTAGATAGAATATATCTATCGGACTCATATACTTGTTTGTAGCCCGACTTACATAATAATGCACCGGATACAAGGTTTTTCCGAATGCATGGAACAAATAAAACATCAAAGAGTTTTACAAATTTTCCAGAACTGAAATTTAAAGTAATAGTTCCTACACCACTTATTACAGCCTTCGACTCGTTTCCCATCTTTAAGATAGATCCATCGTTCACTGGTTCAAAGTCTTCAAACCAGCGTCGATCTTTGCATACATGTCTTGTTGCTCCCGAGTCGATCCACCACGTAACATCATCATCCTGCATATAAAAAGCTTCAGAAATAAATGGCACATAATTCATAACCGAATTAACACCATAATTAACATTCGACCTTGATGATGTGGTGGTCCTTGGTCTTTCGACCCTTGCTCGGACCCTTGCCTTTACCATTCTTTCGAACTCGGCAATCGCCTTGTAGTGTCCTGCCTTACCACAAATCCAACAGGCCCTTTTGGCCTTTTCCCGGATTCTTTGTCATTCGACTTTTTCTTTTTCTTGCCATGGTATTTCCCTTTGTTAGTTTTAGAACTCTCCCCCCTCCATCACATGAATGGAAGTGGATTCATCAATTTCCTTGCCCTTGGTTTTAACCCCTCTCCCCGCGCCCGAGGGATTCCTCAACGATGCGCGGATGGCTACCAAGTTCAACCAAGGAGAGTTCTTCCTTTTTGTGTTTTAACATATGCTTAAAATCTTTCCATGATGGTGGTAACTTATCAATGATACTAGACACTGAAATGGCCTCATCCATTTCCATTTTGTGTTGTGCAAATTGGCCTAAAATGTGTTGTAGTTCATTGAATTGTTCCATTACAGACCGTGAATCTACCATCATGTATTTCATGAAATTGCCAACTAGAAACTTTTTAGCAGATGCATCTTCATTTAAATACTTAGTTTCTAATGCATCCCATAACTCTTTTGCAGAAGCAAAGTTTTGATAAATGTCAAATAACGAATCAGACATACCATTGACAATGTGACCACGACAGATGTAGTCATCATTTTCCCACTTGTTTCTCCTTCGTAATTCCTCCAAAGGTGCATCATCATCGACTTCTGGTATCTCTGTGCTGAGAACATACACCACTTTCAATGTTGTGAGAAGGAAATGCATCTTCCTTTGCCACCTCCGGAAATCAACTCCTTCGAACTTATCAAGTTTCCCGAAATTCATCATCATGTCCTTTGCATTCACCATTGTGATCAGAACAATAAATTTAAGAAGATTGTTGTATCTTTGAGGGTCTTGAATGATCACCAATGCTATGAAAACCTGCAAATTTTATGAAGAACAGATCCTCGCAGTCACGCGTATATCGCTGTCCTTCTTAAATTTATTCGACCCCTTACTTGTCCGGAGTATCACGAATAATTTAAGTGAGATACTGACTGAGAGTCTTGCCTTTTGTCTAGGACAAAATAGATCAAAAGATCACTTTGAAATGTTTAGATGTTTAAGACTTGATCAAGGATGCTTACAATTGTTGTGTCCTTGTTTAACAATGTAAAAATACCTTTTATGGTACTTGGATTGCAGAGAAATAAGTTACAAGTTCGTAATTTAAGGTTGCAACCTAAGTGAAAAGGTATCACTTGGTTATAACCACTTAAAAGGACCAAGAGGTACCTAAAATTCAGTTTTCGGGCCACAGGCGGGCGCCTGTGGCCAGCCTGTGATCATCAGAAAACCGCCAAACTCTCTGTTCAACATTTAGGCATGCTGAAACACCACAGGCGGGCGCCTGTCACTCTGTTTCACCAAAATCTGATTTTTGGTCCTTTAACTGGTTTTCTGGTCCTTTAAGTGATTTTCTCGAACTATACTTGCTTATTTTCCATCCATATACTCATATACACTTATATAAGCGTGCACTCCGCACCTCCAAACTTATTATTAATTGTTACGAGTATATCCACCCTTGTACTAAACCCCGATTACCTCAACGGCTAGTGATTATACTTAAATCACCAACAGTTAACTGCCTAGATTAGTATATAAGGCTGTATCTCTATTGTAAAACTTACTTTTCAGATTAATAAAAGTTGATCATTGTTTTTCATCTTATTCCATTCTGTTTCTTCATAGTTTTTCTGTTTCCAATTCTATTTCTTCATCATGAACATGATGAAAATTATCAAAGAAAAAATAAAAATAAAAAATAAAATACTTTCTAGATCTTTTAGCAATTAGACATAGAATGTTTTTGGTGCTGGGTTGGTGAGTGTGCGTACGGTGGGAGGAAGACTTTCCACTGCCTTTTAGGACACGGTACTTTGACTTGAATGTTTCCACCGCCTTTTAGGACACGGTACTTTGCCTTTTAGGACAGGGTACCTTAATTGTGGAAACCAGTGGCGGAACCAGAATTTTTTCTTGGGTGGTCTTGGTTTTCACTAATATACATATCCGGAAAAAAAAATCTCAATGTTAAAGAATCACGTTCATCGTACATCAAGTTACGAACATGATTAAATTTAGATGCTACTCCCTCTGTTTTTTATCTCACATTTTAAAATTTGATATGTTTTTATTTATCTGTCATTTTACATTCCAATGCATCATTTATTATTTTTATTCCTCATTTACCAATAAAGTATTTGTATCTCCATTAAAAAAATGCATTTACAATACTAAAAATTCCTTTACCAACTAAGTATAATTACATCTCAAATAATAAAATTACATTTTCAATACTATATTTTAGACATATTAATTAGTTTCTTAATCTGTGTGATTCTTCTCTCTACGACAGATAAAAAAGCAGAGGGAGTATAAGATAGAAAAGAAAATGTTGATTTAAAATGTCTAAGGTAAAAGGAATAAATTATTGGATTTAGATCGCATAAGTTAAGGAAAAAATGCTATAAGCATTTCGGTGGTATAATGTACCAAAAAATGTCTAAAGTAAACGGGAATTTTTAAAAAAAAAAAAAAAAATTAGATCGTATAATGTAAGGGAAAAATGCTATAAGCATTTCAGTCTATAATGTACTAAATTGATTAGATTTAGATGGTATTATGTAGAAAAAAAATAATGTGATTTGAAAAGTCCAAGGTAATGGGAATAATGTTAGATTTAGATCGTAAAATGATATAAGTATCTCACGGTATATAGGTAAAAAAAATGCTTATGCCATTTTTGAACTTATGACCACGGGATAAGAAAGACATAATGAATTGATCGTATTCCACTAGGCCACTAAAAAAAAATGCTATAAGCATTTCGGTGATATAATATACCCAAAAAGGTCTAATGTAAACGGGAATTTTTTTTTTAAAATTTAGATCGTATAATGTAAGGGAAAAATGCTATAAGCATTTCAGTCTGTAATCTATCAAATTGATTAGATTTAGATGGTACAATGTAGAAAAAAATAATGTGATTTAAAAAGTCTAAGGTAATGGGGAAAAATATTAGATTTAGATCGTAAAATGCTATAAGTATTTCAGCGGTATAATGTTAAAAAAAAATGCTTATGCCATGTTTTGAACTCATGACCATGGGATAAAAAACACATAATGAATAGATCTTATTCCACTAGGCCATTAGAGATTTCTTTTAAAAATAAAGAATACTTAAGTACATATACTAATAGCAACACTAATTCAATAATCAAAAAAATAATTTTTTTTTTGTTTTTTTTTTTTTCAAATTTTGGGGTGGTCTTGAGACCACCCCACCTATAGGGTGGGTCCGCCCCTGTTGGAAACTTATTCTAAAGTTTCACCTGACTAATTACGTAAGAAACTCGATTTTAGAGTGGTGCATGTATTTATACGGGAAGATATCTATATCATATACTTATAAATTACTACTTTATAAATATATTTGTATTTGTGAAGATAGTACTATCCTCCACCCACGAAAAATATCAAGTTTTTAAAAATAATTTGTTTCATAAAAAAGGTCTTTTTTTTTTTGAAACCAAACTTTTTATTAAGCAAGATCCGCTAAACAAGCGGTCAAAACGTCACCCGGGGGTGAGGATCCCCAAAGTGTCCGAGAAAAGACCAACAATCCATGTCGAGCGAGTAAATGCGCCGGGACATTCCCCACACGATGAATAAAAGAAAAATAAACATGACTAAAACTAGGTAAACGTGCCGGACAGTCCTGGACAAGACAACCGTGAGCAGTAAGATCCACCCCTGGTCGTTGAAGACGTGTAACACATGCCAAACAATCACTTTCCACTTCTAACCTCTGGATCCCTAAATGCAGCGCCTCTTCCAGAGCCAAAGAGATGGCCTTAAGCTCCAAATACTCCACCGAGTCACCGGGATCAAAATGATACGCGAAGGAGTGCAAAACTGTGCCATGTGAATCACGAAAGATCACCCCAATACCTGCACCTGTCTCTGTGACTGACGCATCAACATTGCTCTTCACCACCCCAGGTTGCGGTTTCGACCATCGATCTGGTAGAGGTGTGGCTGAGCATTGGGTCCGATAACTCGCCAATGCCTTCACGTACTCAGCTGAAGCTGTCAAAGATCGCATACACACCGCAGAGACATGAACCGCCTGACTATCAAACCTGGCTATGAACCGCCGAACAACGAGCCTTCCAAATTCCCCACATTATCCAAACAAACCTGGCCGCATCTTGAACGCCCTGCTCCGCTATCAATCGCATAAAGAATTCCGCAAAAGAGGCGGACCGAAGATGTTGTAAAGTGTGACTATATGGCGATGCTTGCCAAACTCTGGCGGCCAACTCACACTCAAAGATAACATGCCGCAGTGTTTCTAATGTTTCCCCGCATGCTAAGCAAAGACTCTCCCCCAAGTTCCTCCTCTGCAGGCCCTGACCAATGGCAAGACAATCATGTAGGCACCTCCACAGAAAATGATGAATACGTGGCTGGACCGGAAGTCGCCAACAGTTTCTCCAAATCTGACCCTGGCCCCCCGAAGTAGACGGTCCCGCCACAGACAACGGCCGATAGAGTGATAATGCCAAGAAGTAACCAGACCGGACGGTGTACACCCCCTATGATCATAGTGCCACATGCGCCGATCTGAGTGACCTTCTGGGGCAACGGTGGTCTCAAGAATAGCGTCTGTTTCCCATGGGTTAAAAACTTGCCTCACTTTCTGCACATCCCACAATCTAGAACCAGGTATGAATAAGTCCGAAACAATGGAATCCACCGGAAGATCATGCCCTGCAAATGGTATGCGAAATGAGGGTTGCCGGTTTACCCAGGCATCATGAAAGACATACACTGACTCACCATCCCCCACTCGCCACCGCATCCCATTAACCATAAGGTCCCGACCCTCAAGGATGCTATGCCACAAGTAGGACGGTCTCACTCCCAAATCAGCCGTAAGAATAGTACTATCCTCAAAGTACTTTGAATGCAATACCTGGGCCGCCAAAGAACCTGGTCTAGTCAATATTCGCCATGATTGTTTTGCCAATAAGGCCAGATTAAAACATTCCAAGTCCCGAAATCCCAAGCCCCCCAAATTCTTTGGTAAACAACAGGCCTCCCAGTTTTTCCAGTGTATCTTACGCTTATTTTCCGTATCTCCCCATTAAAAACCTCTAATCACCTGCTCTATCTGTCGAATCAACGTGGTTGGTATCTTAAAGCATTGCATGATGTATGTAGGTACAGCCTGGAGAGATGACTTGATGAACATTAATGCGATTTTTTCAATACATCTTTTAATGCGATTTTTTCAAACATATCTCTATCATAACGTTTAATGTTTGTTTATTTATTTCATATTCCAAAAGAAGCATTTATTATTTAATAGGAGTATATATATATATCTATTAATACTTAAAAGGGGGAATGAGGGAGAAGGACAAAAATATTTCATCAATTGAGTAGAATGACAGTTTTTTGAAACTTTTGCATAAATGACAAAACTATTTATTCACTCGTCGAAATTCACTTGTGTTCGAAATTCACCGTTTAAATTCACCGACGAAATTCAATTGTCGAAATTCACTAATTTTCAAAATTCATCGTCGAAATTCACTAATTTTCGGGATTCACTGTTGAAATTCACTGATTTCGGGATTCACTGGGGAGATTCACTGATTTTCGGGATTCACTGTTTGTCCTTCTCGCTATAAAAATTATGCAGTTGTCATTCTCCCTATAAAAAATATGTAGTTGTCCTGTTACTTAAAAATATTTCAGATTGTGTCCTTATCCCTAATTTTCCATACTTAAAATACTGCACATTAATTATTTTTTTCTCAAGCTGTGTGCAAAACAAAAAGCGGACATTTTTTAGGGGGAATGAGGGAAAATGACAGAAATATTTCATCAATAGAGTAGAAGTACAGTCTTTTGAAACTTTTGCATAAAGGACAAAACTATTTATCCACTGTCGAAACTCACTTGTGTTCGAAATTCACTGTTTAAATTCACTGCCGAAATTCACTGTCAAAATTCACTAATTTTCAAAATTCATTGTTGAAATTCACTGATTTTTCGGATTCACTGTCGAAATCCACTGATTTCAAGATTCACTAGGGAGATTCACTGATTTTCGGATTCACTGTTTGTCCTTCTCGCTATAAAAATTATACAATTGTCCTTCTCCCTATAAAAAATATGTAGCTGTCATGTTACTTAAAAATATTCCAGATTGTGTTATTATCCCTAATTTCCCACATTTTTTATGAGATGGGGTGTAGTATATGTGAACACTATTGCTCTATTTAAATGAGACTTAGCTTAAGTGGTTAAGCGGAGGTCCCAGGACCAGGAAAATCCTAGATTCAAGTCCCACCGTGTGCGGTGTGTGCTTATTGTCCATTATGTGTGTAATTTAGTGTCCGGGAAATATAAACTATATCTCTATGAAGGTCATACACGGGCACACCGAATGACACAGACACGGTGATACGGGAAATTCCAAAATTTAAGGACACACGATACATTATTTATGAAATTATAATCAAAGTTGAAAAACAAGTTATTTAACGTTTCTATTGAAATAAACTTAAATAAAATTTAAAAAATTGGAAAAAAAACTCATTCAGGAGTGTCGGCGCCACGCGTATCAGTAAGTGTCGACAACACGTCGGATATTAAAATTTTAAGGAATAATATTTTAACAGGGGAATTAGAGGGAAAGACAAAAATATATTATAAATTGGTGAATAGGACACATTTTAAAAACTTTTGTACAAATAACAAAATTATTTAAATAAAATTTATAATAAGATTAAATATAAAAAAAAGTGGGGAGGAAGTCTTCCCCAAAAAAATTTACAACACACTTTCTCTCTCATCATTCATTTTTAAACACTTATATATATTAACACTTATATATATTTCAATCTACAACTCAAAACTTGAAAAAAAATTCACCAATTTTTTTATTTATTCCGTCTCTTTATTTTGAAAACACATCCACCATATTCCAACGTAATTTTCGAAAACTCACTTTTATTAAAAATTCACTGTTTTTCGGGATTCACTGGCGAGATTCACTAAATGAATTTCGACAGTGAATCTCATGAAAAACGATGTAATGATAAGGAACCAAGTCTAAAAACAAAGAGCGCGAACAATTAAAAAATATGGTGAAATATTTATCACGTTTGGAGAATTAGATCAAAATTTTGAGTTTTTGAAAATGAAAATGGCAACATAAAAAAACATAAATAAGCAGCAAACATGAATTTTTTTTCCTTCTCCCCATATTTTGGTGTCCTGTTACGTAAAATATTCCAAAAATTGTCCTATTTCCTAATTATCTAGTATATTTTAAGCAGCAGACACGTGTCGGAAGCGTGTCGGACAAGGCACACGGAACCCAAATTGAAGTATCAATACTTCCTAGTTGTCGCTTGGTTCATGGGCGTTTCTGTGTAATCGGAGGCTCTAAGCCAAAATTTTGCTTTAGAGCCTTTGACTGTACATGAAGAAAATATGGTGCAACGGTTATTTTTAGCGGGCTATTATTTGCACCATAGCCGTTCTA
Organism: Gentiana straminea; assembly: GCA_036785695.1. Taxonomy (NCBI): domain Eukaryota; kingdom Viridiplantae; phylum Streptophyta; class Magnoliopsida; order Gentianales; family Gentianaceae; genus Gentiana; species Gentiana straminea. Next base: position 8,534,874 of record JAVUPR010000137.1, on the reverse strand, counting down.
CCCGCTATGTACACCCACCTATTGGTGCACCACACCGTTTTCATGAAATTCAACCAGGTGAAAATCGATTTTGGAGCCATGAATCAACTTCTCGCAGAGTAGATTCAGAATCGACGTTGGGAAGGTCGATTCTTGGCGCTACAATCAACTTTCATTGGGTTGATTTTACTGTGATTCACATGTAGTATGATACGCCGGTGAAAATTCTATGGTTTCCAAACGAAGGCCCCCTATTTTTAGGCTTCAAGACTGCACCAACAACATTTCGGCAGCGTCAGAATGCATGTCGTGCAATGATTTTGTTTTAATTGAAATAAATTAATGTCGTACAAATTGCGATAAAAAAAAAAAAAAAGACTCGGCTTTTGAGACAGACCGTTACGTATCGCGAGTCGTATATCTCTGACATTAATTTTATGATGGTCCTGCTACACTATTTCAACATTGGTCCACAATATATTCACAAAATCTTATTGGTTAGAATACAACATATCATACTTGTGGTTGCAGGGCCGGCACACCCATTAGGCGGGCCAGGCGGCCGCCTAAAGCCCACCGTCAGGACGGTCCCGCAGTTACATAATTTGCTTAAAAAAATCGTTTAGGTCCAATCCCAACTAACCTAATATAATAATGTGTTAAAAATTTTAAATGAATCGATAAATACTGAAATTATAGGCCCACTATATAACGTGTTAAAAAAATTACATGATTTGATAAATGCCCAAATTTATAATAACTCATATGCATAAATTCAAATTTAATAGAGGCATCCGTTCTGCTAGGGGTGTTTAGCCCGTTTGTTAAGGCAATCCAAATGCAAACGATAACAATATATGAAAAAAATATCTAACATAAATGAATTTGAATTTTGTATCTACAGATTTTAAAAATGCGATGTTGATATAATATTTTGTAAGTATGTTTTCATAAAAAATAAATAAATAAAAACATCGAACTAAAAGGCCGAAAGTCCAAAAGCTTCCGGGGCGGCCTTGTGTGGTTGAAACCATAAAAATTGGGTATCTGATTTTATTCTTGTCAAATGAGGAACTTTTTTTAGAACGAAAAATTTTAGTAAATGACACTATTAGAAATACAAGCAGAAATTACATGGATTACACATTCAACAGAAGACAAATAACTAAACCATGTTTTGTTAAAAAATGAGTTGGGATATTCTTTAAGTGTCTAACAAACGAGAAGGTAACCGAATTAAGTCAAAAAAAGGATTCCTTGCAAGCGTCAATCACTTGACCAATACTTGAGAAATCGTTGTCGTCAAATTGAGGAAAATTCTTAGGTAGGGAGTCTCTATTAGACTCGACCGTCATATGTGCGTCGTGTGTATATAAAAACAAAATTGTTTAGAGACTCACTGCGACTGAATTACCCTCAAATTGAAGGAATGAGGAACTAATAAATTTCATAATGATAGAAAATGATAGATTCAGATTACCTGAATAAGCGGAAGCGGAAGAAATCAACAGGACCGTTCCTACATCCATTGTTATTCGACTCCGTCTCAGTTTGCCGCCAGGATCCAAACCCTAGAACAGAAAAGGAGAACTCCATACGCACAGTGGTGGCATATGGTGCTATTAGGTCTATGCCTATTTTCTATATGATCACCAACCGATGGTACACAGACAGTCTATATATAGGCAAGACTAGGGACCTAAAGCATTATGGAATATTCCGGAGTGAAAACCCTAACCATCATAGGATTTCCCATAATACCCTTAATTAGATAATAAACCAATAATTTATTTACCAACATAATTATTAATAACTTAAGGGCCACATATAATTATCTTTTACTAAATGATAATTCTTACATTCTCCCACTTGGCCCGAAAAGTTATGTTGGCACATCATTAATGAATGACAACGGATTTGCATGCTCAAAATGTCACTCTTTGGTTTATTAACACAACTTCAACCGATCAATACTTACACAAGAACTATGGCGGTTATGCTCAATAAAACAAACACTCCCTTCCAAAATTACAATGTGCAATATCAACCAGCCAAGTAAACCTTTTATGAATGAGCTAATCAATATGTCATTCGGGGTCCCAGAATCCAATTGGATTCACTCACACATGAACTCGGTGCACTTTCATGTAATTGCTACATCACTATGATGTATATTTTGACAAATTTCAGAGAGTTCAGACGAATCATCTTTATGTGTCAATAAGTCAAATACGAGTACAATATGATTGTGCGATAACATAAGCCGGCAAAATACACAATCTATATTCTCATATTATTCCACTTACTTGACACTCGTCTTATAGCTAGCTTACCTCTGACAACGTGTCCCATAAATGTCGATTTGCTAATTTCATCATCAGAATCATTCCTCATATGAGTGAGGATGCGATGTGTCAAAAATTTGGCCAGAAGCAGCATCGATCAACAACCATAGGCCAAAACTCATAAAGCCTGTGTCTTAACTACACAAAATTTTCGGTTATTAAAAATGAGCAACTCTAATCAATACACAAGTTCACCTTTAAAGGTAGTTGATGCAAGCTTAACGAGATCCTGACATAGATGATCTCATTGAACCTCTTATATCGATATGAGATTCGCCAAAATCATACAACATATACTTTAAAGGAAACTATTTATCATAAGTATAGCTCTAACAAAATATGGTTAATACTCCCACTCGGTCGAAAACATCATTACAATGTAAACCAAGATAACAAATCGAAGCTTATAAAATCCATATAAATACTTGCTAACCGAAAACAATTATTCAGTGCTTTTGTTCTCCAACACATGTTGTGTACATTTCAGTGGTTAATCACACAAATGACAACCACTATAATGGTTAAATAAACCATATTTCTATCATGAGCTACAATCAACAAAACGGGCACAAAATTCTTCAGTAACTGTATAGAAGAATTGATAATCTTAAGTTCCTTATAGAGAAAATTCTCAACAACAAATCTAGCATTATTTTGCTCATCATAACAAGAATGAGTTCCCAAGTGATTTATTCAATCATCAATATGGAACTCTATAATGAATAACAAAAGACTAGTACAAACATGAATTTTCTCAGGATGTAACAATGCTCATAATATAATAATGTTCATAAGAACTAATTCATCCAACCAATTGTCAGATAGATTAATGCACACAACTCAAATAGAATCAGGTTTTAATAATCGAGAAATTTACTCTCACTGTTTTACGTAATTAGTGGTTTGTAAATGAGTAGATACCATATGTGATTGTCCTCAACATGTGATCAATCTATAATTGACTCTCTTAATATGAAGTATAACATATTCCATTTAGAATCAATTAAGCTCTTCAATGAAATGCAGAATGATGCAATTCACCTTATTATTAATCACTTAGAACAATCACTCTCACTCAATTAGCATTTCCCAAAATCCTTATGGTTTCTAACTTCACATTATGTTAGAATATGTGATCAAGCTCTTCTGATTCCAATGAATCTATCAAAATATCTTTTTGCATATGAACACTTCATTTGACCAAAATTACATATCAAGAGTCATAAACTCTAGTCACACCAAGGTCAAATCCGAATGTGTAATGTTTCATGATTCTTTCCACAACATAATGTTGTCAAAATGACAACCTTGAAGAGAATCTAACAATATTACACAATGTTCAAATAAATTTTAACTCCTTAGGATACTAATAAATGTCATTTTTGACGGGATTCTCCCACTCAATCACACGATGGTACAAATAAGTGTGATTGGATCATTCAAGGAGAAAATGACATATATTTTTCCCGCCATAAATGTCTTTTGTTCTATACTATCATAAATAGCATACTTTACCCTCGGTCATAAAAACATTGTGGACAATATAAGCTTTAGTAAGGATAAGAAGCCACAATAATGGATGATATCAAAATATGAGACGAATACTCAAGCCATCCAAAATATTGAACAAAGACACTAATTATATCATGATCTCATCTAAAATTCGACATAACGAGTAAATTTAATGGTTTGCCCTATACAAACCCGACAAACTCAAGTCATGGTGATAAATAAAGTTATTAAGCCCTACAACCCACCACAACTTTAGTTTACCTTAGAGAAGTATATCGCCACTTCATATGTCAAAACAGTGATATATTCATTGATGTCAACTATCTAATGTAGGTTAGACATAACTTAAGAGGCTATCATGCTCCACAGAATAAAGATTTGAAATCTTAAGTTGAGCACGAGAGATTCACTATCCAAAAGATGATAGCCTCATAATTTCATCTAATGATGAAAATTTGACCTACGTACAATTGGCATTGTGAAGTAAAGATCTGAAACACTTCACCTAATATCACAACTAAATATGAGATCTAACACATAGCAATTTCCGTACCGAGATAACATACTTTAATGTCCCTAACCAAAACTAATAGGAACAAGATTACCTCTAAGTGTAATTTCTTAAAATGAGACAATACGATATTCCTTATATGTCTCACAAAATTCACTCATCATGCCAGAATACAAATGATCAAATACACTATAGACCACGTGTTTCTCTATGTTCATAAAATTATGAACACTCTGAACATGACAAATGTATTTAATTACACTATCACAAATAGAAATCACCCAAGACCATAAAAAAATCATAATATTAGTAATCCAAAATGATCTACAAACCAACACTAATAACCCAATTTCTATTATGAGAAGTACGTACTGAACAATTTTATTATATGTCATTGAGGACAACTCTAACATTAGGGTGGTCAAAATAAACTTTATCCTTAATGGAAATGCATTTCAAAAATGGTTAAATTTTATTTTAAGAGCACCAAAGATAAGCGATTGATTCGCTAAAATGCTCATAAATCAACCCATCGCCTTGATAAATGTGATTCCGTAGTGAGTGGTGGAGCACCCATACGAATTACAAGATCCCGACCAATGCATTCCGAAATCAATCATATGAGTTGCCTTAGACGAATCAACCAATGTTAATTCGATTAAAAGTAAATTCACGGCCTTCCCGTGGGTAGAGGTTGTAATCACTACATAGAATTTACTATCATAAATAATAAGACTTGGAGAATTAATCTTGTATAGAGTGAGACCATCCGTACTGTGGGCATAAGATAAATCTCCTCATCTTTATGCTAATTTCCATCTTATTTCAATTAGTCTCATAAAGATAATTGCCTCCCCGTGGGGCCGGGCATTATCTCGAATGAACTAATTGGTCCGAAATGTATGAGTCACTCATGTAATCACTAAACATTATGTGATTAATCGCTGCATTACTTCTCATGCATTCCGGATGCTGTGGCTACTCCGAGAGATGCAAGAAAAGTAATATCTGAATGTGACACATACGGTTTGATTATATAGTCTCTCCATTTAATACAAACAATCAAACTATGTATTTCAATAACGATATGGAAATACTACAACATTAATTAATCAAACTAGTTAATTATTAGGTTCCACCAAATGCACAAACAAGATATGGTTCACTCATATATGTCAATCAACCCTTAATTGCAGCTAAAATATGTATTAAATTGATCCCTAACATGATGCGATCAATTTCGTCATCTTAATCACTAACAATATGTGATTAAGTCTTTTGTCAACCATTGAGCTGCTGTGGCTACACTCAAAATCGACCGTATGACCATAGGCGGATCTACATGTATCATAGGGGGGTCCATGGACCCCCCTGAACGGATAAAAACTCTACATTTTACCTATAGAAAAATATTTTGGACACCGTAAAAATATTTACGGACCCCCTTAAAAAAATTACGGACCCCCCTAAAAAACATTTCTGGATCCGCCACTGCGTATGACATGGCATATTTTAGAAGTTACTAAATAAGGGTAAATACAAATGTATTTCTTATGTCGATACACCATTTAATTGAACCTTTTGTCAATTTAAAAGAATATCGACGAATTTTCAATCACTCCACATAATGTGATCAAAACTGTTATGCATCATCATGTCAGGCTGATGTGGCTACACCCAACATTCGACACCAATGACATTCTAAATATTGACAACTTTACATAAGTCAACTAGATCTTATGTTTGACATAAACATATGAAATTAAATATTGTTCAAATATGCATATCTTTTTCCACAATAAAATTATTACAACATTAACATGTCTTGATTTAATCACTAAATATTATGTGACAAAATTCATTATGCATCACCACTTATCACCTACTAACTGTGATAGATAGTTATGCATATGGAATGAAATGATCGATCAAAGATAATCTTCCAAATTAATATTAGCAAATTATATGCGCATCGATGTACACATTTAAAGACAAATAATATTGATATACTAACTAAAAGGAAGAATAATTCAATCCTAAAATAGCTACTGCCATTCCTTACCCCAGTATCTATATTAAAAGATTCTATTCAAAATACCACAAAAGGCGTACACACAAATGTACACAAAACCAAAGCAAAATAAATTGCTATTATAAAATGATCAAAATCAATAGCCACTTTAACTTTATGTGACGTATTCTTTATGTATCACTATTTATCATCTATAAATGTGATAAATCATCTTATTTATTTATTTATGTGACACGTAATGTATTAATCACCCAGAGAATTAAATCTTCAAATTAGATGTGGTGACATCAATGAGTATTAGAACGACAGCATCCAAAATATATATATATACTGTACTCAAATTAATTAAAGTGGCCCAATGGCCCAAAAGGAAAACCTAATCCCGCCGACAACCGATGCATTCAACCTGAAGATGAAAACACAATTCCACAAGTGGCCGAGAGTGAAACCAACGGCAGCCAAATCATGCCGCCGCCGCTGTATCGGTCTCCCAATCGTCTTCATCATGTCCCCCCCCTTTTTTTTTTTTTTTTAATAGTGCCAACGCAACCACACCCAATGGTGGTCCGACAAGGATGATAATCGTAAGTCGGTGAAGATGGCTACCAACGTAGCCTTGACGTGGCCGTCGATTTAGCAACAACCACCGCTTATGGTGGCGATGGCGGCGGTGTTGACGACAAATGGTGATTCTCAATTCGATTTCATGGTTGAGGTCCGCCGGGAAACAATAATCCGGTGACCGAATCAACCAATCCATCCAGTTTTAAATAAAATAACGAAATCATCACCTTGGGATATTATTGGTTTTCAGAATACTGCAAAACGGTAAAATCTACACCATACGTACGATTATTCGGACGATGACAAAGAATAATTCATATAGTTCGAATAACATGAATTATAACCTTGCTCGATACCACATGATAGAAAATGATAGATTCGCATTACCCGAATAAGCGGAAGCGGAAGAAATCAACAGGACCGTTCCTACATCCATTGTTATTCGACTCCGTCTCGCCTTGCCGCCGGGATCCAAACCCTAGAACGAAAAAAGAGAACTCCATACGCACAAAGGTGGTGGCATATGGTGCTATTGGTCTATGCCTATTTTCTATATGATCACCAACCGACGGTACACGAAAGCGATATATATAGGCAAGACTAGGGACCTAAAGCATTATGGAATATTCCGGAGTGAAAACCCTAACCATCATAGGATTTCCCATAATACCCTTAATTAGATAATAAACCAATAATTTATTTACCAACATAATTATTAATAACTTAAGGGCCACATATAATTATCTTTTACTAAATGATAATTCTTACACATAATACCTAGCTAGTCAATAATCATAGGAATTAAGATTAGTAGGGGTAAGGCTATTTATATATAAATACTGTTGGAGCCATATTCGGCTAGGTTTTGGTATATATCATCATTAATAACTAAATTAAACATAGATTATTATCCTTTTAAGGAAAAAAATAAAACATACACAATTACCAACAAAGGTTGGTCAAATTGGAAGAGACTCTGGCCGTTTAAACAAGAATTCTCGGTTTTGAGCCCTTCTGGATGCGATAAACCTTGCCCCCCTGTTTCTGCCCTGTTCCGGCAACCCTTCTTCACCGGCTGCTCCAAACCAAAAACTCCACCCCCAAATCAGCCTCTTCCAGCAAATCTCCTCCGTGCTGCTCTCTCGTTCTCTCTTGCTCCTACCCGTCATTCCCCCTCCTGCGTTACCTTTTAATTCGACCCTTCGGCATCACGTTATTCTCCCGCACCAGCTCCTCGATCTCTAGTCCCTGCTCAATCCCGTTCTGTTCATGTCCGTAATTGTGCCTGCTCCTCGCTGATCTCTGTCCCGTAGTAGTTGTGGCTGTTCCGTAATTGTAATTGTGGTTTGATCTATAATGGTGGTTTCTATTTTATTACTAGAGATGTTTGGCCTTGCACCGCAAGGCCCTGGTTTTATTAATGTGGTAGCTAAATATTGCTGAAACATGATGCATTAATTGGTGGCAAGTTACAGAAGGATACTAACCCTGGGAAAATAAAAGCATGTCTGCACCAGACATATATACGAGAATAGTAAAGAAGTAGAACATAGAGAATTTGCAGGGCTAAATACAAGTCTTAGAAGTTTAGGAGCAGGCATAACCTTATATTACATACACTCAAAACATATTAACAAAACCAACTGATCTGATAACCATGCAAGCATTGTTATCATACCTCCATCAGTCTCTTTAGAGAAAGACTGATGGATGCAAAAGCTGAAATAAAGCAAAGCATAGAGTGGTTTGCTAGCTAGAATATATTACAATCAAAAGGTGTTCAAATTGGACAGCATTATTCACTTAGCTTAAACATTCTTTCCTTGTCCTTTGTTCTTTTTCTTTAGTGTTTCCACAATGTCGGTAGGGTTTGAATTGAGGGCTTCTAAGCCAACATCTCCCAGGTCCTCCATAGTTATTGTACCAAAGTTAATGCTTCTTTTGGCAACAGGAGAGTGAGAGCTGCTGGGTGATAGCTGGACACATCCTTGGCTGACTTCCTCAAGAACCTTTTTTGTTATTGGCGTGAAGAATCGAGTCTCTAAGTCATTTGTTTTACCTGAATCAGGTGACAAGAGCTGACTACCATCAGACACGGCAGCAGGAACGTTTGAACTAAGCATCAGTGGGTCAGTTGCTGCTTTTGTTTTGTCTGCAGTAAATGCTTCCATTTCTTCAACAGTGTAAGTTTTAAGTATCACGTATCTTCGGAGCATTGTAACATTGATTGGTGTATCATAGTATTTGACAAAGCAAACAACCTCTGTGTTGTCCATTACAATGGAAATCTTAGTTATAACAGACTGCCCCTGTAGCAATATGGTTAGTATATTTTGAGTAAAAGCCTACAGCAAGCAAACATAGTAACCTGGAACATATATAAACATGGGCGAAGTTTTACGTAAAGTATAGATGTATAACGCAAAAAGCTATCGTTAATGAACTGGTGCAGCATAACCGTTTTTTGGTTATCTTATTATATTCTTTATTGTATGATGATAGATTCTAACGGTATTAATGGGTGTTGCCTTCATGTTTTCCTATGTGATGGGATTTGTAAGAGTTTGCATGCGTCTTCATATGTTGTAAGTGTCAGCAATGTTTTTTTTAAATGGTTGCCTATACAGACAACAAGATATTGTATATTCTAAATACATGAAGTATTGATTGTTTATAAATTCTAGAATGATGAGATGTGTTTAATCAATTACCGAAAACTTTTTTTTGTTTATTACGGATATGTTTTGGATGGTGGAAAACATTTAGTCTATATATAGTACTATTAGGTTGCTTTAATCAGAAACTGATGTGGATAAAAGGTCTACACCTTTCGTTATATATATATAAAAGTAAGTCTTTTATCATTATAATGGAATGATGAGTACTTGTTCCTGCATCTTCATTACTTCAGGTGCAGCGAAAGGAATCAGCTTTTTAGCATCTGGTGACTTGATTGTGCTTCTCATGTTTGTATTTTCATCGTTTAGTGTGACTGGAAGTTTAAGCCTGCGAGGGTGAATGCCAATTAAAGTCAACCACATTAAAACAGCAGTGTGGATAAACACAATAGATTTGTGACGAGATTTATCCGTAAAATTACCTAACTTCCATTGCTGAGAGTATCTCGCATCCGGAACATTCAACATCCCAATCCAAACCAGCTTCAACAGTTATTCCACAGTTTGCACAAACAATGTAGTAAAGAGGATAACGCGTAACGCTTAAGCGAACCTTGGCTCTTATCCAACATGTTTTGCTCTACATATCAAGTCAAAGTATTGGTTAGAACAATTCGTGTAGTACGCATCGAACGGCAATAATGCTTTAATAACTTACCTGCTCAAAAGTTGTCATTGCAGTTGTTAAATCCAGAATTTCTTCTGGTTTTGGAGGGACAAAGAAGCATTTTATATCCTCGTAAGCCTTGTCTTTCAGCAGCCAACAACTTTCTCCTTGTTTTCAGAATACCTTGAAACATTAGAAGAAGCTATGATATCTGAACATTGTCCTGAAACATATATAATAAACCATTTACAAGGTTAACACACCATTTTTTTAGGCAAAGTTCTTCGGCAAGGGGGGGGGGGGGGGGGGGTCGAATCGTGTAAGTGTTTGTTCGTGTTGCTAGAGACAAGCCTGCAGAATTGTAAAGCTGAATATTAAGCAAAGGACTGAAAGCAAGTATAGGTTTGTTAAATGGATAAGTAAATGTACCGTGGAATGTCTTGACTATAAGATTTGTGACAATTATAGTGACTGGTTCTTTGCAAAAGTTATCAATGTTAGGATCATAATCAGCCAACAAATCTTTCCAAAGTCTTAAGACAATTGGGATCTCTCTATCATGGACACGACAATTGTTAGCTCGGTGGTATATGACGTGAAAAGAACAACAGCTGGTTTAGAAATGTGCTACTCTTCATTAACAACCACATAATCTTTACGCATTTTGTGTTGGAAATGTCAAGCATTGGAAACTGATGAACAACTAAGCCTCTAATACCTGTGAAAGCCATACATCTGTGGTAGCCAAGGAAGCGAAAGCAGTAAATAAATTTTACTGTGATCCTGAAAAAATTCATGTAAATACATGGGGGTTTTACTACAAAAGTATAAGCTATGAAATGATGGTAGGAATAAAGATGTCTTTTTTAGACTTACTTATACTTGTTTCTGATTCTGCAAATTTGTGGAGATCCGCAAACTTGCAAACTTCAAACTTGCATGGAAGAATATAGGGCGTGCTATCCAGAATTGGTTCCACAGGTGTTCTAGCGGTAATGGTCCAAGAGAATTTGTAATCATCCAGCTGAAACCTCTCAGGAGGGGTAGTGACAATTGTGTTAGAATCTTGTATCTTTTAAACGGCTACAAAGACCACTCGTGGAAGTCAATGTCATTATCAAACATGACAGCCTAGATTTTTGTTCCCTGTTTTGATGTAAAAAAAAGCTAGAAGTTAATATGTGTATGATTTGTTAGGTGGAAAAATCGAAAGTGAATCCATGTGTGCTAACTTTCATACCAGTAAGTAGAAAGTTTCTATATCTCTTTCGAAAGGGATATGTGGGCACAGCCGTATACAACACATGATGTCTCTCAATAACTTGAACAATGCAAGTCTAGCCTCTTTCCCCTGGCTTTACTTCCGCAGCATCAACCATTCGTCTCGGCATGTTTCTGCGAAAAAAATGTCAGGCTTTTAAAAATAAATGTATGAAAACTAATGATTAAAGTAAGTACAGTGCAACAATATGTTTCAGCCTTTAAATAACACTGAAAGTGCATTAAATTTTCGAGACTCGTATAATGCGAATACCTATGAACTGTAGTACAATGTTAAGCAAGAGCGTAACCATTTTTATTTTACTACCTGAACGCAGGCAGAAGTCCTAGCTCTGGATAAAGCAACATATAGTTGGCCATGTGCAAACACGGGTTCTTTTAAATAAATGCCTACATACTCCAATGTTTGACCATGGGCTTTGTTGATAGTCATTGCAAAGCTAAGGCGTACCGGAAATTGAGTGCGCTTGTATTGAACAGGGTAATAATCATCTTTTGGAGGCTATAAATGAATCCTGTTTATAAATACATGCCTCTCCTTAAAATCACCAGACACAATTTCGACATTTATAACGTTTCTTTGTAACGCTTTACAAATTAGACGTGTCTCATTGCACAACCCTTCTGATGGATCTAGATTCCTCAGAAGTATGATTGGTGCATTAACTTTGAGTATTAAATGATGAGGAGGTAATCCGTTAGGGGTTATGCTGTTTATTATATCTACATACTGGCTTTGGCCATTAGGATTAACCGTTTCATCAAAGATGAAATAATCGACCGCATCTCTTGGAAATCTTTCTATCATTATCTGGTTTATATCATCTACAAATGAATTTTTGGTTGTTACTATTGCTCTATTCATTAGTTGACATGTGTCATATACTGAATTGTTAGGAGTTGGATAAACTTTATTAATTAGTTGATCAAGGGCTGTATTGTCTTCTCACATGTTTAAAAGTATTGACTTAGGAAGTTTTACGTCTTCGATGTTTTGTTGCTGTAGTGTTCCATTTCCTATGTCTAGTAAGAATTTAGTGTATTCAGGATCGTGTAAAGCTCTCATGTTTTCTGTCAACTTTATTTTTTCTAGTTTTGTCCAAACATGTGAACTGATTATTGTAGCACGCACAATTTGGTCCATTGTCCCCTGTTTGACTACAGGCAAAGTCTGTCTAAAATCACTGCCTAAGACAACAATTTTACCTCCAAAAAGTTCATTTGAATCCATTAAATCCTGCAGTAATATGTCCAGGGCTTCAATTGCAACTCTCTTTGCCATAGGTGCTTCATCCCATATTATTACGGTACATTCTTTAATTAACATAGCCAGACCACTCTGTTTAGACACTCTACATGTGGACCCTTCGCTTTCATCAATTGGGATCTTAAATCTTGAATGTGAAGTTCGACCTCCTGGAAGAATGGATGCTGCAATTCCAGATGTAGCAGTAGCTAATGCTATAACCCTTGGAACGATGTGCCGCCAACAAAGATCTATATAGGTAGGTTTTACCGGTTCCACCAGGCCCGTCAACAAAGAATGCACCATTTTTGTTTTTATAAATTATGTTTATAATTAGATCATAAGCTTGTTTTTGTTTAACATTTAAATTGTTTACAGATTCTAGGTCCGTCACTGAAACATGTATATTTCCTCGGTTTCAAGTTCTTTAGTCAGATCATCGAGAGATTCATGGTTAAATTCCTTGTCTAATATGCCATACGTATTTAGATGCTTTCCCGCCGACTGCAGGAAACCATTAATTTGCTGAAACACTTTGTTTGAACCTCATGTTCTGACAATAGCTTGTTTCTTTTGTAGTCTTCAGACAGTTGTTTTTCAAACATGAGCCAAAGTTTTTTGGGATCGTTTGGGCACGAGTAAACCATTATGTTTGGAAAAAGCATTCTAAGTTCATATGGCATGTTAAATAAAGAAGCCTTCTCTAAGCAAAGTTCTTGGCTATTATCATCTTGTAAAAGGCCACGATTCAATGCAGCCTCTCTAAAAGTGTTTGCCTTAACTCCGTTGTAAATTTTCATGTCCTCGTAAGACATTGGGCATCTTACATTAGTTAACAGTATTCTCATATAGTAGCGTTCGCCTTCGGAAGGGTGAGCATTCACTATTCGACCTACAAAATCACCTCGCTCTCTAAGCTTCCAACGCCTATAACTTGCAAGCCAGACGAAGTGGTTTGGGAATTATGCGTATGTACAATTTAATCTCTTAGCAGCTGAAGAGGTTCTATTAATATAGAAATATTCAGTAAGCATTGTTTTGCGTTGAACATGATTGTTTACAATATTTGTTAGCTTGTCCTTCTTATTAAAGATAAGGGGTTGATAGTTCTCTAGATGAAGGGGCAGCCTCACAACTGCAGGCCTCATATCACTCATAGCAAACCTAAAAATCCTCCACAATGCCTCTGGAACAGATATCCGCCTTCCGGAAACAAATCTCTCAATTTCATCAATTGTTTCCGCTGTGTACTTTACAGCAACCCTATACAGAATTTTGTCATTACCCTTACAGATATACTTGTATATGTATTTAACTGCTTTATGGTAGAGCATATCTCAAGGTTGATATGACAATCTAGCTTAGCAACCAAATGAGGAGGATAAGAAACCACCCAGCGGTTATCAAGGTAAGCACCCCTGACTTTTACTTTCTTCCCATTGTTACGACGTCTATATTTAGGATAAGCATCGTTAGAATCTATTGTTTGATCACAGAATTCTTTAGGCTAAGAACATCTACAACCACCATTATCTGGTTGCATACATACATTGGAAGGGTTCAGTTGTCCACATGGTCCATGCATCATGGTCCATGCATCATATGACGCACTACCAGGTCGTGCAGGTAGGGGTGAAGAGATTTATCCGGCAACTCGGCCGAGACAAGTCTATCATACTCCTCTGGTCTAAACACTTCGCATGAGGTTTTAAGTTGATCAAGAAATGTGCATGAAACAGACCCCTTTTTTGGTATTCTATGACATATGTATATGCTGCCACCTCCCCGAACACTTGCTTATCTAAAATTTCATGTTTTAATTCTTCTAGCTTTGCATGGAAGACCCGAACAATTAAATCTGGCCTATTTTGGGCTTCTTCTAAGGGCAACAAGTGTTCTTTTATTTCTCTTCAACTAAAGTTACAAGTCATTGTCAAAAACAAATCTGGTCCACGTTTTTAGACTAAGGCCATGGCATCGATATACTTACGCCTCATGTTTCAAGGGCCGTGTGTATACCCTGCAGGTAAAATTATACGCTGCCCAATTTTCCCTGAGTCTGATTCTCCTGATGCAATTGCATCAGCAACGCCTTGCATATATTCTTGCCTTATCTTGTTTTGTTGTGATCGATAGAAATCTAATCTTTGGGTTTCTAGCTTAACATACATATCTACTGCAAATTGTTGGAACAGACGTCCGAACCTCAGTATGTACGATTGATCCTTATCTCTAATCTAGAATTTGTAAGAGTAATATTCCCTCATAGAAATGTAGGTTTCAGCTTTTACATGTGCATTCAGAGCTGCCAAGAAACACGAAGAAGTCATTCGAAGAAACCTATGTTCTATACAAACGAGAACATAATGCAGGTTCATGCAAGTACATTCTTCTTCATTCCTCAGGAGCTCATCGGCACTTTGAACCACCAAAGGATCTACTTCGGTATCAGCAAACCTTTTCCTTTTCTTTTATTCATCAGCCTAACACCGTTTCTTGTTATTCCTTGATGCCACCCTATTTCTCCGTAAGGGAACATCAACGGGTATTGCAAGGGGTCATAACATCCATAATAATAATTAATGGATCTTACATTCCCCCCTCGTGTGTAAACTTTAATGTTTCTTGTTAAGGAAGTTTCACAATCATCGGGTTCGTTTAATATGACACTAACTTGTACAACTGTTGGTTTGTTATACACTTTTTGGTTAAGCCCAGGGTTGGTCTGCAAGAAAAGATATTTATTGTCTATGTCAGGTATATTTCGAAGGCCTCGAAAGAAACGTGTATATGGGTTTCCTTCAATCACTTGAAGGAGAGAGTGTAGGACAGGCTCCGACAATCTATAGCACATTTCCAACCTAGCAGCCACTTCGTAATCTGTATCATAGAAGTAGAGCTGTAATTTTTTATGAGAACCGTCAACAAGCAGCAAGTCATCTATAAAATGATATACTTGGCCTTGCACCCTGAAAGTGTAAACACCTTTGTTTCTCCACGACAATTCTTTGTCATACCTTAAACCTAAGGATGTAAAGGCCAAGTGATTATTGTATGTTCGAATCGAACATCTAAAGGTCTTTGCATCCGATGTATTATCGATAAGCAATTTTTTCATTTCATCAGGTATGCTGTTATTAGCAAGCATAACATCTCCATTAGAACAACACATGTGTGGCGTCTCATGTTTAAACTTCTTAGAACCACAATAGGAACAATCTTTTGGTTTTTTAAGTTCAATCACAAAAGTAGCAATGTTTTGTAACAACTCTCTACCCTTATTTATTGTTGGAGGTTTTCTACATGTTCTTTTGTTTCTGGATGTTTTTTCTTTCCATCTTGAAACGGCTTCTTCCCTATGCTTATTATGTATGTCTCTAATCTATGGTGGAGAGGAAGGTGTTTCATGTGTTTTTTTCATTTATACGTCAGCTTGTCCATCAGTAAAAGAAGGAAGCTGATATAAGAGCCTACGTTTTTTGGGTTTCTCTAAGGCATGTTGACCAGCCTGTTCAACAGTCATGTTATTACAGGTTAACTGATAACGCTCTAAATGGTACCATTAATTATACATTTATTCACCTTGAATTTTGCTCAAAGAGAGGATAGATAGGCTCGTTATTATATGAAATATGTGTTAAATTCTATGTGTATGTTTCTAGGATCGTAATTCTGCATCTGTGTTATTTACCCGAAGGTTTGGTACTGTATTGCCTCATTTTACGTGTTTTACAGGATGTACCGAATCTGGAGCATTGGAGAATGGATCTGGATCAAAGGAAGCATGTTGGGCCAAGTAAAAGAAGTCCAAGAAGAGATCTGCTGAAGAAAAAGAAGAAAAGTAAGCCCAGCTTACCGAGGGCTAGGGCCGGTAAACCGAGAGCCTTGTGAGACACGAAATTAAATCTGCCACACTGACTAGGTCGGTTAGGGTTTCTAAGAGTCATAAGTCGGGTTTGGTATCGATATAAAGCCGCATTAGCTGATTATTGCATAAGCACTCACTTATATTCATTATACAATATACAATTTGATGAAATAAAGTTTTTCTAATCTTTTGATGAGTTCCTTTCTGGTTTCCTTCCCTTCTCTACCATCTCTAGCTTGAGTAGCTTGAGCTAGATCTCCATTGTTAAAGGTATGAAGCTTTGAATGTTCTTTTTTATCTTCAATATGGTAGATCTATTCGTATTTATGTGTTTTAGTTAATTTGCATGTTTAACGACCCTATGATTTTCTTAGATTAATCGTATTTGAGCAATGAAGATCCGGAATAAAGAAAAGCTGACCCCGGTAAAACGGCGGTCTATACTGGTTTACCTAGGCAAAATTTAGGAAACTTAATCTGGAGGATTCACGTCAGCTACGTTGATCGATAGGTTTAATTAACAGTAGGTTAGATCTGGCCAATCTGCTTATTGTACTCGTAAATTAACACGAAGAACTCGCAAGGTGAAGTGTTAGTTAGGACATAGTCTTGATAGACCCTAGGAACGTGTTGATCAGTGTCGACAGCTGTCTAGGCGGGTTAGCGGTATGAGTTAGCGTTCAATATCGGCAATTCTAGTTCTTTATGCGTATGGGCTATTATGGACCAATTAAGGAGGATAGCTTGCATATAGATTGTGTACTACCATGGTCGGAGTAAATAGGGTTAGGAGTTGCACCCGTAGCTTAAAACTAAATTAAAAGCTCATTCGATTAATTTAAGGAAATTATGTGGGGAAGTAAATATAAAGATTAACTAGTCCAAGTTAGTAGATCGGTGGGAAGAGGGGGAGGAATACCATGTTTCTTTCATGTTTATTGTTGGTCAAAGACCATCTATGTCGCTTCTTAGTTAGGTTAGAATCGTTTATACTTAGAGTTGCATTGTCTCTGTGGGATCGACATTGATTCGCCCTTACTTACTACGATGTACCTAGTATTCTTGCTAGTAATATCGACGTTAGTGACTTACACGCGATCATTAACACAGCATCTTGAGTAGAAGAACACATGTTTGGGGTATAGGGTTTATGTTTATTAGCCTGAAGACCATCATATTTTGTTTTTTTGTTTTTTTAGTTCAGCCATTGAAGTAGTAATGTTATCTAGCACCTGTGTACCCTGGTTTATTGTTAGATTTGGAGGAAATGTTTTAGCTCTTCTTTTTTATTTGGATTTTTTTCTCTTTCCAGCATAAAATGGCTGTCTGTCATTCTAAGTTCATCCTTACTGGTCACATTGAATTGTGGTTAGGTTCACTCCCCTTGCATTCCATGCTTCTAATTTAACTGCGCCTTCGTGCTAACAAGCCATTTTATTTAGACAATCTAAGTACAACAATTTTCATAGAATAATATATACTAGTGGTTGGTCACCGTGCATTGCACGGATGTTTGCCCTTGACCGTAGTTGTAGTGTAGCTGTTTTGTGGATTATCACTAGGTAGCCTAGGTACGTTTGATGTGCATCAACCCTCCGGAGTTTTGGTAATTAAAGTTTTAACTGGTTTGGGAAAAGTATCTTTTTAGTTCAAGATTGGTGTAGAAAGATTTGACGATTTCTGAGTTCAGACATATGTTTAGACTCATTAATTAACACAGTTCAATTATCCTTCCACTGTAAAAGCTAGTGCAGCTTCCAATATTGTGGCCATTTGTTTTCTACCAAATTTCCTATTCAGTTTTATTCTCACGGCTATTACCAGAGTAAGGTAGGAGTGGCTTTTTTTTATTAATAAACAGGAATTTTGAATTACCTCCGCTGTATAAATAAGCTATTCAAGTTATGATATTCAATGAAACATTAGCAGGTTGACCAAGTTGTTATAAAATGTGGTTAACGAGGGGTAAGAGTACACGGGACAAGGAGCATTGAAAAAGTTTTATTAAGAGATAAAACCGTGGAACAACTAATCACATTTGGTTGATTTACTGCCTAAATAATTGTCTCTTGTGTGTGAACCTTTCATTAATTAACACACTATAAACATTCTTCAGCAGTACACAAATTAACGCTTTTCTAACATAATAACAAATAGGACTTGTTGGTCTATACTGGTGACCTTTAATTACCTCGATTTGGTAACAGAGACAGTATATTATATGTGTTAATGTATTGTAGGGTGGAAGAGTGTCTTGGAAGAGCAAAACGTCTACAATTTTAATGGCTAAAATTTGCTGAAGATTAACAGAGTATGGGAAATTAGATTGAGAGTAGAATATACCTGAATATAGTAGATGATCAACTATTCACTAATCATGTAGCACCAGAAGCTGCCAAACGTCCAAATAGAAAAAAGTATAGGAAGTTAGATTAGGATTAGGACATATGCAGCGTAAATTACAATGCAACAGTTGCTTATAATGTGCATGCAGGTAGGGTGTAAAGTTAATGGTGTACTCAGAAGGTAACTCCTCACAAAGTAATCATGATGAGCACCTAGCCTTTGTGAATAGTGTGTAAACAGATAACCTTTATTACCTGGTTTTGTGTGCATAGAAATACAGATCATTCACAAAATACAAGCCATGTATATTACTATAAGTAGTACCCCTTAAAAAGCAGCGGACACTCTCAAGAAGCATAAACTACAACCTAATCCTTTCAAAAGCTGTCAGAAATAGAGAACTATTTTATCGCATCCTACCCAACAATCATATACAAAACAGTCCAGGGAGTACATGAGGCCTACTCTCCTCCTATTCCAGTCAAGGCTACTGGGCAAAACATCACCCAGCACGATGTCCTGAAGGTGGGAGCATATCCTGATCATGTAGTACTGAACCTTCTCCGAGAGAGGGATCAGTTCAAACGCATGGCGGAGGATGAAGCTAATGAGAAGGCTATGTACAGAGCTCTCTACCAAGATCAGTTAAGGCTGGCGAAAACACTGAAGCACAGGTTGGCTGCTTATGAACTGGCTGATGTGCATGAAGCTGGTTATCAAGCAGAAAGCTCCAGTGGTGGGGGTTTCTAGGAAGGCAAAGTAAGCTGCAGGTGTGTGGTGGTCTTTTATGTTTTCAGGTCTATGTAAATGTCCGCGGTTGAAGTTTTTGTGGGAAGGAGGTGCTGAACAAATTTTGAGTAACATATATCATAGAACATGTTCCAGTGTTCAGCTCAAAAGTTGTATTGTAGGTGAAATAATGTAAATTAAGAAGTAGCAAAAGCAGAAGTGTATACAGCACCAACAATTAGGTGCATGCATACTCCTGCTGCTAATGCTTTATGTATTTTGTGAAAAATCCAGCTAAATGTAGTTTGTAATAGACCCTGCAGTTTACCAGAAGAAGTATGCATTATCTAGCTATTCCGTATATTACCATGGGACCTGACTATGTTTCTAGCAGTTGGACTGGACGGCCTAATTAGAGGTTATTCACATACCCTTTATTGAAATCCATTGTTTACATATTTGGCAAACACATAAAACAATAATCTATTTAACCCCTTTCTGGCAAGCTACAAAGAGATAAACGGTGGAAATCAAAACAATAGGTTAAAAAAACAGTATATTTACTATAATAAGAAATCAGAGGATAATGATGCAGAAGAAGAAGACCTAATAAAAGGTACACAAATAAAAGTTCTTTATAATTAATGAATACAGTAAAAGAGAGATGGAGACCTGCTTGTTCTCTGGGTGGAATTGGGGTCTGTAGACCACCCTCGATCAGATATCTTGAAGCAGAAAAGCTGCTGAGTCGCCATCCTCATCATAACAACAGTCAGGGAGGAAGAAACGATTGGACCAGCAAGCCGCTTGAGCTTCGTGTCAAGTCTATTGCAATCTCTTACACGTACCAAAGCTAGAATCTTAACCGATGTGCCAAAGACCCGTCAACCATCCAATGACACAGGCAGCTGCCGGAAAGAGAGTGAAAAAAAGCAGATGCGAAACGGCAAGCAGAACCACGACAAAGAGAAGAAGCGACAAATCGGTAAATACAAAAGGGGAAGAAAAAAATGGGGGGGAGAAAGATAATCGAAGAAGAAAACGGAGGGTTAAACGAGAAATTTAAAAAATAAGGAGGGGCCTTGAAGAAAGACTGAACGACCAAATATCCCCAAATAATCTATACCTACCCAACTATACGATGATAATAATGAGAATACGAGCTTGTCCCCAATACGTTGCGTAAAGGATGACGGCTGAAGCGAATCACCCATAGATATGCCGGCCTTCGCATCACAACACAAAGGGAACCCACAAAGCAGATGCCTCTTTTCTGGGTTGTCTAAGGTATGTAGACCATGGCTATTCAACAGCCAGAACGTCTTGAACATGCTCTGTAGGGAAGTATGTTAGCCTAGGCCTTGCAGTGCCTTTAGTACGCATGAAACTGTAAAATGAGGGTTGGTAACCATAATGTTTGATTTTTCTTATAGACTAACAAGCACACACAAAATGATTTGTTTCACCATAATTCTAAGGATACTATGACTCACAAAAGCCAAAACACATCATAAATGAAGATCCAAACCAACATAAGAGCAACATATCTAAAGACAATGATGAATACAATCTTGTTAAGCAGAGTAAAGGAAGCACATACCCTTAGTGCAGACAAACAACACCTTCCTGTAGGCCTGTATTTTGTAGAACCTGCATAGAGAAAACATGTTACAAATTTTTAGGTGAATCATAATCTAAAGACAAGTCATTCTAAAAGCTGATACTCTAACACAACATACATAAAATCTTAACAAAGGCATATTATCAACCAAGAAATTGTTGGCTGGAGAAAGAAACAATGATGTGGAAGAAGAGAATCTTATCAAGCCTTCACAACGAAGTGACTGTAAACAGGACTGAGAGCGCAGAGAAACAATAGGCAATCTGCTGCAGCAACCATTTCAAAAGCTGATATTGTAAACATAGCATACATAAAATCGTAACAAAAGCATATCATCAACAAACAAACTATTGGCTGAAGAAGTAAATAATGATGTGGGAGCAAGAAATGATTTCAAGGCTTCACAATGAACTAACTACTAACAGGTATGAGAGTGCAGATGATGCACGTAGATCAAGTAATAATTAAAATACTTGACCACCATAAACCAATACTAGCAAGAGGACTAGGTCCATCGTAGTATAGCTATAGCGAATCAAGGTCGATCCCACAGGGAACCAATTGTGGGTCATTTATATACAAACAACTAATCATTCATATCAAGGACACAAAGGCGGTCTACGACCAACGAAGGACAAGAAAAGTAAAGGACACGACTCGACACAACACATAACGTAATTAACCTCCCCAATTATTAAGTTATCGTTTGGATCTAGAGATTCTATATAATTAAACTAAACTCGACAACTATTAATCCGATCCGTATTTCTTCTAAATTGGCTACGGGAGTCATCCCCTAAACTAGATCTAGCTCCGGGTAGGCCATCCAGATCACTATGCTACATCACGTGACTTCGCTTTTTCGGCCTCCATCTCATATGACTTGCACGCTTACAAAACTAGGGATGCCGATATTAACCGTATTCCTCACCTAGGCAACATTCCTTTGTTCATGCGTACTTCCTAGACGATCGCATCAGTCTCTGTCCCATTAACAATTACTTGGACGGTCTCATGTTAATCTACGATTTACGTATAACTAGGTGCATGCAATTCCCGAATATAGAACGTATCTAGATCTCGCCGAAAGTCCCGGAAGATCAATTCATGAGCCGACCTAGAGCCCTATATTGGTATTTCCTAATCATACGCTAATTAAAACAGACGAGCAACGTAGCCGTAGCCATACCTACTAAGATAAGAAATTCTAAATGGACAATCACACCATAAAGACGTGGCTAGATTGACGCGGCGAAAAACTAAATCTTAGCGTTTCTACATACGTAACGGATAAAATAGAGATTCATAAAGCAATTATATAGATCTACTAAAAACACGGTTGTTGATCATACCAAAGTCATCTATAGGTCACCGGATAACAGATCTGGACGTGTGGATCCTTATAGACAAGGAATCCCCACTGCCTCATATCGTATCCTTAGATCTACATCGTTCGGTGAAGAACGAACAACCTCAAACAATAAACAATAATTGGGGACTTAATTACAAAGAACTAAGAACAAATAAATACAAGAACTTACATTATTGCAGATCTTGCATAAAAACTGCTCTAAGAAAACTGAAGATTTTATTATAAACTGAGAAGTGTAAAAAATGTATTGTGTAAAGAAGTGTGTTTTTGGCATGTATAACATGCCTTTATTTATAGGGGTTCAAGCTAATTAAGAGATATACTTCAAAATGTCAAAACAAATAAGAGATAACTCCCGGCCGATCTCCAATTAAAAGATAAAATGCGCCCCCTAGAATGCGTATCCTCCATTGGCGCCATCTTTGAGTGGTTTGCCGGCTTTTGTCATGCTTATCCGATCTTTTCGTGCTAATCCGATATTTATCTTGAATTTCCTTTGATTTATCTTGAGATTTAATTCTTCCATTTGTATTTATCCTCCATAATTATCCAAATCTGCAAAATAGATATTTATCCCAAAATAAATCATATTTAAATAAAACGGATAAATATAATAAAAACGGATAAATACCAATTTATAAATAAAAACAGATAAATACCAATAAAAATGGATAAATACCAAATTATATTTTATAAATCACAAAACATTAAATAATCCATATAAACATGTGATTTAATATAAAATACATATTATTAATCTCGATTTAAGGTCAACGTTGATGACTTTTACGGGTATAATTTGACCGTCATCAACTACCCCCCACTTAGACTTTGATCGTCCCGAACAAAGCATCAATAAGTCATTCCCCAAGAAAACAATCGCCATGGTCGAATCATACTTACGTGAGAAGCTCGAGTCAACTCATACCAAATGCATGCTCATAAGGTACCCATTATTCACTACTCGCTATGAATCGAAGTGATGTGTGCATGTGCATTTGGTTTTATATAATCGAAGCAAGATTAGAGTTTATGCTAACTTCGTAATCTCAACCTACCAACATCAGCATTCCCACTTCTTAAGCCTCGCAATGGGTAAAGACATGGTGCAATAAGCAAGAGCGTCATCTAGAAAGTTTTTGGACTTGGAGACCGAGAAAAATACTCAAGCCTCTTAAAAATTGAATTTTTTTTCACATTTTCATCATTTCAAACTTTACCACTTCTCAAGAAAGAAACTTGCTTTAAAAGTAAAGTATGCATTGCAAGAATCCCTCTCTCACGGATTAGTGGAAGCATTGAATATTACCACAAGCGCGAGGCTACTTTGGTAATGTTACTACAAGCCCAAATGTTTAACTTATTGTCAAAACACGATAATTCTCAAGCTTATTACTCCGCTTTGATGGCCAGAAGATGTGAATACATCAGCAGATAAATATCGACACTAGGTCTGCATAACCAATCATCTACGCAATGTACACATAATTCTTCTCAGTTATTATGATTTGGGCGGAATTCGTCGATTCATTTTGAGTAATCAAATAATAAATAACTACTTGCAATAGTTGGCATGAATATCCTTAAGTTTACATAAGTATAAAATGATCACGTACTCATGCAACTTGGTTCCTTTCCTATCAATTCTTAGCTCGGAACTCACAATTCTAAGGGTACGAGATAAATAATATGGCATTTATTCAATTTTTTCAATTTTTCACCGTTTCATTCAATTTTCAATTATAACATATCATAGCTAAGTCTCCTACCCCCCACTTAAACATGTCATTGTCCCCAATGACAAATTAAAATGAGAATTTAAGAAAAAGACTTAGCTCTGGAAACGGCTCTCAAGTAGATGCAGAACATCGGAGTAATCCAAGCACGTCGTGGAGAAGCCAGTGAAAACCTGTTGAAGCAAACCAAACAGAAACTCCACAAAACCGTTAATAACATGTCAATGGAAGTTATAAAATAATGTGGCAGTAATTAGATATAAAACATCCAAAAACAGATTAAGCCACTTTATTCCATACAACCAATGACAAGGAAAACCAAAGAGTTAAAACTACTCGTTCAGACGCAAAAAGAAAAATACTAAATAGAAAGAAATATAAACAAGCAACTAAAGATGGTAATCTTCATCTATATTCTCCACCGCTGAAATATTCTTAAAACCGGGTGGAGAAGACAAAGATCAAAAAACATTACCCCATGTGGGAAAACACGAGGTTGACTGGATGAACCATGCATTTAATCCAGTGTAAAAGAGAAACTTGGTAAGGTATAACAGATTGAATGTGACCTATCGGCTAAAGAATAAATCAGATACTGAGCGCAGACTCTTCACGTTTGGATTGGATATCAACAACTTAGGGAGATGTAGCATCTCCTTGAAATTACTAATAACCCAATGTATCACGTAAAAGTCATAACCGTCATCAACAAGGTCGGATCGGTGCGATATTTAGAACAAAACTCATCATCTATATGCCGGAAAGGGCCTAGAAGTGTGAAATTTAAAACTTCCGGTAGAAAGATAAGTTGCATTTTGATCAGACCAAAAAAAATTTTAAAAACTAGCTAGGGTCAGAGCTACACGTACCCCAGCTAGGATCATGAAAACCAAAATGATAAAAGATAAACATCAAAACTGAGCAATATTTCAAATTCCGCAACACAAAGGTATTTTGTAAACAAATGGAGGTTTAGAGTATGATGGGTTTAGAAAAAGATATACATAAAGATGGTAAGAAAAGATAAAGGGTGGGTAAGAAAGTGTGTGTTGGGTGGGTATTGGTTAAGGAATTGGGTTAGGGTGGGAGAGTGAAATAGATGGAAAGAAAGAGAGGGAATGGAAGAATGGTTAGAAATGTGAATTGTGAGACAGAATGGTGAGAGAATAGAAAGGTTGAAGGGTGAAAAGGTGTAAAGGAAAGGATAAGGGTAGTTGCGTAACGAATTGCACACAACTTTGGATTTTCACTCGGATCACCATTCTAAAAAGTTTTGGAAGTTGACCAAAAACGTTCTTGTTCGCACCAATCATTCTCTCGTTACATTTTCGGTAATTCTCAAGCTCTCTTATGCTTCCATCTTAAGGTTGATTGCTAAATTTCCTTTCTTTAGCAATTTCTCGACTCTCCTACGGAACTCTAATTCACGTGGCCTATATTGAGTAAAAAAATTTTGCACATCCTTAGCCCAATGGCCATCGGAACACGGCAAAATAAAAAACCTCAACATATGTCACGTTACTCTTATTTGACTCAAAGAAAACAAAACCTAAAATCCTAAAAAGAAATCCTAAGGGTTTTAAAGAAGTAGTTCGAGTTTAAAGTCCTCGCTCGACTTTCCAAAAAGTATCCTTGTCGCTTATCCTTCTTGGATCGCTAGATGTTGACCACTTTTGATCACTATGAGAGGGTGGGCTCGTCGTTTTTGAGGATTAATATCCTTCCCTTGGTTGTGAGACCTAGGAAACGTATCTATCCATACCATTTATACAAAGCTCTTACCTCTCGCTCTCATTTTAGGAATTAGTGAATTCTCGGAGATTTAGTCCTAGGGACCCATTTTAATCATATCCTCTATAATGATGCTTCATTATGCTCTCTCAAAACTCAACGTCTTCATTAGATTGCGAATGCTTAAACTACACAAATTGTTGCTCCCATGGCCAGTAGAAGCAATCTCATGCATAGGACAATGAGATTTTGACAGAACTACGAGGAACTCCTTATTCACTGCTTCCTTCAACTACTACATGTTTCCTTACACCCTCTAGATGAGACAGATTTGGGGCAGAACCTTCCACACTAATAAAATTAATCTTACAAACCAACTCCGGGCTACGATTCATACTCAGGTTCATGCAAAGACTAACTTATGTTCAAAAAACCAAAAGATAGTAAAACATAAGCAAAAAAGGTAGTACCTAGCCTTCAACATTATACCACGAATAATTCGAACCTTTTAATATTTATTTTCTCGGAGCCATCATGGTGCTTTAAAGGTGTTGCCTCCATCACTTTT
The DNA here is from genome assembly GCA_036785695.1 of Gentiana straminea. Taxonomy (NCBI): domain Eukaryota; kingdom Viridiplantae; phylum Streptophyta; class Magnoliopsida; order Gentianales; family Gentianaceae; genus Gentiana; species Gentiana straminea. The sequence goes on along the minus strand of JAVUPR010000137.1, from coordinate 8,508,148 downwards.
CCCATCGTAGATTTGTAGCTCCACATGTTGCTGGGTTATTTTCTCGGCGCCCGTGAAAGAATTACTGACTCGGATTATTGCTTCCCTGGTTTCTGCAAACAGAAGAAAAACAAAACGAACCGTAGACCAATTTTAACATGGTTTCCCATGCTGCTATCAGACCTACGGATTAAACATTCGGAGATAAACGTACACGCGAAATCCCGTAAAACGAACCGTGCTCGCCGGCGGAGAGGCGCCTCGCTGGGAGCGAAACCAGCTGTTCTAGATTCTGGAATTTTTACACAGAGCAGACAACCAGAAGGACTCAAAAACATAAAAACAGACTCTAAAAAACGAGAAAACTCGACATGAATAAAAAATTATTTATATATAAAATTGACCGTTGGTTCCCCGGCAACGGCGCCAAAAACTTGATGCACGTAGATCAAGTAATAATTAAAATACTTGACCACCATAAACCAATACTAGCAAGAGGACTAGGTCCATCGTAGTATAGCTATAGCGAATCAAGGTCGATCCCACAGGGAACCAATTGTGGGTCATTTATATACAAACAACTAATCATTCATATCAAGGACACAAAGGCGGTCTACGACCAACGAAGGACAAGAAAAGTAAAGGACACGACTCGACATAACACATAACGTAATTAACCTCCCCAATTATTAAGTTATCGTTTGGATCTAGAGATTCTATATAATTAAGCTAAACTCGACAACTATTAATCCGATCCGTATTTCTTCTAAATTGGCTACGGGAGTCATCCCCTAAACTAGATCTAGCACCGGGTAGGCCATCCAGATCACTATGCTACATCACGTGACTTCGCTTTTTCGGCCTCCATCTCATATGACTTGCACGCTTACAAAACTAGGGATGCCGATATTAACCGTATTCCTCACCTAGGCAACATTCCTTTGTTCGGCGTACTTCCTAGACGATCGCATCGGTCTCGTCCCATTAACAATTACTTGGACGGTCTCATGTTAATCTACGATTTACGTATAACTAGGTGCATGCAATTCCCGAATATAGATCGATCTAGATCTCGCTGAAAGTCCCGGAAGATCAATTCATGAGCCGACCTAGGAGCCCTATATTGGTATTTCCTAATCATACGCTAATTAAAACAGACGAGCAACGTAGCCGTAGCCATACCTACTAAGATAAGAAATTCTAAATGGACAATCACACCATAAAGACGTGGCTAGATTGACGCGGCGAAAAACTAAATCTTAGCGTTTCTACATACGTAACGGATAAAATAGAGATTCATAAAGCAATTATATAGATCTACTAAAAACACGGTTGTTGATCATACCAAAGTCATCTATAGGTCACCGGATAACGTATCCGGACGTGTGGATCCTTATAGACAAAGAATCCCCACTGCCTCATATCGTATCCTTAGATCTACATCGTTCGGTGAAGAACGAACAACCTCAAACAATAAACAATAATTGGGGACTTAATTACAAAGAACTAAGAACAAATAAATACAAGAACTTACATTATTGCAGATCTTGCATAAAAACTGCTCTAAGAAAGACTGAAGATTTTATTATAAACTGAGAAGTGTAAAAAATGTATTGTGTAAAGAAGTGTGTTTTTGGCATGTATAACATGCCTTTATTTATAGGGATTCAAGCTAATTAAGAGATATACTTCAAAATGTCAAAACAAATAAGAGATAACTCCCGGCCGATCTCCAATTAAAAGATAAAATGCGCCCCCTAGAATGCGTATCCTCCATTGGCGCCATCTTTGAGTGGTTTGCCGGCTTTTGTCATGCTTATCCGATCTTTTCGTGCTAATCCGATATTTATCTTGAATTTCCTTTGATTTATCTTGAGATTTAATTCTTCCATTTGTATTTATCCTCCATAATTATCCAAATCTGCAAAATAGATATTTATCCCAAAATAAATCATATTTAAATAAAACGGATAAATATAATAAAAACGGATAAATACCAATTTATAAATAAAAACAGATAAATACCAATAAAAATGGATAAATACCAAATTATATTTTATAAATCACAAAACATTAAATAATCCATATAAACATGTGATTTAATATAAAATACATATTATTAATCTCGATTTAAGGTCAACGTTGATGACTTTTACGGGTATAATTTGACCGTCATCAGCAGACAAACAATCTGCATTCTCTGTGTCAACAAGAATTTCAACACATCAGGAATAACATGTTTAGGCTTAACAACACCAGTAGTAACGTTATTTAATAGATGCAAACCAGTATTAAGATTTTGTTTTTTGAAGACTGTCTCCAATATGTGACTCTACAAACATACAACTAACCATCTGAAAACCATCATCAAGAACAGAGAAAGAGGGAAGCACAACTCTTAAACACAACCCAAGCAAGTACAAAGGTTAAGCAAAATGGTTTACCAAAGAAGAGGAAAAGCAGAAACTCAAGTAAAAAACATTAACAATTTTGTAGCTGTTTAGATCACTTGGTTTAACATAAAAGTTTACAGCTAGAAGAAAAAATCCAAAACTCTTAATGTATCAATCTATAAAAAAAAATGATTACATCAAACAAAAAGCTCAGGTTTCCTAAAATCACCATAATGAAGCAAAGCTTCATTTTTTTCCAGCAAAAGTTGAATTCCACACATGAAGGACATGATTTTCTCAAATCATTTACACAACCCGAGCGAGTAGAAAGGTTAAGCAAATTGGTTTACCAAAGAAGAGGAAAAGCAGCAACTCAAGCAAAAATCATTAACAATTTTGTAGCTGTTTAGATCACTTGGTTTAACATAAAAGTTTACAGCTAGAAGAAAAAATCCAACACTCTTAATGTATCGATCTATAAAAAAATCAGTACATCAAACAAAAAGGTCAGGTTTCCTAAAATCACCATAATGAAGCAAAGCTTTATTTTTTTCCAGCAAAAGTTGAATTCCATGCATGAAGACATGATTTTCTCAAATCATTTAGTATGAATATCAGCTTAACAATTTGATTACATAACAACTTTTTAATCTCCTACCCAAAAAAGGCGAAGCTAGAGTCCCAAAAGACAGTACTGAAGGTGGACCAACACTCAAAAGAACACCCAAAACTTCAACCCGTATGACAACACAAGAGTTATATACATACCGAATGCGTATCTAACAACACAGATCATTTATTGCAGAATGAGAGAGACATGAAAACAGTTTACCAGTTATTTATTGCAAGGAGTCAGTTTTTTTTCTTTCCTTAAACTAAAAGAAGCAGAAACCCAATGCATGTATATAATAAAAAACACAAGAGGGTAGAAGGTAGGATTTTTTCCAGAGATTATTGAGGGAAATACGGTAGGTTAGTAGTGAATGATGAAAGTGTCAGGAGGTAGAGGAGACTTACGAAGCCAATCTCCAGAATCCATTGAACCTAACCCAAGCCTCACCTGCCATGGTACCCATTTGCATGTCAATGGTCATTCAGCTATATTTTCTCTGACAAAGAATCAACACCACCACTTGACAATTGAGGCTACCGGACGAACCTTGAAGAGCCAGTCGCCACCGTACAACAGCGAAGCAAAATCGGAAAGGCAACCTGAAGGAGCAGTTGCAGATGGAGAGTATATCAGCTGGGTATACCAATTTTTCTATTTATTGGGCCTTGTATTTCCACACACTAGCCCACAATCCACTAAAGAAAAGGGCCGAGTAAAAATGATATCAGTTATATATAATACTATACACAGCAAAAGCAATTAAATTGAGTGTTGAATATTTTTGGTTGAGACAAGTGTAAGAAGGGGTTAAACCCTTACTTCTTCTAAAGGAGTTAGATTAGATTAGATATTTTCTATTGTACTAGCCGGCGGGGATTTGTTCTAAGTGGTGCATGTGCTTCTCATTTTTCTTTTCTTCTATTTTACCATAAGCCCAAAAAAAACGAAATATTATTTTTCAGGTCTGACATCTCTCTCCCTTCCTTGTGGCTGCTTTGCACCACACGACTCCTGATCTGAACCTTCTGTCCTCGCATGATACCTATACGGGTTTGGATGATATTCTTATTGGTGATCGTCGTGCACATTCTATTACTCACATTGTTCTACTTCCGTTTCTTTGTTTCGTTTATCAAATGTATCATGTATTCCTCACCTTTCCCACAACTTGTTTTCTGTATCTAAGTTCTGTTCTGATAACTTTGTCACTATTGAATTCTTATCTGACCCGTTTTTGGTGAAAGAATTACGGACAAGCCGATGCCTCTACCTGGGTCATGCTAAAGTCTACTCCTGGTCCTCCAATCCTTTGTTTGCTTTTTCAACTAATAAAACAACCACCTCGACTTGGCACTGTCATTGTGGTCACACTGCCTTTCCCATTATTCAGTTTTTGGGCTAAAAATAATTATTTGGACTTATCGTCTGTCAATTCTTCCACTATTTGCGTAATAAAAGCCGCCGGCTTCCGTTTTCAGAATCTACTTTGCACTCTTCTCAATCTTTAGACATTTTTTCTGATGTTTGGGCTACTCCTATTTATTTGATTGATGGTTATAAATGCTACGTTAGTTTTGTGGACCATTTTACATGCTTTATCTGGCTTTATCCTTTAATCCGTAAATCTAATGTTTATTCTACTTTCATAAAGTTTAAATTATACGTTGAGAAGCTCCTTTCGGCCTCGATCAAAACCCTTTACTCTGATAACGGTACTGAGTTCATTGTTTTTCGTCCTTTCCTTGCATCTCATGGCATTGCTCATCCCACACTCTCCAACATAATGGTATATCTGAACACCGTCATTTACATATTGTTGAAACTGCCCTCACTCTACTTACACAAGCCTCTATTCCTATCACTTATTGGTCCTATGTTGTTAAAACTGCTGTTTACCTCATCAACCGTATGCCCACCAAAACTCTGGATATGTTATCCCCTCACGAAAAACATTTGTCCACTCCCCTCAATTACGCCAAACTTCGGGTCTTCGGTTGCCTTTGTTACCCATGGGTCAAACCTTACAATCACCAAAAGCTAGAGCCATCCTCCCTGCCATGCGTTTTCCTTGGCTATTCCCTCACTCAAAGTGATTATCTCTGCTATGACATGATTGGCGCTCGCATGTATGTTTCTTGTGATATTCGCTTTCTTGAGGATATGTTCCCATTCGCCTCCACCACACCTGATCCAGACATTCTCTCCCTTGATCACTTACTCTCACTAGCTCTTTACTCTGATCTTGATCCTCTCACCCCATCACCTCCCGCCCTTCCCGAACCTTCTACTCCCTCCTCATCTTCGGCTGCTACCCCTTCCCCATCACCCTCGGTCTCGTCTTCTTCATCCCCCTCCCCCTTGGCTTCTCCCCGTTCGTCTCCTTCCATATCCCCTCCCCCTCCCTCTCATCCTATGGTACTCGATCTCGCAATATTATCTTTAAACCTCACCACTTTCTTAACCTTTCTACCCAGATGGATTCTCAATATTCTGATATTGAGCCCTCCACAGCTTAAAAAGCCTTACAGAGTTCTTATTGGCGTCTTGCTATGTCTGAAGAGTTTGATGTGTTGAAATAGTGTCCTAAACCCAATCGGGTTGGACCGGATCCGACCGGGTCGGATCATTTCTACTATTTCTTTATGAATATACATATATAATAAATGGCTTTTCTGTTGTCATATATTTGTTCTTTTAAAAGAACCAATTATGAATTGTTATATGATAACGTCCTTAGTATTAAACTGTGATAGCGGGAACAATGATAGGCGATTATGGTTGACGAGATCTCTAATCATTTTAATAAGTTTGATACTTAAATGTCTCTTGGCTGATGTACTATTAAACAGGGCATTGATAGTACAAACATGCTAGCACGTATTAAATGTCTTCTGTCTTTAAGGGCAAGGATAGATCTCGTCTATCAAAGTGTATAGACACTTGGACTGTACGTGGACGTGTAATAGAGAATGCGTACGTTAGACTGACCCACTTACACTGTTAAGTGTCACGCTATATGACGGTTGTGTAATTATCCTTAAGACCGGAGTCTACATGGCATCACGGTGTGGATTGTCATGCTTTGACACTATTGAGGTTTCCCTTAGCCATGGGGCGATCGTGCGGTAGTGATCGGGTATGATACTGAAGCATGCGGAGTATGCATGTTAGGTCATCTGGGAATCGCGTACCCTAATAGTAGGGGTGAATATCTGAAAGGGCCTTCTTATAAAGAATGTCTTACTCTCGTGAATCTTTGCAAAGTGGAAGTAAATGAATTACTTTGAGAGAGCATGATATCCAGATTATAAGATACGGTCGTCAATGCTTGACACTCAACGTACGGCCGTATGGATATTATTACAGCGATAGGATTCTATTTACACGTTAACCGAACACATGAAAAGTAGTAGTCATTGCGTATTGACTCTTCCGATGATTGGGGGTCATGGACGTGTTGCTAGATGTTATCCATGATCGTTAGATGTGAAGGGCAATTTCGTACGCCTCAGGGCTACGGCCAACATATTCGGAAGCCTATCGGGTCACACACATATGAACATCAAGTCGGATTAAATGCGGTTATAGTTGATAACCTAAATAAGGAAAGAATTTATCTCATACTATAAAAGGTTATAGTGGTAAATTAATATGGTGGTATTTATTTATTATAAATAAATATAATACAATATATTAATTATGTTTATTAATTAAATATGTATATAGATACATATAAGTCGAAATTTATATGTGTATATTGATACACATGTATTTTGCAAATTAATTAATCATAGCATTATATTAATTAAATAATATTCCGGATGCCAATATTATGGTATATGGGGCGCGACTTGTGTGTGTATAAGATACACTTGGATTGTGTAATTTAATTAATGGTATTACCATATATTAATATTAATATTAATATTTTATATATATATATATATATATATATATATGATCGCATGCGTGTGTTGTACATGTATATATAAGATATACATGTGCACACTTGTAATAGCTATATATTTAAATGAATTTATATGTGTAATATATATATATATATATATATATATATATATATATATATATATATATATATATATATATGTATATATATATATATATATATATATATATATATATATATATATATATATATATATATATATATATATATATATATATATATGTGTGTGTGTGTGTGTGTGTGTGATATATACACATGTGTAAATTGATTTATGGTAATAAAATAAATATAGTCAATATTACATATTGACAATATCTAAGAAATATTTAATATGAGATATTAAATAAAAGAGATAATCAATTAAAGGGATTTTCCTTATTTTATTAGGAAAATATTTTCTCTCTCATCAATCTACTAGAAGCTAATCCCAATCAGTTTGGGAGATTATCTGGGGCGCCATATATGCCTATATAAAGAGAGGCTTGGCTAGCTCTTTTGTATCATCATAATTCCAAGAGCTAATTGTTCTTGTGAAAAATAAGAGAGCCTCTTAGAAAGGGATTATAGAGAGAGAAAAAGTCGACCTAGCAGTCGAATTTTTCTGATAGCAATCCGGGAGGATTCCGGCAAGGTGTTCGTGTGGATAACTGATAGAGGCCGAATGCTTGGACGGCTTGTGCACATCTACTTCCACCGGACGGTCAAAGCTTCGATCTTTAAGATCAAGAAAAGTATAATCTTTGTCCTCTTTGTTATATGTTTATTGCTTAAACGAAGTCGATCCTCGGATCGGAAATCAAAATATTATTTTCCGCTACGCTACTCGTTTGATTTCCTAACATGATGCGCTTGTGCGCAATGGCACATGGTCTTTTGTTCCTCCTGATTCAAATATTAATGTGGTCGGCTGCAAATGGGTTTTTTTGGATTAATTGTCACTCGGATGGCACCATTGAGCGCTATAAGGCCCATACTCTGTCACAATAGTACCTCGAAGGATGGTCCCCACCTTTGGTGTCCGAGAGTACCTCAAATGATGTTGAAAAGGTGTCTTAAACCCAAACGGGTTTGACCGGATCCGACCGGGTCGGGTCGTTTACACTCTATTTTGGTTAATGTAATAACTTTATTATGATTAATAAAAGCACTTTTTGTTATTATAAGTTGTTTATCTTCATATTATTGGTTGTACATATATAGTAACATCCCTAGTGTCAAACTATGATAGAGAAACCATGATAGTGATCATAATTGATGAGATCTATAATCACTTTAATAAGTTTGATAATTAAATGTCTCTAGGCTGATGTACTATTAAATAGGGCATTGATAGTACGAACAGGCTAGCACGTATTAGATGTCTTCTGTCTTTAGGGTAGGGATAGATCTCGTCTATCAAAGTGTAGGGACACTTGGATTGTACGTTGACGTGTATTGGAGAATGCGTATGTTAGACTGACCCACTTACATTAAGTGTCACACTATGTGGCGGTTATGTAATTATCTTTAAGACCGGAGTCTTCTTGGCATCACGGTGTGGATTGTTATGCTTTGACACTATTGAGATTTCCCCTATCCACGGGGCGATCATACAGTAGTGATTGGGTGTGATATTGAAGCATGCAGAGTTTACATGTTTGGTCATCCGGGAATCGCGTATCCTATGATTGGGATTGAATATCCGAAATGGCCTTCTTATAAGGAATGTCTAGCTCTCGAGAATCTTTGCAAAGTGGGAGTAAATGTGTTATTCCCAGAGAGCATGATATCCGGATTATAAGATACGATCGTTAATGTATTGACACTCGAGATACGATCGTATGGATATTATTACAGCGGTAGGATTGTAAGTTACATGGTAACTGCTTCACATGAAAGGTTGTAGTCATTGCATTTGACTCTGCCGATGATTGGGGGTCACGGTGCTAGACGCTATCCCGTGATCGTTAGGCATGAAGGTCATTTTTGTAATTTACACTTTGTTTCTACGGCCAACATATTCGGAAGCCTATCGGGTCACACACATATGAACATCGAGTCGGATTAAAACGCGGTTATAGTTGATAACCAAATAAGGAAAGTTTATCTCTAGACTATAAAGGTTATAGTGGTAAATTAATATGGTGGTATTTATTTATTATGTATAAATAAAATACAAGATATTAATTAAAAAATATTCCGGATGCCAATGATTGGCAATATGGGGCGCCACATCTAGGTGTATAAGATACACTTGGATTGTGCATTTTAATTAATAAGATTATCATAATATTAATATTGAATATTAATTGATTTTGGAAAAATAGATATATGGTAATAAGATAGATATAATCAATATAAGATATTGGCAATATTTAGATTTTATTTAATTTAAGATATTATAATAAAAGAGATAAATCAAATTATTGTGATTTTCCTTATTTTACTAGTAAAAGGTTTTCTTCCTCTCCACTCTAGTCTAGTGCGCCACTTTCCCTATAAATAGGAAGTGGGTGTCGAGCTCTTTTGTACATCATAATTCCAAGAGCTAACAGTTCTTGTGTAAAATAGAGGACTTCCAATAGAGAGTTAGAGAGAGAAAAATGCCGGTCTAGCAGCAGGATTTTTCTAGCAGCAATCCAAGGAGGATTCCGGCGAGGAGTTCGTATGGATTATCGATAGATCAGAGGCCGGACGCGTGGACGGCTTGCGCATTGTACTACTCTCCGTTGACGGTCAAAACGACGATATTATAGATCATCCAAGGTATATTCCGTCAAACTACTTAACGTGTTTATTGCATTAAACGAAGACGATCTAGAAAAAGGAAATCAAATTTTGAATTCCGCTGCGTTAAACTAGTGATTTCCTAACAGTGGTATCAGAGACAAACTTCGAGCTTAAGCAATAAGCACAATTTAATTGCGTAGTAATTAATCGATAGATGCAAGATCTATAATCGCGAAACGTTTAAAACAAAAAAAAAAAAATATCGATTGGGGGGCTCGGCCGACTAGCGGCGGCCCCCCTCCTCCACGGCGGTGGCGGGTCTAGGGCTGCCGTTGTCGGCTGCTCTCTTCTAAAATGGGAGATCGATCTTTTTCATTTTGTGATATTTGTTATGCATTGATATCTTCTTTGTTTAGTTTTGTCATATGGCTAACCAATGGTACAAATAGTTTAGGTCATTGGGAAACCATAATGGCATATCAACCAAAATATTGGCCTTTTTTCGATTTGAAATAGGTCTAGGCCCTTTTCAAATATTTGATTTGGAAAGGGCCTAAGCCTAGGCCACTTTCAAATTTTTGATTTTGAAAAGTGGTCAGCCTAAACCAAATTTGGCTTAGGAAGATGCCTTTTGGTTTAAGAAACCAAATGCATCCCTTTTGGTTAAGAACCAAAAGGAAAGGAAACAAAATGAGACCTTTTAATTTTGATTTTATTTGAATAATTCAAAACTAGTAAAATTAAAATTAGAATCGATTTAAAATTAAACGTTAATTTTATTTTCGATTAAGTCATTTAATTATTTAAAAGTTAATTAATTATTTTTGATGTGATAAAATAAGACGCATAAGTAGTTAAAATTATAATTTAATCTATTTCATAAGATATAATTGTATGGATTAGATGTGTAGATATAATGTGATTATATGGACCCCGATTGATCATGGACTCGACCAATAGGATAGATGAGAATATTTTCTTTAAGTTGGTTTTTTGAAACTTGTCCTAGGAAGAACGTGACCTAGTTTACTTTTTGCATTTATCACATTCCCGTTAGCTCCCCCCGTGTGCGGCGGGTGTAATTATTTATTAGATAGATTATTATGTAACAAGAATGGAGCAAGAAGACGAAGGCCAAAAAGAGATAAAGAACCCATTGGCGTACAACAATAAAGATCCTATTGGCGGTTTCCGATAACCTTAGTTTGTGACCCGCGGTTTCGTCAGTTTGTATTCGAAACCGCACTAAAGAAAAGTCCATGATCTTACCGGTTATTTTGTGCGCGGAATGTTGTGTATGTTTTACTTTATATGATATCGTAGTAATATGCACATAGTAGATGAGACCATAATTAAACGAATTAATTAAGTGAATTAATTTAAAATTATTCCTAGTATAAAATTCGAGCCAAAATTGTCTCCCAATATTAATGCGATGGTGAAGAGTCTGTGTTCGGATCCAACTGATCGACCACAGTCGGGAGTTGACCTACCTCGGGCATATCATCGTTATTGAGATATGATCGAATGAGATCTCATGAATATTGGGTTACGACTCGACTAAATTCTTTCGGTGATTGGCCACCGTCAGGGCCGTCTGACTTTAGAGACAAGGGGTTGACTACCACACAGAGATGCGGAATGTCAAAGAGTTGACTAGTCAACCACTGGGAGTCGCATAAGATGCGACTGGTAGGAGTACCTACCTTTTGAAATTGCCAAGATTGATCGACCACCATCGGGGATTGAGGCGACTAGATTGGATCCCAGCCACTAAAGAATTAATCAAATTCTTGAAAGCCAAGGGAATAGTTGGCTAGTGGGAGCAAAATCTAATTAAAATTTTAAGTTCAATTCTAGGGTTTTGTATACATGAACTTTTACTTATTATATCTTTATTTATTGTTGTAGAAAATATCAAACAAATTGAATCTTCGTTTTATCATCGACAAAAAGCTTGACGAAACCAACTTTCTCGATTGGGAAAGAAACCTCAAAATCGTTTTGAGGCACGAGAAGATTGGCTATGTCTTGGACGAAGCCCTACCGGAAAAGCCTGCAGAGGGCTCGGCCGTAGATGCTATCGAGAAGTATAACAAGCACTGTTCTGACAGTACTGATGCTACATGTATTGCTTCTATGACACCTGAACTGCAGAAACATCATGAGTCCATGGATGCCTACTCAATCATGGTTCACCTGAAGGAACTCTATGCTTCTCAGTCTCGTACTGAGAGGTACGAGGTCTTGAAGGCCCTGTTTGGTTGTAAGATGGCATCCGGGACTGCTGTGGGGTCACATGTGCTTAAAATTATCGGGTACATAAAGAGGCTTGGGAAGCTAGGCCACAAGTTGGAACGAGAGTTGAGTATTGACTTGATTCTGCAATCTCTACCTGATTCATACTCGCAGTTCATGATGAATTATCACATGAACAAGATAGATTGTTCCCTTACGGAGTTATTGAACATGTTGAAAACTGCTGAGGGCACTATAGGGAAGGGAAAGCAAGTGTTTCTGGTCACTTCAAACAAGGGCAAAGCTAAAGCCCAAAAGAAGTCCAAGTAGGGGAAGGCCGCACCTAAGCAACGCCTAAAATAGCTAAAGACAAATCCAAGGATGCTTGCTTCCATTGCGGTGAGACCGGACATTGGAGGAGAAACTGCAAAGGCTTCTTGAGTACCAAGAAGTAGTACTCTGATGCTTCTACTTCAGGTATATTTATGATTGATATCAATATCACTTTTTCTCAGTCTATCCACTGGGTATTAGATCCTGGTTGTGGTTCTCATATTTGTACGAATATGCAGGCACTAAGAAGAACTAGAGATCCGAGGAAAGGAGAGGTGGACCTACGCGTTGGGAATGGAGCAAGTGTTGCTGCACTAGCCGTAGGAGTTTATTTTCTTTCGTTGCCCAGTGGGCTAGTACTAGAGCTTAATAACTGTTATTTTGTTACTCCTCTTACGAAGAGCATTATTTCTATTTCTACATTAGATGTTGAAGGATTTTCTTTTACGTTCAAGAATAAATATTGTCTTTTTCACGTGATGGGTTTTTTTGTGGTACTGGCATGCTTAGCAATGGTCTCTACATATTAGATATGAATGTTGACGTCCTTAATATAAACAACAAGAAAGCCAAAACGAATGACTTGAATGAATCCTACTTATGGCATTGTAGACTAGGCCATATAAATAAGAATCGCATTTCCAAACTCCATAAAGATGGAATGTTGGATCACTTCGATTATGAATCATTTGATACATGCGAAGCTTGTTTGCTTGGAAAGATGACAAATTCACCTATTAGTGGCAAAGGGATAAGATCCAAAGAGTTGCTTGAGCTCATACATACTGATGTATGCGGCCCAATGTCAATTCAAGCCAAAGAAGGATACTCTTATTTTATCACCTTCACTGATGACCATTCATGCTATGGTTATATATACTTAATGAAGTAAGTCTGAAGCCTTCAAAAAGTTCAAGGAATTCAGAAGTGAAGTGGAGAAATAGCTAGGTAAAGAAATTAAAACACTTTGATCCGATCGAGGTGGAGAATACTTAGATGGAGAGTTTCAAGATTACTTAAAGGAGAATGAGATTCTACCTGAATGGACCCCTCCCGGGACGCCTCAGATGAATGGCGTATCCGAGTGGAGAAACTGTACCCTATTAGACATGGTATGATCTATGATAAGCTACGCAGTTCTCTCAAAATCATTTTGGGGGTATGCTCTAGAAACCGCATCTTATACACTGAACCGAGTTCTATAAAAGACGGTTGAGTCCACTCCCTATGAAGTGTTCAAAGGGTAGAGACCAACACTGGGTTACATGAAACCTTAGGGATGTCCCGTTTATATGAAACGGACCATGCCTGACAAACTGGAACCTAGACAAATGTTTGTTTGTGGGTTATCTTAGGGAAAACGAAGGATACAAATTTTACCATTCTGATGAACAAAAGGTGTTTGTTGCCAGGACTGGCTATTTTCTGGAGAAAGAGTTTATTTAGAATAGGGTCAGTGGGAGTAAGATTGATCTTGAAGAAATTCGAGAACCACTTACGGATAACAATCCGTTGATGGAAGTAGAGGAGACTCCACATCCAGATGTGACGCCACCTTCTACCGTAGACACATTAGCACCTCGAAGATCCACCATTGAACGTCGTGAACCTGAAAGGTACACTGGCGTGTATCTCATGGAAGATGAGGACCTTAGAACTTATGAGGAGGTGTTATTAAGGCATGACAAAGAGAAATGGCTAGAGGCCATGAATTCGGAAATGGAATCCATGAAAGACAACCAAGTTTGGAACTTAGTTGGTCCACCTGAAGGAATAGTTCCTATAGGGTGTAAATGGGTTTTTAAGAGAAAGACCGACATGGACGGTAATGTGACTACCTACAAGGCTAGGTTAGTGGCAAAAGGTTATAAGCAAAGACAAGGAGTTGACTATGACGAAACCTTTTCGCCTGTTGCCATGCTAAAATCCATTAGAATTTGGTTCACTATTGCAGCATACCATGATTACGAAATCTGGCAGATGGATGTGAAAACAGCTTTCCTTAATGGGAACCTGTCTGAGGAAGTGTATATGACACAGCCTAAGGGTTTCACAACCAATGACGCCAATATGGTATGTAAACTGCAAAGATCCATTTATGGATTAAAGCAATCTTCTCGGAGTTGGAATTTTTGCTTTGATGAGATAATCAAATAGTTCGATTTCATCAAGAACGAAGATGAGCCCTGTGTTTACAAGAAGGTTAGTAGGAGTTCCATTGTGTTCTTAGTGCTTTATGTAGACGACATATTGCTATAGGGAATGATGTGCCTATGTTACAGTCAGTCAAAGCTTGGTTATCCAAGAATTTCTGACTTGGGAAAAGCAGCCTATATTCTAGGAATCAAGATCTATAGAGATAGATCTAAGAGGTTGCTTGGTCTGTCACAATCCACCTATATAGACAAGATGCTGAAGAGATTCAGCATGGAGCAGTCCAAAAGGGGATTGCTGCCCATGTCACATGGGGTCTATATGTTGAAAGGAATGAGTCCTAAGATAGGGGAGGAAAGGGCACAGATGAGTAAGGTCCCTTACGCTTTGGCTATCGGATCCATCATGTACGCCATGTTGTGCACTAAACCAGACGTCTCGTACCCTCTTAGTATGACTAGTAGGTACCAGTCCAACCCAGGTGATGATCACTGGGTTGCAGTCAAGAATATTCTCAAGTACATGAGACGTACTAGGGATATGTTCCTGGTTCTCGGGAACGATGATTTAGTTTTACGAGGTTACACAGATGCCAATTTCCAAACTGACAAGGATGATTTTAAGTCACAGTCTGGATTTGTTTTCACGCTTAACGGAGGAGCAGTGAGCTGGAAGAGTTCCAAGCAGGAGACTACCGCAGACTCTAAAACGGAAGCCGAGTACATAGCAGCTACGGAGGCGGAAAAGGAAGCAGCTTGGATGAAGAAGTTCATTACTGAACTTGGTGTGGTTCCCTTCATTGAAGGTCTAGTGCCACTGTACTGGGATAATAATGGGGCGATATCTCAGTCAAAGGAATCAAGGTCTCATCAGATGTCCAAACATGTGCTACGGCGCTATCACTTGATTAGAGAGATATATAGTAGATAGAGGTGATGTAAAGATAGAGAAAGTCCACACGGATAACATAGCTGATCCGTTAACCAAGGCCTTCTCACAGGCAAAGCATGAGAAACATGTTCACATGCAAGGGCTTAGGCATATGGGTGATTGGCTTTAGGCCAAGTGGGAGATTGTTGAAAATGCGTCCTAAATCCAATCGGGTTGGACCGGATCCGACCGGGTCGGGTAGTTTACAGTCTATTTTAGTTCATTGAATAACTTTATTATGATTAATAAAATCACTTTTTGATTATATATTGTTTATCTTCATATTATTGGTTGTACATATATAGTAACGTCCCCAGTGTCAAACTGTGATAGAGAAACCATGATAGTAATCATGGTTGATTGTTAGAAAATTTACGCGGGAACGCAACGGAATTCAAAAATTTGATTTCCTTTTACCCAAGATCGACTTCGTTTAAGCAATAAACAAACAAGTAGTAGATGGTGGTTACCTTGGTTGATCTAAAAGATCGACGCTTTGACCGTCTAAGGAGAGTAGTTCTGCATAGAGCCACCCAAGTGTTCGGCCTCTACCGCTAGTCCACACGAACAGCCCGCCGGAATCCCATCATGGATTGCTATTGGAAAACTCCGGTTGCTAGACCGGCCTTTTTCCCCTCTCTCCAACTCTCTATAGGATGCTCTCTATTTTACACAAGAACTATGAGCTCTTGCAATTGTGATGTACAAAAGAGCTTGACACCCACTTCCTTTTTATAGGCAAAGTGGCGCCCCAAATATGAGTGGAGAAGAAGAAAACATTTTCCCAATAAAATAAGGAAAATATAATTAATTGATTTATCTCATTTATTACAATATCTTATATCAAATAAATCTAGGATATTGTCAATATCTTATATTGAATATTTCCAAGATATTGTCAATATCTAATATTGACTATCTTTATTATATATCATAAATCAATTTACACATGTATATATATCACATATATATATTATTACACATATAAATACATTTATATATATATTATGGAAACAACTATGGACATGCATAATGCACCACACGCTGGAAGCATATATATATATATATATATATATATATATATATATATATATATATATATATATATATATAGGTTGGGTTCCCCTACATACCATACTATCCATGCTTACCGTACATACTACTAAAATAGTGCTATCACTATTTTAGTGCACATTGTTTCAACTACAAATTGAGGAGCAGTTAGGTTTCTAGTATTACCTAATAGCGATTTCCCCCGCTTCATTAACTAGGTGCACTCAAACAATAACCGGATGCACTAAAATAGTGATCGATGCACTGGTAGTATGTACGGTAAGCATGGATCAATAGGTATGTATATGAACTCATTTCTATATATATATATATATATATATATATATATATATATATATATATATATATATATATATATATATATATATATATCTAATATTAATATTTGGTAACACCATTAATTAAATTGCACAATCCAAGTGTATCTTATACACTCCAAAATTACGCCACCTTTAGCCAATAAATTGGCATCCGGAATATTCTTTAATTAACATAATATCATTAATATCTTGTATTTAATTTATTCATAATAAATAAATACCACAATATTAATTTACCACTATAACCTTTATAGTCTCGAGATAAACTTTCCTTATTTGGTTATCAACTATAACCACATTTTGATCCGGCTAGATGTTGATGACGGTCAAATTATACCCGTAAAAGTCATCAACATTGACCTTAAATCGAGATTAATAGTGTATATTTCATATTAAATCACTTGTTTATATTTATTATTTAATGATTAGTGATTATTAATATGATATTTGGTATTTAGCTATTTTTATTATTAAAGACCGATTTATTGTGCGATAATTGCTGATTTTGTAGATCGTCATAAATCGGGAAGATAAATATCGCGCAATCGAGAAATTTCAAGATAATGAAGAGGAAAATCGGAGCATTAATCAAAGGATAAATCAGATCAGTTCAAAAGAATGCAGTGGGGAACAAGTCAGACAAAGAGACGCGTTTAACACGTGTAAAAAAGGGCTCGGTTGACCGAGCCTATCCATTCGGTCGACCGAGAGAGTCGGCTCGGTCACTTGAAGTTTATCCGGCAGAAATCGCGTGTATATCTTCTAGATCCTTCCTAGGTCGGCAAAAACCTCTATATAAGCAGCAACTACGAAATTTGTAAAAACACACCAACACACACCTTAGACATACATACAATACCTTATACCTTTTTATCAATTACATTCATAGCTTTGGTACGTTGCAATGTAGCTGTCCAGCAGTTTATTATGGCTGCAAAATATGTAAGCCTTTAATTTTCTGTTGTTTTTATTTTCAGTAATTAATTCCCCAATTATGCTTTATCGTTTGAGTTAGTTAATCATAGCTAGATGATGTAGATCTAGGCTACGATGTTAGGAAGGTGGCGATACCTTGTCTATGAGGATCCCATAACCTACGTCATACACTTAGTATTTATTCATGAATCTACTTGATTTAATTAATGCGTATCTATGTTAGTTTATATGAATACTGTGTGAATTACTGTTTAATCTGTTCTGTATGATGAAACGCTGAGAGATATGTTCAGAGATGTAATCCGAGGACGAAATCGATTCGGGTGACCGAATAAGTACATTCGGTCGACCGAGCCTATTCACTCGGTCGACCGAGCCCTGTTTCATCAGTTATTTCTACCACGTCTTTATGGTAGGTTTAGCTTAGTTGAATTTATTATCTCGGTAGGTATGGCTATGGCTACGTTACTCGCTTAGTTTAATTAAAACGTGTAAAAAGGAAATACCAATATAAAACTCTTGGACGGGAGCTGGAGTAATCGTTTAGGAAGTACGCCTAACCATAGGAATGTTGCCTAGACGAGGTGTACGGTCAATATCGGCATCCTTAGAGTCGTAAGCGTGTGAGTTATATGAGATGGAGGCACTTAAAAGGCGAAGTCACGTAACAATATCACAGTGATCTAGTGACCTACCGGTGCTAAGTCAAGTTAAAGAGGATGACTCCCGTAGCCAATCTAAGATAGATACAAACGGATTGACAGTTAATAAATTCAGTTTATTATATAAATTATCTAGGTCCAAATGATAAAGACTATAATTGGGGAGGTTAATTACGTTGTGTCGAGTCAAGTCCTTTACCTTTTCTTGTCCTATGTTGGTCGTAGACCGCCTTTATGTCCTTGACATGTATAATCAATTGTTTATATATGAAATGACCCACAATTGGTTCCCTGTGGGATCGACCTTGATTCACTATAGATATACTACGATGGGCCTAGTCCTCTTGCTAGTATTGGTTTATGGTGGTCAAGTATTTTATTATCACTTGATCTACGTCATCAGATGTTCATATGTGTGTGACCCGATAGGCTTCCGAATATGTTGGCCGTAGACACAAAGTGCAAATTACGAAAATGCCCTTCATACCTAACGATCACGGGATAGCGTCTAGCAACACACCGTGACCCCCAATCATCGGAAGAGTCAAATGCAATGACTACTACCTTTCATGTGAAACAGTTACCGTGTAACTTACAATCCTATCGCTGTAATAATATTCATACGGTCGTACGTCGAGTGTCAAACATTAACGACCGTATCTTATAATCTGGATATCACGCTCTCTCGAAGTAACTCATTTACTCCCACTTTGTAAAGATTCACGAGAGCTAGACACTCCTTATAAGAAGGTCATTTCGGATATTCGATCCCAATCATAGGATACGCGATTCCCGGACGACCAATCATGTATACTCCGCATGCTTCAATATCATACCCAATCACTACCGCATGATCGCCCCGTGGCTAGGGGAAACCTCAATAGTATCAAAGCATGACAATCCACACCGTGATGCCATGAAGACTCGGTCCAAAGGATAATTACACAACCGTCACATAGTGTGACACTTGACCGTGTAAGTGGGTCAGTCTAACGTACACATTCTCTAATACACGTCCACGTACAGTCCAAGTGTCTCTACACTTCGATAGACGAGATCTATTCCTGCCCTTAAAGACAGAAGACATCTAATACGTGCTAGCCTGTTCATACTATCAATGCCCTGTTTAATAGTACATCAGCCTTAGAGACATTTAAGTATCAAACTTATTAAAGTGATTAGAGATCTCATCAACCATAATCGCCTATCATGGTTTCTCTATCACAGCTTTAATACTAAGGACGTTATCATATAACAATTCATAATTGGTTCTTTAAAAGAACATATATATGACAACAGAAAAGCCATTTAATATATATGTATAAAAATAAAGAAATAGTAGAAATGATCCGACCCGGTCGGATCTGGTCCAACCCGATTGGGTTTAGGACACTATTTCAACAATCTCCCACTTGACCTAAAACCAATCACTAGCACACACAAGACCACACAAGAATCTTATGCAATACTCGCAACTAGCCCTAGCCATGAACGGAACGCTATCCGTGGGGACTCAGACTTATCTTCATATCACGCTCCATATGATCAAGTCAAAGGAACCGCCTCAACACACATATGAATCTCTGACGAGACCCTGGTCCTTGCTTTAAGCAACGAATCCACTTACTATATCAGCTATATAGAAAAGGTGGAAGAACCGCACAAGGTTCAGGAATGAACCTTCTAGATCCATGTATTGCTCCCGCTGCGCCTCCAAGGCACTATTGTGTTTTGGCCTAATTGTAGAATTTACAGTGACCCATATGCTAGAACATTTCCAGCTCACTGTATCACTTAATCAAAGTGATTGCAAACCCAGACAGTAGCTCCCACTCGCCTTTATAAGACTTAGGATATACGTCTGTATAACTATATTTATCTAATTCCAAGTTTCGATAAACTAGGAACTCTTCCTTAAATGTTTAAGGATATTCTCGACATTCACCAGATTTACTTCCATACTTGCTCATGACTCTTCATGGACCATCAACATCTGGCATTACCTTTATGATGGTTCCTATCGCAGTAGCGAAGGAAACCTTTCATAATCATCATCTTTCACCTTAACTTTAGGACCAATGTCCTAACATAGATAGATCTTGAGAACACCGACTAGCAGTATCCCCTGTCGCAACCTATGCTAAACTCTTTTAGCATCACATCTATATAGGTAGACTATAATCTAACAGCAGTTAAATCTATCGCTATAGATTCTTATTTCTAAAATAATAACTGCTAATCCAAGTGCTTTCGTAAAGACCTTGAACTACCAAACATTAATTGACTGTGAAATGGGGTATTAATTCTCGAGAGAGATATCTAACACCTTGCTCAAAAATCATAACACACTCCCACTATCCATCTTGCACATTGGGCATATCTTTCTTTTGACTAAATCAAACTCCTTTGATTATCAAACAAAGAAATCATCTAGAGAAACTTGTTTGAGTCCATAAATGGATCTCGTGGGCTTACATATCATGTTATCGTCTATGAACATCGAGCTTTCCGCCCAACGTCTTCAACATTATCATATAGTCATGATACGAAGTTATAACAAGTATTATCTGAATAGAACTGGGCTCAGCCTTACGGTGGTAAGACAGGCTAGGTTCATAACCTGGTTGTCACTGATGGAATCTAATTTAGATATTATGGCTCTTAGCCATATCTCTCAATCTTGCATTTTTTAACATTCTTTCATAAGTCGTGAGATATTCATTCTTCAAGATGAACATACCGGTAGCCTTTTCAGGCTTGAGGTTATCCACAGACTTACAGAACTTTTGTGTGTACTGAGCAGTGTTTACACCTCATCGCTATGCGGCGTCTGCTCATGTTCCAATGGTTGAATATATCTTTGTGGTTCTCAAACTACATTTGAGATCTAAATCTACTCCCACTGTTTCTTTTGGAAGAAACACTTCCTCTAGAAGACAGCATGTTTGGAGACAAACATTTTGCTCCGCGGACAAGTAAATAATATCCAGCGTGCTAGCTAAGACATTCCACAAAATTGCATATGTCGTACTAGGCTCCAAGCCTTTCTGACTCTGCCTATGACAACTTCAAATCATCGGTTAAGATAGATTTGACATTATCCTCTTCCATATCTAATATGGAATTTATTCAACCTTTATTCTTTGGAACTCGGTTAAGTATAAGGTCACTATCCCGAAATCGGTAAGGGATACTTCGCATGGCTAGGGGAAACCTCAATAGTGTCAAAGCATGACAATCCACACCGTGATGCCAAGAAGACTCCGGTCCAAAGGATAATTACACAACCGTCACATAGTGTGACACTTAACCGTGTAAGTGGGTCAGTCTAACGTACGCATTCTCTAATACACGTCCACGTACAGTCCAAGTGTCTCTATTAAGTGTCATTAGACTGACCCACTTATATTAAGTGTACATTAGACTGACCCACTTATATTAAGTGTACATTAGACTGACCCACTTATATTAAGTGTCACACTATGTGGCGGTTGTGTAATTATCCTTAAGACCGGAGTCTTCTTGGCATCACGGTGTGGATTGTCATGACAATATTGAGATTTCCCGTATCCACGGGGCGATCATGCGGTAGTGATTGGGTGTGATATTGAAGCATGCGGAGTATACATGTTTGGTCGTCCGGGAATCGCTTATCCTATGATTGGGATTGAATACCAGAAATGGCCTTCTTATAAAGAATGTCTAGCTCTCGAGAATCTTTGCAAAGTGGAAGTAAATGTGTTATTCCGAGAGAGCATGATATCCGGATTATAAGATACGATCGTTAATGTATTGACACTCAAGATACAATCGTATGGATATTATTACAGCGGTAGGATTGTAAGTTACACGGTAACTGCTTCACATGAAAGGTAGTAGTCATTGCATTTGAATCTTCCGATGATTGAGGGTCACGGTGTGTTGCTAGACACTATCCTTTGATCGTTAGGCATGAAGGACATTTTCGTAATTTGCACTTTGTGTCTACGGCCAACATATTCGGAAGCCTATCAGGTCACACACATATGAACATCGAGTCGGATTAAAATGCGGTTATAGTTGATAACCAAATAAGAAAAATTTATCTCTAGACTATAAAGTTTATAGTGGTAAATTAATATGGTGGTATTTATTTATTATGAATAAATAAAATACAAGATATTAATTATATTAATTAAAGAATATTCCGGATGCCAATTATTGGCAATATGGGGCGCCACATCTAGGTGTATAAGATACACTTGGATTGTGCACTTCAATTAATAAGATTACCATAATATTAATATTGGATATTAATTGATTTTGGTAAAATAGATTATGGTAATCTTATATTATATTTTCAATCGAAAAACCGTCAATTTAACCCGTATTTTTCAATTGACCCGACCCATACCCGGTTTTCCCCCTTTTCTGCCTTTTTTTTTTTTCATACATAACCCCGGTTTCTCTCACGTATTTTGCGAATCCCACTACTCCGCCCGTTCTTCAGATTCTCATCTCCAATAACCTCCCTCCCTCACGATCTGCTAAAAAAGAAACGAAAAAAAACTCCCCCACACCCCACGATCCCTACTCTGTTCAGCCTCTACAATTTTATCTCTTAACTAATTTTATCTCTATAACTTTCTTAGCCGCATTAATCACTTCATTCGGCAAAATCTCTTAAATCGTTTTGAACTGTAAAACAACAAATTCCATGGCGCTGGCGATGGAGATGGCAGACAATTAATAAATGGCAGACAAATTGGAGAGCAAAACCAGCAACACCAGTGCCAGTGACAATTAAAAGCTGTCGATGCCGTAACAGCGGAGAGGTGCACAACCAGCAACACCAGTGCCA